>CM077502.1:28733647-29054959 GCA_039654745.1 Houttuynia cordata
AAGGTTTGGTTATACAAAATATTTAAGTATGAGTATGATTTATCATCTCAGACAGAACTGTTTCTGTGCCGACAGTCAGTAGTAATTAAATCATAACTAATTGAAGAAAAATCAAAAAAATAAGCCGTCAGTGGTTAGAAACTAGACTCATAGGACTATCTACAGTAAAAGTTTCAGGATCAAATTCAATCTGTGTTAAAACTAGGAAGCGTCGGAATTCAACTATTATGTAAAAATAGAACACTGTAATTAAGGTAAAAGTTAGGAAAACTTTACCAAAGCAATAACCTATGCCATAATAAGTATACTAAGAACTTTATATATATATATAAATATCATACAACACTTTTCAGTAACTAGTACAGTAGAATGAACTATGTTATAAGAATTAGTATCATGGGCTAATGAAGGGTGGTTGGTATTCAATAAGTCGTGTGTTTCACTTGTAGTGTTGACTCGATTAGACTTTCCAATTGGAATTCGAATCATCACTTTTCATCTTTTAAAATAGTGATCTTTGAAGTCTAGACCTAGTGTTTCAGGACTCAGTTGAGGATTGATATCGAGTATGTAATTCACGATGTCTTAAAAATCCAAATGTCTCTTGTACTTTGTTTGTGTGTCGATTCGGTTTGAGTCTTCAATTGAAGTATGAAATCCTCAACCCTATTTATCCGTATTATGAGCTTTTGAGTTTGAACAAGTGTTTCTTGGACACGGGTTGTGTATAATTAAGACTATGCACTAATATTTAGTAAAACTACATAATATTGTATAATGTGAATCAAAAAGAGTTATTACTATTTACTATATTTCTTAATATGGATTATCACAGCAAGGTTGGATAGGCAAAAGGACCATATGGGATAGTTCTAAGTGACAAACGTTTGTGTCGGTTTGAGATTACACTTGGAAATCAAATCATCAAGGACCTATCCTTAAATCTTGACTTTGGATACATATATTCATATTATAAACCCAATAGTTTTCTAGAATGTTCCTATCTAAGGCTATGCATGAACATATGTGTCTCAAAGTATTGGATGTTTGGTTTATAAGCTCTATGGTGAGTTTTGTTATCATCTGATATATGAA
Organism: Houttuynia cordata; assembly: GCA_039654745.1. NCBI lineage: Eukaryota > Viridiplantae > Streptophyta > Magnoliopsida > Piperales > Saururaceae > Houttuynia > Houttuynia cordata. Next base: position 28,734,743 of record CM077502.1, read on the forward strand.
CTTCCTTATTACTCCATAAAGTGAGTCATGTGTCATTAAGAGACCTTGATGTTCTATTCATACTCCAGAGAGTGAGTCATATATTGTCGAGAGACTTTGATATTCTATTCATACTCCATGAGTGAGTCATTGTAGTAAGAGTTACCCTATTCTCAGAAAGTTGAGACCTATGCTATTGATTGAATCATTGTCCGGGTTGACATTGATCTATTTCTCCACTAACTGTTCGGTGGAATCATAGTATGCTCACGAGCCATTGCTAGATCTTGCGAGATCTCCGATATTTAAGGAGTTGCGAATCCTTACTGCCCAAAAGGAGGCACATACGTATGTTTTAGACTGGTTGACATCACGGAAGGCCTTTTCAGTCTCCACTCATCATGTTCGTAAACACAGATTGGGCTAGCATGCCTAGACGCGTGGCCAAGTTCCAAAGGGAGAATCTCTAGGATGTTCTGGTATATATATTTACCTTTTGCGATCGATGAATTCAGCGAGCAGAAATTATAACTCCTTACACTATAGATGCCTGGAGCTTTTGGAATTTTGACTATTATCTCCTTACACCAATATTTGTTTGGAGCCATATAGTTTATCATCCTTCTTCTATACTTGAGAGTCAGGAGCCTTGTTGACTAACCTTTCTTTTTAGGTGTATAGACCTTTGGTTCAGTCCAGATGTTGTTGAATATTCATAATCCTTGTTATCTTTATTTTTCTTCATTCTGCTTGATTCATCTTCAGTGGGTTTTTGCATCCTAGTGAGTGTTTCTATAAAATACTTATGCATCATCTAATGGAGGTGATCTACACATGAAATATGCATTTTATTATCTCCTAAACTTATGTTTCTGCTAGTGTTTGATTAGAATTTCTACTACTTTAATATAGTTTTTGGTTTTTATAGGAAATAAGAGTCATACACAAAAATATGGTGAAACAAGACTTCAATTGTTAAACCTTCATAACTTCGTTTATATATCTCTGACTGATCCATATCTCATATTAAATTTCAAGAAGTCAGCTTTCCAATGCCACTGACTATGCATAATTCGGACTTCGGAGCAAAAAGTTATGACCATTGGAAAATTGTACTGCAGGATGAATAGTAACCGATTGATCGGCTAAATGAGGCGATCGATCGCCTAAGAAAAAAATCAAAATTTTTGCGATCGATCGTAGCCGTTTGATCAATCGTATCTACTGAAAAATTGTCATGAATAGTAACCGATCGATCGGTAAATAGTGCCAATCGATTGCAGTATACGGAAAACACGATTTTGACCCATTTAGACTTGGATTTGGAAGGGGATTTCGTGGTTTCTCTTCAAACTTATAAATAGGCCTTCAGAGAGAATGGATTGGGCACTAGAGAATAGACTTTTAAGCTTTATTGGAGGCTAGAGAGGAGCAAGAGAAGGAGTCTTTTGGAGCAAAGAGGAAGAAAGATTCATGACGATGGGTCTACATAAACAGGCTTCTCTTTTCTTTCTTTCTATATGTAACTAAACTTTTATTCAAGGCTTGATAAAGCCCTAGATGTGTATTGCTACTCTTGATAGTTTAATTTTATAAAGTTGATTATGATTCATGATTAATGCGATTTCATGAGTATTATTTTGGGTGCTTGATCATAGACTTGATTGATTATGAATAGAATTAGATATTGTGATTGATTTTATGCCCGATCAAGGATAAGATTAATTGCATTATAATAGAGTTGGTGATTGATTCTATGCCCGATCAAGGATAGGATTGATTACACAATAGTGAATGAACTTTCGTGTCCGATCAAGAATGTTAGTGAATTCATTAGTAATTCGTGTGTCCGATCAAGAACATGATTTACCATATGATGTTAACTTATGCTTAATAATAATTGAGAGTAGTAATTGCATGTCTAGTGGTGGATTCATTGCCTTGATACTTCTCCATATTGATTAAATCTTAGTTAGATTAGCTAAAGTTCATTGCTTTCTTTAAAATTAATTAAACTACATCTTTTTCTTCTCTTGAGTTTGGTAAAGTATTCACCATCCCTGAGGTTCGATAACCCTTTAATACTTACTGTAATACAATTGCCTTGTACACTTGCAAGGGTTTTATATTTAAACGATCAGCAGGCTTGAAAGATAACTAAGACAGGACGGGTGCAGGAGCAAGAAGGTGATGCAGAAGCTCGAGGATGATTGGAGAGTTTTTAATTACTTGCTTACTTTGATAACTTGATGTCATTACTGGCCGTTGTGTGCCATAGTTTTAATGATTTCTTTTGATTGACAATTTATGTTCTTTGCTGTAATAAAAACTAAATAGGATTCATTCGATACATTTACAATGTTTTATTTTGAGATTGGATGATGAGTTCCCACGTTCATGAGAGTTCCTGGTAATGTTGATTGCACATCCTTTTTGTGATGATGTAATTGGCCAATTGGTTTGACTATCCGAGTCGCGTCCCAGAGTACCTACTTCACTAGAGATGGTATTTTGAAGACTTTCGCACTCTGATCGAGGTGTGGGATTTTGGGGCATGACACCTAGTGCAGGAGTTCCTTCCCTTTGCTGTGCTTAGAGGTGCCTTAAAGCATACCCTATTCTATGACTGGCTAGATGCATATGAGGGCACACCTGACGTCGAGAAAATCCATCATCATTTAGTGGCGACCCTATTTTCGGGACCTGTCCCATGGAGACCCCGCCCCGACCCTCTCCTTGTGTCCAATGCCCCACCATTAAAACCCTCCATAGAGTCCCCAACCACACTTGAACTGAAACCCCTTCCTAGGGAGCCTAATTGTTAGAGATCCTTACTACCCACCGGAGAGCTATAGGATGGACCCCTTTGTGTGCATCCATAGAATACACCTTGAGGACATGCCAATTCTTCCAGGGAGGGGTAGAGGCGGTTGAACCCCCACATGCGGAGGTGATGATGAAAGAGGTAGTGAAGCTTTTAGACACTAGTAGCATATACCCTATCTCTGATAGCGAGTGGGTGAGTCTCATTCAAGTAGTACCCAAGAAATCGGGCTTAATAGTGACACCAAATTCTGAGGGTGAGCTTGTGCCAGTGAGGGAAACCACGGGATGGCGAGTGTGTATAGACTACCAAAAGCTGAACTCCAATACTCGTAAGGACCACTTCCCTCTCCCATTCATTAGCCAAATCCTTGAGAAGTTAGCTGGCCAAGAGTTCTATTGTTTTCTAGATGGGTACTCAGGATACAATCGGGTGTCGGTTTACCCCGAGGACCAGGAAAAGACAACTTTTACATGTCCCTTCGGTACATTTGCATATCGTAGGATGCCTTTTGGTCTTTGTAATGCCTCTGAACATTTCAGCACTGCATGATGTCCATTTTTTCTGATATGATTGACAAATTTTAGGAAGTTTTCATGGACGATTTTTCAGAGTTTGGCGTTTTTTTTGATGACTGCTTGCACAACCTTACTTTGGTTTTGAAACGATGTCAGGAAACAAATCTAGTGCTGAGTTGGGAAAAGAGTCATTTCATGGTTCAACAGGGGATTGTGTTAGGGCACATTATATCAAAAAGGGGTATAGAGGTTGATAAGGCCAAGCTTGACCTGATTGCTAATCTACCACAACCTACATCTGTTAAGCAAATACGGTCTTTCCTTTGTCATGCAGGGTTTTATTGACGTTTCATCAAGGGTTTTAGCAAAATATCACATCCCCTATGTCATCTTCTTGGTCAAGATGTGCCATTTGAGTTTGATGATTCGTGTAAAGAAGCTTTTACAAAGCTCAAAACCCTCCTCTCTAGCTCCCCAATCATTCAGCCCCTGACTATACACTGCCCTTCGAGATAATGTGTGATGCATCTGATTTTGCTATAGGGGCAGTGTTAGGCCAACGCATCAACAAAAATTTTCATGTTATTTACTATGCTAGCAAGACACTCACTGATGCACAATTGAATTACACTACCACTGAAAAAGAGTTGCTTGTTGTTGTGTTTGCATTGGATAAATTCAGATCATATCTTCTGGGGAGTAAGATTATTATTTTCTCTGATCTTACAGCCTTGTGGCACCTTCTTTCTAAGAAGGATGCCGAACCAAGGCTGATCCGTTGGATCTTGCTCCTACAGAAATTTGATTTTGAAATTAAGGACAAAAAGGGCTCAGAAAATGTGGTAGCGGATCATCTCTCGAGAATTCCTACCCATAAATTGCACAGCCATGAACCTCTGAGGGATTCATTCCCTGATGAGCAACTTTTTGCTGTCTGCACCATTGCTCTTGTTGTGGGTCAAATTCCATCACATTGGTCTAACATGAGAAAATTTTATTTTTCTCACGAGTCAAACATTATTATTAGGATGACCCTGATCTGTTTAAGATATGTGCCTTATCAAGTCATTGACGATGTGTCCCCGAGCATGAATCCTATCTTTTTGTCATTCTCATGCTTATGGTGGGCACTTTGGGGGGAAGAAAACTGCGGCCAAAGTTTTGCAAAGTGGTTTTTATTGGCCAACATTGTTTAAGGATGCCCATGTTTATTGTAAATATTGTGATAGGTATAAAAAACTAGGAGCCCTCTCAAAAAGGGATATGATGCCCCTACAACCCATATTGATTGTTGAAATATTTGATGTATGGGGTATTGATTTTATGGGCCCGTTTCCACCTTCTTGTGGTTACGTGTATATTCTTGTTGCTGTTGATTACGTATCCAAGTGGATAGAGGTTGTTGCCACTAGGACAAATGACAACAAAATTGTGTTGGATTTTTTGAAAACTAATAATTTTAGCAAGTTTGGAATCCCTTGTGCTATAATTAGTGATGGGGGTACTCATTTTTGAAACAGGTCTTTTGATGCACTTCTCAAGAAGTGCTCCGTGACCCACAAAATTGCAACCCCCTATCATCCTCAGACAAGTGGGCAAGTGGAGGTCTTGAATCACCAGATCAAGCAAATTCTTGAGAAGACGGTGAGCCCCGATTGGAAAGATTGGTCCATGCAGTTGAATGATGCACTTTGGGCATACCAGACAGCGTTCAAAACTCCTATCGGCATGTCTCCTAACTGGTTGGTACATGGCAAGTCGTGCTATTTACCGGTTGAGTTGGAACATAGGGCTTATTGGGCCATTAAAGCATATAACTTTGATATGGCCGAAGCTGATGCATAGCACAAACTCCAACTTAATGAGCTCGAGGAGATGCGATTTGAGGCATATAAGAATGCCAAGTTGTACAAGCTCAGGACTAAAGTTGTGCATGACAAGCTGATTTATGGGAAGTCCTTTGCACCTGAACAGAAGGTGTTGCTCTACAACTCGCAGTTGCATCTATTTCCTGGCAAACTCCGTTCTCGCTGGTCTGGACCGTTCACTATGAAAGAAGTTTTTCCCCATGGAGCTGTTGCGATTTATAATCCAAAAGATGGGAGCCCATTCAAGGTAAACGGTCATTGATTAAAGCCTTATGTCGAGGCTGCTGAAGACAAGATTGAAATGATTGTGTACCTGGATGATCCGAAACTTGCATAGCTATTGATGGCTCAGTCTGGCTGAAAACGTTAAACTTGGCGCTTGGTGGGAGGCAACCTACATACTTAGGTGTACTCGTTCCTATTCTTCATTTCTTGTATGATCATCGTAGTTTTTATTTCTTGCACATGGGGAACAATGTTCATAATAGGTTTGGGGGAGAGGATAGAGGCATTGATAAAAAAATAACAATAGATACGATCGATCGCATTCAAGCACGGTCGATCGGCCAAACAGCGCAGAGAGAAAGAAAAAAACACAACAGATACGATCGATCGCCCGACTGCGATTGGTCGCTTATCGATCGATCACATTCTTGGATGATCGATCGCCAGAACACAGTTGCACCTGACGCCGTTTATCTCCGATTCGACGGGTGCCATTTCTCATCTGATGGAGCGATCGATCAGCTTATTTTGCGATCGATCGCGGGTCGTCTTCTTCGATTTAAAGACCAGCGACCGCGGCGAGGCGTGACCTTCCTTCACTCACCGCCGCCATCGCCGACCTCCATTTGGCCTGAAACTCCGGCATCCTTTTTATCTCTTTCCTTCTCATTTCCGCTCATTTGAACTCTTTCTTCCGATACGCCCTAAACCCAAATTTTGATTTTTCATGGTTTCTATTAGATCTTTCTGAAATTAGTCTCATGCATGATCTTGGAATGATGATTGCGATTAATATGCGTATTGATAGCCTCTGATTCTTCGATTTAATATGTCTTTCAAAAGTTTTTAGGATTTTTGTTCATAATATCGAGAAAAAAAATATCTAAAAAATCAAAATTGGATTTGTTGTCTTGGGTTGTCTGCTTTTACATGTTGTGATGATTATAGCTTCGATTTAATCGCAATCATCATTCCAAGATCATGACAGAAACACCCTTGGTGGCTTAGCAACGACACGACCATTTCATTGCCATAACTTGCTGCATTTGGTGTTATTTACATGCTGGAAATGTGTGCCTTGTTGTGGTTTTCATTATCATCTGTGGTTTTGCAGGTACAATGGCCCCTTAGAAGTCGGTCGCTCACAAACGCCATAGGGGTGAGACCTCTACTCCACACCCAATATCTCCCACTCCTGCATCTGATCATCCTTCACGGCCCCGGCCTATTCAGTACGAGAGGCAGGTTATCCTTAACTCATACATTCCTGATCTTCCGACGCAAGGCTGGATAGAGGCATAGCCAGATTGGGTGCATTATTTCACCCACATCGCCGCAAAGAATTAGAATGTGTACCAAATGGTGCACGAGGATACGGTCAGGGAGTTTTATGCGAATGGCACCATTGAAGATAACGGAGATCCTGAACAGATCGCAATCAGGAGTATAGTATGTGGCACTCCCTTCTATGTCCGAGTCGTCGATATTGCCAGTGCCATGGGCAGCGAACGAGGCACAATTCATCATCTCGACTTCAATGGGTAAAAGTTTCCAATTTTTCGAAGCGTCACAGGTCGCTTGATGGGATTGATCGTCGAGCCCAGGCTCACGACTTACCTCTTAGCCATAAGCATGCTACCTGAGTTCCGCTTTGCCTTCTTGATTCTCCAGCATGATGTATGGTCGGCCGAGAAAGTGAACGTCGACCGCACTATGACCTACATACTGTACGTACTCCGCGACGATACCAGGCACCGTAATCTTGATTTACCTTCATTTGTCTTTGGCCGAATGAAGCAGATGTTAGTAGGGCACAAAGACGAATGGTTACCGTATCCTTATATTCTAGAGCGGGTATTTCAGGCCCATGGAGTGCAATTTTCGGATCATTCAAGATTATCTCCTGGACTTGGGCTCATTGGAATTGATGCTTTATAACCGTATGATGGGTCATACATGTCGCCTGGCCTGACCACGGGTACATCAGCCTGAGGAGCAATCCGAGATACCCCAGGGTTAGCTACCCCAACAACCACCCTAGGCGAATATGCAGCAGTAGCTCACCAATCTCACTAGCCATGTGCAGGAGATTCGGCAATCACAGCAGAAGCTTCGGGATGCTCATCATGCTATTACGGAACGCCTCAACTCCATAGTCAATTTTCTTCATGCATGGCGTTTCCCTCCTCTGGGTGGAGCAGATGGTGATGATCGGGACTTCTAGTCTACTTCCTCTGGCGTTTTTCTTCCTCTTTCTCCTTTACTTTTATGTGATCATTGTATTTTTATCTTTTGTTGTGCCTTGAGGACAATGCTCATATTAGGTTTGAGGGAGAGGATGTGCTTCATTGTAAAATCAAAAAAGGAAAAAAAATTAGTAGTTTTGAGCTGTTTGTTAGAATTTTCTTTCATAGGTTTTGATAGTTTATCCCGTGATGATGCATATAATAATTCTTAAATGATTAATTTACATTGGAAATGTGAATAAGTATACTGGAGGATGGACACACTTAACTAAGAATATCTTTCAGTTATAGTCCTCTTGGATCATGTGCTTGAATTAATAAGACTCATTCACATGCACTAATACATAAAGTAATACCATCTAGAGATTTGTCGAATACTAATCTTCAGTGGGATATCTTTGGTCAGAGTCATTATTGATATGTGGTTATCTGTTGAGCTTAAAAGATCATGATAGACCATTTATTTAGCAATATGGCTGAGGCTTGGACCGAAAATAGGTTGAGAGTATACAACCTAGACAGAACAAAGATTGCTGAAAAATATGAATGCTGAAAAAAATTGATGATGAAAAAGAAAAGGAAGCCCGAGGCTGCTTGACTTTATAGGATTAAGTTAGGCTGATGCTCGGGCCCGAAGCAGTCTATACTTGAAACCTAATGCCCTAAGCCAATTGGTTGGGAGTCATTGGCTTGAATCATTTCTAAACCTAAGCATCTTGAAATCATTACACAATCTCGTTAAAAAAAATCTATGGTGTATTATCCTCTCAAATCTAGAATGTTGCACCTAAAGGAGGTGCGCAGGCATTTGTGCTATCATGAACCTAAAGATTACGATGACTATGAAGATTCTGGCGTTCTTTGGTTAATGGGTCACATTAGATCTTTGTAAAATAGAGATTTAGAATGTACTGCTACAATGTTCTACACTTCTACTATTTACATTATCATGCTATATCATATTGAGCAGAAATTTCCAAGATGAAAGTGTGGAATAAAACCACCCACTTGAGGGCTTCTATATTCCCGTTGATTATAAACTAAGTACGTGTGGTTGATTTTTTTAAACATTGTGACTTGTATTTGAAGGGATAATAGGTTTGTTTGTTTTGTAGTGACTTTTTTTATTTCTTTTTGTATTTAGATTAATTAGGTTAATAAGTACATGTTTGTGGGTAGCATGGCTGCAAACCCTCACGAGACATAACTCGTCGTACTAGGGACTAGAGATTTAATGGCTTACTGCATATGCTCAATGCAATCGTGTTCCCTACGAAAGTGGTATTTACTTTAGTTCCTTTAGTTTGTTTGCTTGATTTTGTTTTGTTTTGTTTTGTTTTGCTAGGGACTAGTAAATGTAGGTTTGGGGGTGTGATCTACACTTGAATTATGCATATAAATATCTCCTAAACTTATGTTTATGTTAGTATTTGATTAGAATTAGTGATACTTTAATAAGTTTTTGGTCTTTTGTAGGAAAAGAAGACATACACTCTTTTTGGTGTAAGAAGAAAGAAAAAAGTAGAAAATTTTTGGAAATGAACAATAGCCGATCGATCGCTAGAGAGACGCGATCAATCGCCAAAGCCGGAAAATAGAGCATAAATGAAGAATGCGATCAATCACCAACGCCGGAAAATAGAGCATAAATGAAGAATGTGATCGATCGGTGCACTTTGTGATTGATCGCATCTACTGAAATTTTGAGTTTACAGCAACCGATCGATCGGACCACTTAGCAATCAATCATATCTACTAGAGTTTGCAAATTAATGACAAACGATCGATCGGCACACCAAGTGATCGATCAGCAGGAGAGTTGAACCGAATGATCGGTGCGACGCAGCATAAATAAAGAAAGAGATGGCGATCGATCGGCAGACTAAGTGATCGATCGCCATATTCGGCAAACTTAAAAATAGCTCTATTTTGAGTCAAATTTGGAAGGGCTATGAGTGTTTTCTCTCCAACCCTATAAATATGCCTTAAAGGGAACGTATTGAGCATGAGATAATAGAGTTTTGAGTTCTTTTGGAGACCTTGGAAGCTAGAGCAAGGGAGGGAAGAAGAACATGATGATGGTTTCTCCTCCAATGCGAGACTAAACTTCTTTCCAAGGCATAGATGAAGCCCCAATAGATTGGTTGTATTGTTTTCCCTTCTCTCACCTTATCTTTTATATTAGCTGGTGTATGAATCTTTGGTATGGTTTTAATGATAATTCATTGAGGTTTATTCTTTGTGCTCGAGAGAGACAAGAGCGAATTTTGTGCGTTTAAATCCAAAAGAATACTTGCGCCTCAAAAGAATACTTGCAAGAGGAATATGAGTAGACTTAGGTGTTACATATCAATAAAGTTCCATTGGTTTATGCTTGAGAGAGATAGATCACTATTCCATGAGTTTCATTGATTTATGTGTTGCATCCGAGATAAAAGCACAATATATTGAATTGACAAGTATATGTCCGAGAGGAATATGCTAGCCAATTAGGAATCTATACAAAAGAGAGAGAGATGATACACTATTTTATTGTGTGGTGGATTCGCAGCCTTGGTATTTCTCGGCATAAGTAAATCTCAGTTAATTTAGTTAAAGTATATTACTTTCTTAGATTAATTAGAAACTGCAACTTTCTCTTAAGTTTGGCAGACTGTTTATCCATCCCTGAGGTTCGACAACCCTTAAATACTCACCGTAGTACAATTGCCTTATGCACTTGCAAGGGTTTTAATATTGAAACGATCAAGTTTTTGGCGCCGTTGCTGGGGACGGAATCCAATAGTTTACCAAATTTTTAGCGTAGTCTAGTTTTAGAGTAGTAGTTTTAATTCATCGTGCCAAAGTCTTTATGACTATCCGCCACCCTCTCCATGTTGCCTTGGTTGCCGCATCTCATCACCTACCCAAAGAGCCTTGTACCTATGCACAGGCTACTCGAAATCCTCAGTGGGTCACTGCCATGGAAGAGGAAATTTGTGCCCTTCAGAAAAATTACACCTTGTCCTTAGTGCCCTTCAAGCCGTCCATGAATGTTGTGGGCTCTAAGTGGGTTTTTCAGATTAAGCAATGCGTTGATGGGTCCATAGATCGTTTCAAGGCCCGACTTGTGGCAAAAGGCTACAATCAACAGGCCGGTTTCGACTTCGACAAGACATTTAGCCCTGTTGTGAAGTCTGCCACAATTAGACTGGTCCTCACCCTTGCAGTCACTTTCACTGCCCTTAGGCTTCATTGACTCATCTCGCACATCCCATGTGTGCCAACTTCATAAGGCCCTATATGGCCTCAAGCAGGCACAAGTCCCACACTATCATATTACTCATTTATGTTGACAACATCATCTTAACGGGCACCTCCATGGATCTCCTCCGTAGTCTTGTCACTCGTCTCTCCAAGGCATTTCACATGAAGGATCTTGGACTCCTTAACCTTTTTCTTGGCATGCAGGTACAACGACATGGACCCTCACTCACCCTATCTCAAGCCCACTATGCTCTACAACTTTTGGAGCGCTTTCATCTCATAGGCCTCAAGCCTACCAAGAGCCCTCTCACCGTTGGTCTACACTTGTCCACTCAGGGCTCTCCACCTCTCACTGACCTTGTACCAACAAATGGTTGGAAGTCTCCAATACCTCACTCTTAGCCGCTTGGACCTTGCTTATGCGTTCAATCATGTATGTCAATTCATGCATGCCCCATGTCAAGTTCATCCTGAGGCGGTCCAACAGATATTTTAGTATGTCAAAGGTACACTCTCTTATGGGCTTCACTTTCAACGATTCTCTCATCTTCATCTACGGGCCTTCTCAAATTAGGTTGGCTGTCCGGCAGCCGTCGCTCAACCACGGGCTATGCTGTCTATTTATGTCCCAACCTCATTTCTTGGGGTGCCAAGAAATAACCCACAATGTCTAGATCGAGTTTTGAAGCTGAATACCGTGCCCTTGCAACCACCACCACTGAGGTCTTGTGGTTATCTCATCTTCTTCATCACCTACAAATTCCCGTCAAAGCTGCCCCTTCAATTTTTTGTGACAACATGAGCGCTATATACGTAGCTTGTAATCCTGTCTTCCACAGCCGGACTAAGCACATCGATATTGATGTTCATTTCATTTGGGAGCATGTTTTGAATGGGTCCATCCACGTTCGTCACATTCCAGGTACTCACCAAGTGGCTGATATCTTCACCAAGTCTCTGCCAAGTCCTTGCTTCACTACTCTTCAGTCCAAACTCATGCTTCGCAAACTTCCCCATGAGCTTGAGGAGGGCTGTGCGGATAACAGATTGGTTGAAGCTACTAAATCCGGCAACTTAAACAAATCATCCACCAGTGATTGAGACGATTGACAATCAAAGCACAATCACATTAACTTCTCCTTAATTCTGGCAACTTGAACAAATCATCCACCAGTGATTGAGATGATTGACAATAAAAGCTCAATCACATTAATTTCACCTTAATTCTGGCAACTTGAATAAATCATCCACCAGTGATTGACTGTGATTGACAATCACAGCTCAATCAGACTAATTTCTCCTTAATTGCTCAATTCAATTACTGTAAAGATTTTCTTTCTATTTAATTCAAATACTTACCCTGTAATACAAGATTGTAATATGATATATGCAAAATATACACATTTTTATATGCCATTCTACCTATGTGTTAGTCATAATTTCAATTAAAATAAGGATAATTAATGTTTATCAGTGTTAAGTGAGTAATTAGGAGTTTAATAAATAAATGCACTTAATTGAATTATTTAGATGCATTAATTAGATTTAATAAATTTACATTTTATTATGCATCTAATTTAATTTTTAGTTTTATTTATGTAGGTTTAAGAGTTCCAGATTCACATCGTCAAAAGTGAATGCACGTCCTATGAAGAGATCGAAAATCTGACGGATGAACTCCCTTCAACGGGTTTTAGCTGATGGAATGAAGAAAAAGAAATAGCATAAAACCTTAACTGACTGGTTCAATGGCCCGGTTTGGTCAGGAGAAGAATGAAAAAAAAAGATGAAAAAAAAAGACCTGAGCCAAAGCTCGGGTGGTCAGCCAGAACAGAGAGCTCGAGCTCTCTGCTCGAGGGATGGGCGACCGACGGCAGGCCGCCATGGGCTATGGGTTCACGGCGAAGCGACAACGACGATCATGAGGAAGCGATGATGATAGTGAGCACCCAACGGCGAGGACTCTGGTGATGGTCGACAGTGACAGCTGGGTTCGAAATTAGCTGGTGGAGAGAGCCATGGGTCACCAGAGATGGAGGAGATGATCGTCGACAACGGAAATCCGGAGCACGGTGACGGTTCTGGCTGGATTTGTAAGGGCAGAAGGATGGAAAGGTCTTAATTTGGTTTTGGCTTTAATAAGGAAAATTGCTTCTTTAAGAAAGGGGACTCGTCTATAAGAGAAGCGGTCATCTATTCGAGAAAAGAAAAAGAAAAGAAGGCAAGGTGCTGGTCGGAGAGAGGAACTTCTGCCGGTGCAAGCTTTTGCCGGAGAAAAAAAGTGCTTGATCTATACATGAAATATGCATTTTATTATCTCCTAAACTTATATTTATGCTGGTGTTTGATTAGAATAACTACTACTTTAATATAGTTTTTGGTTTTGTAGGAAAATGAGAGCAAAGATGCAAAAATATGGTAAAATAAGACTTTAATGTTTAAACCTTCATAACTTCATGTGTATATTTCTGATTGGACTGATTTAAGCATCATGTTAAAGTCAAGAAGTCAGCTTTCCAACGCCACCAACCACGTATAATTCGGAGTTCGGAGCAAAAAGTTATGACCATTGGAAAATAGTGCTGTAGGATGAATAGTAACCGATCGATCGGCTAAATGAGGCGATCGATCACCTGAGGAAAAAATTGAAATTTTCGCGATCGATCGTCGCCGTTTGATCGATCATATCTACTGGAAATTTGTCATGAACAGTACCAATCGATCGGTGAATAGTGCCGATCGATCGCCGTATACGGAAAACACGATTTTGACCTATTTCGACTCGGATTTAAAAGGGGACTTCGTGGTTTTCCTTCACTATTATAAATAGGTCTTATGAAGGAACGTTTTAAACATTAGAGAGTAGACCATAGAATGAATCTTGGTGAAGCCCTGGGAGACTAGAGCAAAGGATAGAAGGAGATGAAGAACATGAAGAACATGATGGTGATTTCTCTTCCAATGCGAGGCTAAACACCTTTCCAAGGCGTAGATGAAGCCCAATAATTTGGTTGTGTAGTTTCTTTTCTCTCATCTTATGTTTTTACTCTAGTTGGTGTATGGATTTTATTGTGTAATCACCGTTAATTCAATAAAGGTTTGTTCTTTGTACTCGAGAGAGGCAAGAGTGAATTCTTGTGAATTTCAATCCGAAGAATACTTGCGTATCCGAGAGGAACGTGAGTAGACTGAGGTGTTATATATCATTAAAATTTCATTGGTTTATATTCGAGAGAGATAGATCACAATTCCATATTTTAATCATTTTATGTGTTACATCCGAGAGGAGAGCACTATATTTTGAGTTGACAAGTGTATGTCCGAGAGGAATATGCTAGCCAATTAGAAATCTTTATTCAAAAGAGAGAGAGAGAAACAATACACTAGTTTATTGTGGTAGATTCGAAGCCTTGGTCTTCTCCATATTGATTAAATCTCCCTTAGTTTAGTTAAAAGTTCATTGCTTTCTTAGTCTAGAATCAACATTGCTACTTTCTTTTGAATTTAGAAAAAAATTAATCCGTCCTTGAGGTTCAACAACCCTATTTAATACTCACTGTAGTATAATTGTCTTGTGCACTTGTAAGGGTTTTATATTTAAACAATCAAGTTTTTGGCACCGTTGCCGGGGATGGCACAATAGTTTACCAGATTCTTAGCATAATTAGTTTTAGAGTAGCTTAGTGAGTCTTAACTTAGATTATTCGTCAATAGCTTAATTTGTGTTTTGCTTTTTTTACAGGGTTAAGAGAGGACATGGAATTCTCGCCAACGTGGAAGGGCCACCCCTTCCCCTAGTTTGCATTCTCTTATCCTTCTCTTTTTAGATAAATTTGTGTGTTTGGTGTTTTCATTTTTTTCTCTGTGACTGCCTATTGTGCTAGTTGTGGCTATTAGGATTGCTAGTTGTCGATATTTAGGACTGATGATTGCTAGTTGTGGATATCTAGGGTTGTTTATTTGATTTGTGGATGTGTGATATTTTGGTTCAGTTGATGAATTCATGGTGAAAAAAAAAATGTCTTCACCTTTTTATGGATTTAGCCATGACAACCCATATCGGAGCTTTAATGATTATTGTTCTTCACACACACGTAATTCCCCTCCCTATGAAGTGCCCTACCACCCACGTCCCTTATATGCTGATTCTTACAACCGTGGTTGGGATAATCACTCTAATTTTGGGAGTGGCACATATTCCCTACAATACACAACTCCTTATATGTCGGAACCATGTGCCCTATATTTAAGTCTTATTCATACTCCAGTGGAGTGCCATTTGGCCCATGAGTACCCTGATTTTATACGCAAGTATGTTAATGAGGCCCAAAGTTTTCATAGGTGGGAGGATCATCCTAACAACCCTTGGGAGCAACCCAACCCTGGGCCCACTCTTCGTCAGGCCCCTAGACAAGATTTCCTAAGCCCACACCTGCCTTACCAACGAGCATCTACTCCTCAGTTTGACCAACCCACTAGATAATCTATCTTAGAAAACCAAATGAGCCAATTATTAGCCCTTGTAGCTGAGATGGCAGCCGAGATAAAAACTGAGATAAAAGCTGAGATAGAATCCAATCACAGAGAGCTGAAAAGTGAACTACAGACCCATGCCCAGATTATCCATTCTCATACTCAGGCTCTTGCCAACATTGAAATGCAGTTAGAACAACTGGCCCAGGTCATGGATATGAACGAAGAATGCACTTTACCTGTCCAACCCCAATATCCGATGGGCCAATTTTCTGACGAAGGGATATGTTTTTCCCCTGACCATGATACTACATCCCTTCAGTGTGCCCAAAGATTTGAAAATGAGCTTGAGTGGGTTTTACATAATGATCAAGAAGGTGTATAAATTAAAGAAGAAGTGAGTGCATTAATACAACCCAGCTTTAAATCTTCTTCTATATTTGAGGAGTCACATTCTATGGCACTATCAACAGAACCTTCTCTTCCTGAAACACCATTCATACCATGTCTTGACCAATCTAACCTTTTATTTATTGAAAGTAGGGGATTTTATATAAAAAATCATCGAAAAAAAAAAATTTACCAAAATAACGCACTGTAGCAAATAATTCCCGGAATGGTGTTCTGACAAGCCACGCAGGCGCCAGCGTGGCCGCTGGTGCCTGCGTGGCTTTTTTTTTAAAATTAACCCAAAAGGCGTCGGTTCAACCGACGCCTTTAAGGTTAGCATAAAGGCGTCGGTTGAACCGACGTCTTTTAGTTTATAAAGTAAGGCGTCGGTTGCACCGACGCCTTTATGTTATAAAGGAAAGCGTCGGATCAACCGACGCCTTTCATGTTACAGAAAGGCGTCGGTTGAACCGACGCCTTAAAAACACTTGTTCAAAAAAAAAAACCGAAAGGCGTCGGTTGAACCGACGCCTTGCAAACACTTGTTCAAAAAAAAAAAAAACCTAAAGGCGTCGGTTGAACCGACGCCTTCCAACCGACACCTTCAAAATCGCCTTTCTCTTGAGGACGAAATCTACAATTTTTCAAACCTGATAAACACACACATCACAATACAACATCACAACCTAATAACAAGATAAATTTTGAACCAATAATACAACATGACGCAAAATATATACAAAATATATTACACGACATCAAAGTATTACAAATGTATTTATAAAATTACAAGAAGTGTTTATTCAATTCTCCTCAACCTATTCCTACCCCGTCCTCGTTCTCGAACTGGAATATCCTCAGGCTCAACGTCAGGTAAAGCATCTGAAGACGAAGCTGCCTGACGTTGAGCACGAAGTGCACGCTGTCGCCGAGTATATACTTTCGAAGAAAGAGGCCTCTCAACTTGCTCCAGCGGGGCATCTGGAACAACAGGTGATGGGGTAAAACTTCTCGTGTCAGCTGATGATGTCAGAATATCGGGTTCTGGAACAACCTCCAATCCTGGAATCTCAGTAACAACTGGTCGAAGTAATGGCAAACTCGCAAGAACATGTCCAGAGCGATCGTGTAGCGTCTGACAGGCCGCTAGCAAGCTCTCATATGATCGGTCCACCAAAGCTCCGCCCGTCTGATCAAATGTCTGTCGTGCAAGAGTAAGCTAGAAAGAAAAACACAGGTATGTTATCTACTCACTACAAAATACTAGTGAATAAAATCAAATATGAAGTTAATGATACTCACCAACGCCCGCTCAGTGTCGCCTCTTGGTTGATATAACATATCCGGCTCATGCATGGGTGGCATGATAAGTCTTCTAGTGATGCTCAAATACCATCTCATGTATGCATCTCGCTCAGTCATAGCAGGCTCCCCTTCAACGAGAGTGATCGTCCGGTCGTCCCATCGAGTAATGTAGGCCGCACGATGCGACCTCCAATCAAAACTACCTCGGCCTCGGCGCGATACTCGTTCAATGAACTCAACCATAAGAGGGGGAAAAACTTGTTCAAATCCATATTGTAACATGACCCGATCCGGATCATGCATCTCGACGATGTCCACACATATAAGCGGCGTCCTAGATAGCCACACATGCGCTCCATCCGTACAAATTCCAGGTAACTGTGCTAACACATCATCATGATATGGTTGCCATATTACCTACACAACATATGAATATGATACTTTACTTTTTGGTGAAATGTACATTTGTCATATTCATAACGCATGCAATATAAAGGAGTAATACCTGGCCGGATCGTTGATAGTCCAACTCCGATCTATACAACGCCAAGACACTGTGAGGATTCACAGTTTTTGTCTTCTTGGCATTCCACCTAACATAACGAGGATGAGGAATAAATTATCTAAAATATAACATCATCAAATACCTTTAAGAAATAACACATACCGAACTCCTAACGGTGATAAACCATCTAGTGGAGTGCTCCTAATGTTTGGACGACCGACATGCAGCCTCTCCCACGACCATAACTGTTTGCCACATACACACCCAACATGAATCAAATGTTATACTTATGAAAAAAATATACTAGTCAAAGATAATTGATGGTTTACCTGGACAAGGGTGACGCACCCGGCAATCCCTGATGTGCTTGATTGACAAGCTTTTCCCAACTCTCTATACAGGTAAGCGAGGGTGGCACTACCCCATGCATACTGTCCCGCAGTGTATAAATCCTCTAACAAAAGAAGATACATCGGGTGCACATGGCTACTGCTGCTATCGGCAAATATAGTGCTACCGAGCAAATAGAGTAAATATGCTCGTGCGTGTTGCTCGACTTCAATCTCTATGGCATCTTCCGACAGGCGACTGAACTGCTCTCTCAACCACAACAGACTTACCCTAGTTCGTCCTTTCAATGATTCGCGTGGAGGTACTTGTCCAAGAAGGTGCAAGTACACTTCATTCCAATCAATTCCCACAGTCGAGCAACACACAGCAATGCCGTCAACTCGGAGTCCGAGAAGTACTGCAACATCCTGTAATGTGATCGTCATCTCCCCCAAATGCAAGTGGAATGTTTGTGTCTCCCTCCGCCATCTCTCAACTAGGGCGGTGATGAGAGCCCTATCAATCCTGATGTACTGTAATCGTATGAAATCACCAAATCCAGCCATCTCAATGTATGGCAAAATGCTCGCATCAACTAGCCAATGACGCACATTTTGCCAGTGCTCGGTGCATTCAGTGCACCCGGGATCCTATACAATTTACATGGATGGAAAACTGTTAAATATATGTACAAGTGTAAAACTAAGGAGATAATGATTATGCACATACCTCTCCCCTCCATATGCCATCAGATCTGTGAGTGCTCTGCTCTGTCAGGACGGAGGGATCAATCGGTCCTGGATCCATAATATCTACAAAGAAACGAACAATTAATCATAACTTCAAAGAATATGGACAACAAGTTAAGTTACATATTAAGATGATTGTATGCAAGTACCAATCAGCAGAAGGTGTGTTTTGGCAATGACGCCTGTTATGACCAACTTGGTTGCAATTCCCACAATGGTAGTGAGCTCGACCATCTGCTCTCATGCCCGCACTATCCATCGCATTATGTATTCTCCTACTGCGTGGACGACCGGGTTTTCGTGTTACCCTTGGGGGCTTCACCACATACTCAGGTGACTTTTCCTCCCAAAATCGTCGATCTGGAGGCGGATAGAATTCGGCTGCATATACCTTTCTATATGCATCAGATGTATAACAATATCCAACTAAATCGCCGATGGGTCTTCTTCGCCTCGCATGGACAACAATTAGATGACGACATGGGTGTTTGTACACTTGAGGGTAATTGCAAGAACATGTATGATCGTTTATATCCACCGCATATTTTCTACCACGCATTGTTTTCACTTCATACAAGTGAGAATTGATTTGGTCAGCCCACATGCTGCCAATCAGGCGCGTTTGTTCTTTAATCTTCAATTCAATAGTAGGGGTGTATGGGGTTGTCATAGCCAACCCGGCCGAATGTCGCTTCACAAAGAATTTGACAATTCTGTAGAATGTGGCCGACACTAAGGCTTGCACAGGTAATGATCGAGCCCCCTTCAACACGCTATTTAGACTTTCAGCCATATTTGTTGTGGTCATTCCAA
Organism: Houttuynia cordata; assembly: GCA_039654745.1. Taxonomy (NCBI): domain Eukaryota; kingdom Viridiplantae; phylum Streptophyta; class Magnoliopsida; order Piperales; family Saururaceae; genus Houttuynia; species Houttuynia cordata. Next base: position 28,754,214 of record CM077502.1, read on the forward strand.
ATCTTCTAAAACCATCATGAGCAAGCGACCACAATTGAGGTGATAATCCACCTTCCTCACTGAGTAGCCATTTTGCCTCTTGACTTTCTGCACCGATAAGTTTCATCTTTTCATCAAACTCGTCTACAGTAAGCACATATGCAGCTTCCCCTATCAACCTCGTCAATACATCATTTTTAAACTTCTTATGAAAATTTGCCTCCAACTCGGCGAAAGTTGAGGTTCGTTGCACGCTAGTGATATAGACAAATCATCTTCTTCATTATCTTCCACACGCCTTCCTCTAGAATTTTCTCTCGACCTATTTATGCGAGCACTCCTACTTGTGCCTTCGCCGTCATTTGCAAACCTAGGCATGCGCGCCTCTTTTTCTATAAATAGCTCGAAGCTAAACACACGAGGCGCAAAATAGAGCATGACATGCATAGAATTATCATCATCAATTGGTATTACGGTAGTCCTTGTTCCCAAAACAGGCATCTTGTACTTCATACGAATTTTCCACAATCTTTGATCCCATCCCAATTTATTGACCACTTGCATCTCTAGTTCATCGTAAGTACTTGGCTTATTAATCAATAATCCTACGCTCTCACCGCCTTCGTATTCACCTCTATCAATTCTACCACCATACATCAACACAAACGGAACCATTTCTCCCGCCATCTTTTCTCACAAAACAATTAACAAACACTAGCTAATTATTTTCAAATCATACAAAAGCTAAATCAATACATCAATATGTATTTTAAACGGATATTAAACGTATATTACCGGTGAGACGGAGCGGGGTCACGACTGGCCGAGGTGTCCGCGGAGAGAACGGCGGCGACGGCGTCGGTGGGGCGAGAGAGGGCGACGGCGGCCTTGTTCGAGAGAGGGCGACGACGGCCTCGTTCGAGAGAGGGCGACGGCGAGAGAAGGCGACGGCGGCGACGGCGAGAGAGGGCGACGGCGGTGAGAGCGAGAGAGGGCGACGGCGGCGAGGGAGAGAGAGGGCGACGGCGGCGTCGGTGGGGCGAGAGAGGGCTACGGCGGCGAGGGAGAGAGATGGCGACGGCGGCGAGGGCGACGGCGGCGGCGAGAGAGGGCGACGGCGGATAGTTAGGGCTCGGTGGGGAGGAGGCCGAGCCCGCGCGGGGACGGCTATATACGAAAGACGCCTTTCTTTATAACAGAAAGGCGTCGGTTGAACCGACGCCTTTCTGTTATAAAGAAAGGCACCGGTTGAACCGACGCCTTTCTGTTATAAAGAAATTTTGCTAAGGTAGTAAAAGACGTCGGTTGAACCGACGCCTTTTGGGTTAATTTTTAAAAAAAAAGCCACGCAGGCGCCAGCGGCCACGCTGGCGCCTGCGTGGCTTGTCAGAACACCATTCCGGGAATTATTTGCTACAGTGCGCTATTTTGGTAAATTTTTTTTTTCGATGATTTTTTATATAAAATCCCCTTGAAAGTAACTTAGATTGTTTCATAGATTATTTAGTTGAGTCATTAATTAAGGAAGCTTTCCCAATTGGGTTACTAGAAGAGGCCCCTAAGGCCAAAATGATTAATTTGGAGGAGGAACCCTTTATTTTAAAATTTTCTAATGACCCTTCTTCATGGTTAATACAGGGATCCCTCTTTCCAAAGCTTCCTTACCCACTACTCCATCCTTTTATTCCACGATATGCTCCATACTTAAGCAACACGGATAGGAGTGTGTGGGGCAATCATTTAATTGATCCAGGTTGAATTCTTGAGGATCCGAACCCTGTACAAGACCATGGCTTAGTCATGGTCATTGGATGATGTGTAGTTATCTGTTGAGCTTAAAAGATCATGATAGACCATTTACTTGGCTATGGCAAGGGATTGGAACCGGAAATAGGTTGAGAGTATAATACAACCTGGACAAAATAAAGATGTGCTGAAAATATGAATGCTGAAAATAAAAATGCAAAAAAATGAAAACAAAATGAAAGAAAGGGGTTGTTTGACTTTATAGGATTAATTTAGGCTAATGCTCAGGCCCGAAGCGGTCTCTTAAAACCTAATGTCCTAAGCCAAATTGGCTGGGAGTCATTGGCTTGAGTCATTGCTAAACCTAAGCATCTTGAAGTCAGGCCTTACACAGTCCTAGCGAGAAAAAAGAAAAAAAAAGTCTATGGTATATTATCCTCTCAAATCTAGAATGTTGCACCTAAAGGAGGTGCGCAGGCATTTGTGCTATCATGAACCTAAAGATTACGATGACTATGAAGATTCTGACGTTCTTTGGTTAATGGGTCACATTAGATCTTTGTAAAACAGAGATTTAGAATGTATTATTACAATGTTCTACACTTTTACTATTTACATTATCACGCTATATTATATTGAGTAGAAATTTCCAAGATGAAAGTGTGGAATAAAACCACTTACTTGAGGGCTTCTATATTCCTGTTGATTATGAACCAAGTACGTGTGGTTAATTCTTTTAAGCATTGTAATTTGTATTTGAAGGGATAATAGGTCTTTGTTTTGCACTGTTTTTATTTTTTATTTTTGTTTTGTTTAAACTTAGGTTAATTAGGTTTATAAATACACGTTTGTAGGTAGCATGGCTGCAAATCCTCACGAGACAACACTCGTCCTACTAGGGCCACCTAGAGGTTTAACGGCTTGTTGCATACGCTCAATGCAATCGTGTTCCCTATGAAAGTGGTATTTTACTTTTATGCATTAGTTCCTTTAGTTGTTTGTTCGATTTTGATTTATTTTGTTTTGCTAAGGTCTAGCAAAATCTAGGTTTGAGGGTGTGATCTATACATGAAATATACATTTTATTATCTCCTAAACTTATATTTATGCTGGTATTTGATTAGAATAACTACTACTTTAATATAGTTTTTGGTTTTGTAGGAAAATGAGAGCAAAGATGTAAAAATATGGTAAAATAAGACTTCAATGGTTAAACCTTCATAACTTCGTGTATATATTTCTGATTGGACTGATTTAAGTTTCATGTTAAATCGAGAAGTCAGCTTTCCAACATCACCAACCACGCATAATTCGGAGTTCGGAGCAAAAAGTTATAACCATTGGAAAATAGTGCTGCAGGATGAATAGTAACCGATCGATCGGCTAAATGAGGCGATCGATTGCCTGAGGAAAAAATCGAAATTTTTGAGATCGATCGTCGCCGTTTGATCGATTGTATCTACTGGAAATTTGTCATAAACAGTACCGATCGATCGGTGAATAGTGCCGATCGATCGCCGTATACGAAAAACGTGATTTTGACCTATTTCGACTCGGATTTAAAAGGGGACTTCGTGGTTTTCCTTCACTATTATAAATAGGTCTTATGAAGGAACATTTTAGACATTAGAAAGTAGACCATAGAATGAATCTTGGTGAAACCCTTGGAGACTAGAGCAAAGGAGAGAAGGAGATGAAGAACATGAAAAACATGATGGTGATTTCTCTTCCAATGCGAGGCTAAGCACCTTTCCAAGGCGTAGATGAAGCCCAATAATCTGGTTGTGTAGTTTTTTTTCTCTCATCTTATATTTTTACTCTAGTTGGTGTATGGATTTTATTATGTAATCACCGTTAATTCAATAAAGGTTTGTTCTTTGTACTCGAGAGAGACAAGAGTGAATTCTTGTGAATTTCAATCCGAAGAATACTTGCGTATCCGAGAGGAACGTGAGTAGACTGAGGTGTTATATATCAATAAAATTTCATTGGTTTATACTCGAGAGAGATAGATCACAATTCCATATTTTAACCGTTTTATGTGTTACATCCGAAAGGAGAGCACTATATTTTGAGTTGACAAGTGTATGTCCGAGAGAAATATGCTAGCCAATTAGAAATTTTTATTCAAAAGAGATAGAGAAATGATACACTAGTTTATTGTGGTGGATTCGAAGCCTTGGTCTTCTCCATATTGATTAAATCTCCCTTAGTTTAGTTAAAAGTTCATTGCTTTCTTAGTCTAGAATCAACATTGCTACTTTCTTTTGAATTTGGTAAAAGATTAATCCGTCCCTGAGATTCGACAACCCTATTTAATACTCACTGTAGTACAATTGCCTTGTGCACTTGCAAGGGTTTTATATTTAAACGATTATGCTCTGTTTTGTTCGAGAGAGAAAACAGAGCAGAACTTCTACTCGTGGGATTGCCAGTTGAGAAGGGGGTGGCTCTGTTCTGGCAGCGGATTTGAGAAGAACTATTGCCGGAGAGAGTGAGGACGAGAGGAGTTCTCGACGGTGCAGTTTGTCTGTGGCAAACAGAGAGGAGTAATTGCTTTGGCTCGAGAGCAAAGCAGAGTTGAGGTCGAGAGAGAGGAGGAACTGCAAGGTTCATGGAATCGAGAGAGACAAGCAGAATAGTTTTGCAGATTCGAGAGAACTGAAAAAACTGATTTCAAAGGCAAGAAGGGAACTGCAGCGGACAAAGAAATTTGAGGAGTTATAGAAAATAGAGTTGTGCTATTTTTGCTCGAGAGTGCAAAAACATAACAAAATTGCAGTCGATCAGGAGAAAAGGAACTGAACATGACTGAATTGCTGGGACAGAACTGTCGAGGGAGTTCACATATAGGAAAGCTTTGCTTTGGGCCGGAATTGGGGACTCTTTTATTCTGTTCGAGAGAAAAAGTAGAACAGTTGAGGCGTGCAGTTGAGAGACTGTTGCAGAAGGTGGAGGAGAGAGCAAAGCAGGACGGGATTACAAACGGACTGAAAGCATACATCAGGCTTATTCTTTATTTTATTTTTATGTTTAGTTAATTTTTGTGTACTAAGATTAGATGACATTTGATTGCTTAATTAGAAATTAAAAATTAAAACTTTTCATTTCATTGCTGCTTGTTACATACTCTTAGAATAAGGTTGAATATCCTACCAAGTCTTTGAGAGATCGACCTCGTAGCTATTATTCTGCATTAAATTCGTGCGCTTGTGAATATTATATTAAAATTTACATTCTTAAATAAGGGTATGTAACTCTATAAATAAGTAAAATAAAAAGAGAAATGTATCACCTTCAATTCTTACACCCCCTGTATAAGTATATGTCTACCCCCTATATTAAGAGAGTACTGTCGGATCAAAACCCCTGGTCTCATGCCCCTTATATGAGACCAATCTCATTTAAACTATATATATATATATATAGAGAGAGAGAGAGAGAGAGATACTTGCATGAGCATGAATAATCTCGAGCCATCAGATCTTGATATGACGTATAAAATGCATCCATGGCAGTTACGATGGTTTTGAAAACCATTTTCAACCAACATAAATACTTTATAATATGAATACAAGCTACCTGGATATCGTTCCACATCCAATGAAATAAATATTCTCTCTGTTCGAAAATATTATATATATTTAAAAATATTTATTATTTTAAAATAATTGTACATTTTGTCAAATCACGTGATTTCCTCTTTCTAAAATTAGAGAAGAGAAGGAAGGATTGATTTAAACTTGATTCATGAATGAGTATACAAGTTGGACAGGATATATGGGAGAAGGAGTCATGTGATCGCTTCATTGTTCAATAAAAATAAGAATTTTCTCAAATATACAAAGTATTTTGGAACGAAGGAGTACAATGGAATATGTGTTCACAATCCCGCCCGTATGTAAATTCCAAACAGACCGTAAACAAGCTGTGTGCGCTTCTTGGTCGTTCCAGCTTGATCCTAAGGCCGACAGACGCTCACATTTTTCGAGCGCTGACTGACGTTTCTTGGTATCAACAGGTGATTTCTGCATAAGCTTGGCCTTCCCTGCTGGAGACGCTTCCTCTGGCCCCCCAAGGTCCGGTTCGTCAGCTCCAAAGGCTGGCCGTCCTCGGTATGATTTTTGGAACTAGTGAGTACCTTTTTTCGAACTCCGATTTCTTTGTTTGTCTGAATTCGTAGTTTGGCTGAAAACCCAAAAATTGTGGGTTTGTAGGAATATTGTTGTGAAAAGCTCAAACTCAATCGGTTCGGAATTAGTAGATATGTTTGGTTTTCCAATGTGAACTCTCGTTAATGTAGCAAAAACCATGATGTTGTGAGATTTCAGAAATTTGTTGGAATATTGTGGCAAAAATCGTAGCTTTAATGGGAGATTTGCATTTTCTGATGTGCAAATATCGTTAAAAAAATTATTATTTTTTTTCTTGTGAATTCACTACTATTGAACTTCTGATTGTGTTATAATTGAGGGAGAACAACCGATCACTTTATAAAACTGGAAAATTACCATCCAAGATTGAACCCTGCACGCATGTTCATGATTTTTTTTTGCCAGAGAAGCAAAATGGTGACAACTTTCTTTTGGTCAGAGGACTCAGGTGAAAAGTTCTGGCGATTCTCTTTTGCTCCCCTAAATTCAGACAAGTCTGCGGTAGAGTGCTCGAGTGGCTACAAGGAGAGCGCTGCATTTGGAGGCAAAGAGCAAGGTGACCGGCCATCAACGGCTTTTGGGTTGAATAGCCACCACTGGAGGTTAGGGGCAAAAGGTTTTTAGGGAGGTGATTTTCCAGGTGGGGAAGACAAGTGAGGAATGGAGGGTTTCTGCTTGGACCTCAATTTCACTGATGCCATTTCCAGGGTCCGCTTTGCCCCGACTACAAAAAATCTTCTAATCACCTCCTGGGACTCTGTAAGTCTCTCTACCCTTCTAAGCCCCCACACTTCTTGTTTCTTCGCTAAGATTTTCTTGGTCTTTGTTGTAGGTTCTTCGGCTATTCGATGCCGAGCAGTCTGTTTTGAGGTTGGAAGCTCCCTCTGAGGCGGCATTACTGGATTGTTGTTTCCAGGATGATGATGTTGCTTTCTGCGTTGATACAGAGTGCTGTGTCAAAAGGTATTTTCTTTTGTCTAATTCTGCATTGGTTTTCTGGGTGTTAAATGTTAGTAATTTTGGTTTTCTGGTGTTTTATTTGTTATTCAGCACGGTGTTTTAGAGTTATATCTCGAAAGGCATCTTATTTACCTACATGGATTTTCCACCACTACTCTCATTGTGTTGAGGAGTTCACTATTTATGTTCTTTTTTCTCACTGACTATTTTAATTGTCATTCATTTACAAATGCGTCCAGTTCATTATGTCATGTAATGTTGCACGGCTGTGATATTTCATCTTCCCATGGTTTAGAAACTCTGGTTAGTTGACTTGTATGCTGCTATGATAATTCCTAGAAATTTGGGTTCAGCATGTGAGGCACAAAAAATAGCCAATCTCCGAAAATATTAGAGGAGATTTGGTTATTGATTCAGTAAGCTTGCAGTTTGTAATGATTGTTAGGAGAAGATATCTAGTGAGAGAGAGAAAGTAAAATTTCTTTTGCTGAAAGTGCCACAGATGTTTTTTTGGTTGTTTTCTTTCAAATCCAATAAATTTCAGATGTTTAAAGCTACTCTACTTAAATGTTCAGGTAGTTCATTTGTGTTATGGTGCATTTTATGGTAGTTAAGCATCACATGGTTTGTAGACACTGTGGCCTCTAGTTTTGTTTTTTATAAATCATTAATGACTGAATGACTGTTATTTGTCTTTAGCCGTGATAAAAAATGTCAGCAAGAACAGTTCCAAAGACAGGAAAAATGTCAAGAACCTTAGAAACCACAGTGGCTGCCGCGCTCTGATCTCGTTTAGTATAATGACTAACATGGAATACATTTATACAACTTATATTTCATTATAGCATCAAGCAATAAGGGGCACAACAGAAAACATATTTTTTGTGAACATGGTTGCATATCGCACTAAAGGCATATCTTAGATTTTACATTTGAGAGATTTTACCTCCATGAAAATTAACCTCAGGTGTCTTACTCATAGTTATTGCCTTTTTCACGGGAAAAATAGCAGATGAATTGGCTCAAACTTAAAGTTGCCAAAATCAGATGCTATCTTCAAACAATTAACTTATATTATTCAAAATCATTTTCAGGCTTTGTTCGCAATATCTTTTGTCTGACACATATTGGTAACATAAAGATAAAATATGTAGGAGATATATGGATCAAAATATCAGTGGCCTGAAAATGATGTTTGGACACATATTTTGTTAATTTAAGCATATAATACTGCTAATACTCACCTTAAACAATCATAACACTATGTTAATACATTTTCGTAAACCAAAAGACACTCGTAAAGCCAAATACAATGATTAAAGATGGATAACTTGATGGTGTACATTCAAGTAAAACTTAAAGCTTATAGCATGATGGACTTCATATTGCTGCATAGGTAGACAAGGATAACAATAACCTTCAAACTACTGGATAAGTATCACATTGCACAAGAGGCATTTGAAAAGTTTACACTTTCATGATATCCAGAGTTTTGTGTCTATAAGCTACCACTCTGATTAACACTTGCCTTAAACTTGTTTGTGGATTCCATCATCGAGATTTTGAGATATTTTACTTGAACGAAAGGAATTGAATCCTCATGATTAATTTTCAATTTTTGCGGCTCCATTCTTGTTAAAACTCTTTCTCTCACCATATCACCTTTCATAAGTTTAGGAACAAACATCTCCTCTCCTCAAGCAGGTTATAACAAACATCTACTAGACATCATTTGTTCTATCTGTGGGCATCTTTAACTAGTTTGGACATAACCAGTTAACCTGAGAGCATGGTTTGCAGTACCTAAAGATATATCTTAGCTGTCACTTGACTGGTACAAGATCAAGTTATCCAGTAGTTTGGAGGTTATTGTTATTTGTCTACCTATGCAGCAATATGAAGTCCACATACAGCTCTGAGAGAAAAAACAATTGGAACCATTTCTTTTACATAATGGTTCTCTGTTTTAGGCCAGCAACTTTTCTCTTGGTCTGTCCTTTTTTATTGTCTTAGTTTGATGCTTTTATGGATACTTCACCGAGTATTCAAATGACTTGGTTGTGAGTTTTGTATATCTTCTCATGCATATTTTGTTTATGAGTGAAACTTTAAAAAGTTAGTCATATTTGCTTGCCACTATCTCTCGTCATATGTTAAAATGTCCCCTCAACTAATACAGTGCTAAATGTATGTAGGTATGACCTGATTTCAGGAAACCAAACTGTTGTGGGAAATCAAGATAACTTGGCAACGTGCATAGAATATTCTGATTCTACCAGTATGTTCATCTGTATTATCTTCTCATTCTTTCCATTTGCGTTACCTGTGCTTCAAACTAGTTATAAGCATTTAAATAGGGAAAAAGTAGTCTATGAAGCTGAGTAATTGACAGTTATTAATTCGGAATCCTTCAAGCTGATTGGCTGCATGTTTCCTTCTGTAGGTCTACTAATTACAGCTGGTTTGGATAAAAGGATAACAATTTGGGACCCAAACACTGCTAGTCGTGGTCAGAGATGCTCAGTAGTAGTTGCCAGTGAAGTAGCATCTATGTCACTCTGTGGCATAAATCTACTAGTTGCTTCTGGCACTACTATAAGCCTGTTTGACCTGCGAAACCTGGGAGGACCAATTCAAGTGCTAGATTCTTCGTTGTATTACCCCATAACATGTACTAGATCATCACCCAATTGCCAAGGTGCATTTGAGTTTTCTTTGAAAATTGGTGCTTGAATTTTACCTTTAGGTGCCCTTGTTTTCAAATGAGTTAAGCATATTGTGGATTTCAAAATCTTTGTTATTATTTTTCTATAGATTGTGGATACAACATATTAATGACAAGATAACACACTAAAATAGAATCTAAACAAAGTGCTATCCGTTGGCGATGCTATTTGGCAAAATCTGACATTCCAACTTGCCTGTGTGGGTTTCTGGAGTATGGGAATCACAAAGTGAACTCCAACCCACATATTTTAAATTTATTATCTAATTTCTATTTCTATTTTACATGGAAAAAATGAGGAGTTTAAATGGTCCTTTGTTAAGAATGAATAGTGGGAGATTGGAATAAAAATTCCCCAAAAAAATTGATGTACCACTTTTTGGTGTTTCAAGTTAACATCTCAAGAGGCTAAACCAAATCCATGCAGGATTTGGCACAGCCCTTTGGATTGAAAGATTCCTTTCAGGGTAAGCCAAATATGAGGGTTAGGTATGCCCACTTTGCTTGGGCATACCCTGTTGGAGATGCTTGAACTCTGCATTGTGCATCCCGCATTGCAGCTTAATTGGCAGAAGCTCAATTGAGGCACTTTGTACAGATAGCTTATACCCAAAAAATAAAAAAAACTCTGGGCTTGTTGGGTGTTTGGATTCGGAATATTTTGTGTGAGCTGAAAAATCTGGAAAGCTGACCGAAATTAGCAGCAGAAGGTGCAGTCTAGTAACAATTAGTGCTAGTAGCATCTTTGTCAACATGAACCATTCGGGTTGATGGTTTTGATGCTTGAAAATGAATTGTTCTTTCATAGTTGTGTTGTAGCCACTTTCATACTGTTCTGAGCATAAATGGTAAACTGTAGAATATGTTATAACGTAGAAAATGTCAGAATTTTATTTTGCCTCTTCATTTATATCTACATTTTCAACTTGAATTCTGATCTAACATGACCCAATGAAAAAACTAAAAAATATGGCTTAACCTGATAATTACGTGAGATTTCTAGGAAGGGATTTCTTGCATCCAAAAGTATTTTTCTTTACTTGTATGGAAGATAATATATAACCTTGAATTTTTTAGGCAGGTCTAGACTGTTTTTTCTTTTTGTAAAAGGGTATAGACTCTAGAGAGACCAGATGGGATTCAACCTTTCTATATCCCTTGTATACAGGGAAAGCACATAGTTAGCACCTGCCAAATCAATCCTTTGTTTTCTACCGGCTTGCCGCTGTGCATTTGCTCAATGTGCTAAGAACTTACAATTGTAAATGGGGGCAACGGAATGGTAAAAGGAAAAATTTGAACTAATCTGAGATTCACTAGGCCAAATTGTTTGTCTTCTTCTTCTTCTTCTTTGTTTCATTTAACGGCATCTGCTTTCTCAATCAGTCTAATTCTGCGGCAGATTGGTTGGCTAATTTTGGTTGCCTCAATCAGGCTTCAGGGTGCATTATGGAAATTCCTAAATGACAGGTTTTCAACAGCTTGTTGGTTTATGTAAATATGATTGATATGGTTTATGGAATATCAGGATTCAATAAGTTCTTTTACCAAGATTATGTTCTTCAGTTTTGATTGGATTTCTTTGTTCCTATTGTGTACTTTGCTAGAACTTAATTGTGACTTTCTAGAGTCTCTTGTATAAGGGGTAAGGTTCTTTTGTGTCCAACCCCCACCCCCCAACCCACGCGAGCATGCTATTTTCTGGACTATCAATAATATTTTCCTTGATGGGAAGCTGCACTCTTTTCCTTTTACCAGAAAGCACTCCCCTTTTCTTATTTTTCGTTTTTATTTTCTCTAGTTTAATTTTTTATATATGCTTTTATTTCAAACTTGCTGCAGTCTATCAATGTATTTATTCTGTTTTTTTAATTTATGTATTCCAGTTCATGTTTCTTTTTGGATGTTAAATTTGAGTCAAGCAGTTGAGTGTGTGTGGCGTGCATTTCAGGAGAAAATGTAATGTATGAAAAGTCCCTCACAGTTACAGTATACACTAGAAATGAGAATAATTTAAGTTTCCTTTTATTTTTCTTCATGTTGCCATCATTGGCGGACCATATGGTAGGTTAATGATGTGCATAATTGGTTTTACAAATTTGAAATAAATCTGGGTTTGGAATGAGTTTCGCAAATTTGGGTTAAGTTAGCTATGTAAAATCAGATGGATCTGTTTATTCCAAAATTTTGTGAGCTGGCATAATTGACCTCAACTAGGTTGTGGATCGTGTACCGGTGAGATCTGAAACAATGTTATGAATCAGAAAAGTTACAACTGCATTTGTTAGTAATGTTCCCTTGGCATATTTCTAAATTCAGGGAAGGTAAACATTTGTGTAAAAATGATTACATGTACTGGAAAGTGCATAGCTGGTTTCAACTAGCTGTTTCTGATAAGATCTCGTAACCAATTTTTAAAGTCCTTGTCATTATGAACACATTTCTTACATTACTTTGTCTAGCTTCCCATGGCCAAGAAAGACTTCATGGCTGATGCTTGCTTTCCTATCTTGCACATAGCTGGAATGTGAGCTTGTTCTGTGCACTGATTGTTGAGGCATTTTGGTTGTTGTTCATATTCCGAATTTCTGACTGGATCCTGGTCACTAGATCCTACCCTCTATAAAATTGGATCTGCATCCAGGTACCAGGCTTTGACAATAAAGTCTTTTCGGATGCACATTGCATGACTGGATCACTTTGCTTAAAGCTGTAAACTTTGCTTCCTCATGTGACAATATTCATGCAAGGAAAAGCATAGTCCACTCATGCATTTGTTTATCAGCAGAGAAATCTAGCATGAAATTTATCTATACCATCTGTCAAAATGTTAAAGATGATTGCATGTTCAATACATAGGGTATCTGATTCATTGTCCATCAGAGTTGCTTGTTTTTCTGTGAACAAATATGTGACTTATAATTGTAATATTTGAATTAAGGTCTATATATGTGAAAAAGAAACTAAAGTATCATAGAATCAATTTGGTTTCATGCCGGAGAGGTCAACAACGGATGTTATATTTTTATTACGGCAGTTAGTAGAGAGGTACAGGGATAGAAGCAAAACCTCTATATGACCTTCATAGATTTGGAAAAATCCTACGATAGAGTGTCGAGAGAGCTTATTTGGAGCGTTTTGGAGAAGAAAGGTGTCATAAGAGGTTACATAGATATCATAAAGGATATGTATGAGAGGGTTGTGACTAGTGTGCGGACTATTGGGGAGAAACTAAGGAGTTTCTAGTTACGGTAGATCTTCATCAAGGGTCAGCCTTAAGTCCTTATCTTTTCGTTTTAGTTATGGATGTGCTGACTAGTCATTTGCAAGATAATGTACATTGGTGTATGATTTTTGCAGATGATGTAGTTTTAATTGATGAGAGCAAAGTAGGTTTGAATGAGAAACTGGAATTGTGGAGGGATGCTCTAGAATCAAAAGGTTTTAAAATAAGTAGGACTAAGACAGAGTGCATGGAATTTAATTTTAAAGAAGGTCGAACTATAGATAGATTCTTAGTTGAAATAGATGGGCAAGCAATGCCAAGGCGTGATCAATTCCGTTACTTACGATTCATTATCCCTAAAGAAGGGGATATTGATAGTGATGTGGTGTATAGAATAAATGTGGGGTGGGTAAAATGGAGGGCAGCCTCTGGAGTGTTGTGTGATCGGCGTGTTTCGAAAAGGCTTAAAAGCAAGTTATATAGGACAGCCATTAGGCTTGCAATACTCTATGGAGCGGAGTGCTGGGCACCAAAGAGGAGTCATATAGATAAATTGAATGTAGCCGAAATGAGAATGCTAAGGTGGATGAGTGGGATAACTAGGAGAGATAGGATTAGAAATGAATATATTCGGGAGAGTCTAGAAGTAGCTCCTTTAGAGGAGAAGCTGAGGGAATGTAGGTTGCGTTGGTATGGACATAGGCAAAGAAGACCATTAGATGCCCAATTGAGAAGATTAGAAGGGATACATGTAAACGAGGCTAAAAGAGGGAGAGGGAGAACTAAGAGAACTTGGATGGAATTAATAAAAAAGGATGTGACTTTACTGTCTCTTACAAAAGAGGTAGCCCAAAACAGGCCTAAATGGAGGAGTAAGATCCATGTCACCGACCCTAAATAGTTGGGAAAATGCACTACTTGATTATGATGATTGTGATTATGATATGTGAAAAATTAAATTAGCATTTAATTGGGCTAAAATCTAAACCTAGATTTAAGCACAAAGGTCAACTTAGATAATGTCAGATCTGCTTCAACTTTGACCTGGTTTTGTTTTACGTTAAAGAAAAAAATGTTTCTTGTAATAAGTTAAGAAGAAACTTATATTGGTTCTCGAAGTACTTAAACACGAAGTAGTGTCTTTTTCTATATCTCTGTCTGTTCGTCTTCGACTTTGTCTTCTGTCTATATGTTGTTTCCTAATTGTTGTCCAGTATTTAGCACATTGTTCATATAAGTCCCTGTTGTAAAATTTAAACAAATTTTATGTTGTGTTGCAGGTTACGCTGCTGGTGCAGCTGATGGGCGAGTTGCAGTTAATTGTATGTATTCGTTGCCTTCAGATGAAGTGGGGTTAGTGCTAAACTTTTCTCTACATGATGTCTTATGTCATACTTGATCATCATTATTAGATTAACAGTTTTGTTTTAAGATAGCCTGCATAATGAATTGGCAAAACATGACCCCTTTGTAACCCACCCCCCCTGTGGATAGGTCTGGGAGATGGATTATTGAATATGGCTCCTCTTTAAATAGCATTGGATGTGTATTTTTAGCAAAATATATACAGCAATTCTATCTTACTAAACCTATAGTAATAGTCAGAAAAGTCTTTATGTTTTGCTTGCAGTTCAGTTCCTAAGTTTTGTTAGCCTGAACAATGAAGGATGCTTTTAGGATTTTATGGTGTGACTCTGACCAGACATGAAGATGAGCAACCAAAGAAGTTATTGCGTTGTATATATTGCAGTTACTAATATTTATTCTACATTTTTGGTTCCAAATTATGGAGTGTTGGATTTTGTGTCTGGCAATTGTATGACATGTTGAAATCATCTCTACAGTCCTAGTCCGTCCAAGTCAACCGTAAAGCTCCACTTGACTATTACTTTTTTTACGTCGTAATTCAAATATTTAATAATATTTAAATTGACTCAAGTATGTATTGATGTGAACCTTCATTTCATTGTCCCCTCTTTAGAGCATTGAGTCGGGCATTAAAATTTGCCACTATGTTTATTTGCATGGATTTTGTAGTGTCATTTGCTTCTGATTGTGGATCCATGCTGCTGACCTAAATAGCTGGGATAAGTTGTATGATCATGATGATGAAATAGGAGCTTAGAGCGAGAAAATACAATATAACTTTTTAATACAGTTGAATTTGAGCCCTCATTTTTGTTGCCAGATGATGAGTGGAACTAAATATTTGTATGAATTGATATTTAACATATTTAAGAAAATAACTCTGAACTAAGTGGGACACCATAACCTTCTTGGCAAGTTTTGCAACTTCCAAGCGATTTAAAAAATCTTATTTAGATATTTTTGTTAGAAACCAAGCCAATTAAAAAGATTAAGATTTCAATGAGAGGACTAACCCAACCCAACAAAAAAAAATCAAATCAACCGGGCATGTACACGTGTGATTAAGCATTGCAGACATTTGCATAGGAACGGACATAGACAAGGCCATGAAGTGATACTGAGTTTTCCTGGCTCTGATATCATCTTAGAAAGTAAATCTTTTAAAAGCTTAAGCTGTTACACAAAGGATCTACCTACCCGAACTAACATTTGTGTTTGGGTCGACATGGGTTTAATTCAATAATAGTGGTCTGCTCCAGAGGACCTTATTTCCTTGTAGAGAGGAAACCTCTAATGTGTAGTGAAGGTACCTAGTGTGGTTTGTGCAAATCAATCTTGGTCTCTTCTTACTGTAACTAGTGTTCAAGGTCATGCTAAATGGATTTGAAATTTTGTGTTGAATAATGTATTGCCGGCACAAAAAAAAAGTGTTTTGCCGGCACGCCTGTGCCTTAATGTGGGGATAACTAAGATGCGTTAATAATTGTTGAGATGAGGCAAATTGAGAGGCCAAAATAGATTTACAGTATTAATTTCTTTTGTTTTTATATGTATTTTTATACTTGAACTATGTTATGCCTCGCCATTTTAGAGACGTGAGGATTATGCCTCGCCATTTTAGAGACAAAATGCATCATTTATGCCTGAGGTCTTCTTTAATAGTGATAGATGTATATCTAGCTGTATGGTTTAGGTCTTGTTTGTGTACTAGATGCAACTTTAACAAAATTTTCACTTGTTTCTAGCTTTTTTCAGTTTTTTTTTCTGTAGATATCTTGTATTGAGAATCGCCTTTCTGTTAGCTTGGGCAAAATATGGATGTTATCATTCATTCATTCAATATTCAGCTAATTATTCGTATCTGTTTCAAAGGTTTTATAATAAACAAGGTTATTTGCTTTTAAAAAAAATGCTATTCTAGTTGATATTTTCTGTGTGATAATAGATATATTTTCCACTGTCGGCCGAAGTCAAAAAGTCGAGGATATGATCTGGCTGCAATAAATGACATTGAATTCCACCCAAGGTAATTGTTTACTTTTCAATTTTTTATTGTGTGAATTCTTGTTGCTATACTGATACTTGTATGGCAGGTATGGTACATTAACAACTGGAGATGATCAGGGGCATGCTATTGTTTGGGATGGTCATTGTAGAAAACGGCTATATGAGGTATCCTTTTCCTGCTTGAAACAACCTCAGAATGTGCGCTTCTTTCTGAGCAATATGAGGGCTTTACTATATGTGTTTAGTATCTAGTTACCATTTGTAAATGCTTTTCATTTATATTTTTCGGGTGATTGGACGTTCCAGCCTTTTTACACTTGCAATGCTAAGTTTGGTTTTTATTTTGGAATTCATGTCTTAGAACTTGGTTTCCTTATGCTGGTTGAATTGGTAACAAGTTAAGATTGGAGCGTCTTGGCTGAGAGAATGGTGGTGCCTTTTTTTCTTTTGTGTGTGTGTGTGTGGGGGGGGGGGGGGGGGGGGGAGGGGTTCACAAAACAAAATGCTGCAACTAAATGAAGACTGAAAAATTGACAATTTTTAATGCACTGATAGTGACGTTCTGGAAAATATTTTGATGACTCGGTTGCTATGTTGGCAGCCTGCCCCCTGAAGATGGTTTTATGAAGTTGCTATTAGCCTGTGAAATGCGGAGATGGATAAGCTTAGATGATCTCAGGACCGTCATACATGTTATCCTTGCATTGAAAACTTGTTCATTCTGAATAGGGCTGATCATCAGATGTGTAAGTCCGAGTTGGTGTCTATCTGCTTTGATTGAACAGACTTTGAGTATCGGAAATGGTTGCTGAACTCATGAGTCAGTTCGAAAAGTCCAGGCTCAAACTTGGACCATGGTTTGAGATTTTGCTAGATCTCCGCAATCTCGGTTTGGTAAGTAAAGCAAGACTGAAGAGTGTGCAGTGATGATTTCTGCACCTTTGCCGGGGGTGGGGGCGCGGGTGGTTGAGGGTCTTCTGGTGGGTAATCAACTCTTTGGCGACGTTCCTTCATTTGGCAATCAATCCTTCGGCAAGCCAAGAGTGGAATTTTTTGCAGTTGCAAGACTTCTATAGATGATTCCTATGAGGCTAGTCATGATACATCAACTAAATGTGAGGCACTTTGCCATGGTCTTTCCTCACTTTATCTACCATTTTTGGCTCCACTGATTGGCAGGATAACATTGAAACTAATGTAAACATGACTGGTGAAACAACTAATCTGCTGGCAGTCGAGTTTTGTTCTTAGAGAACATTATCTCTGTTAGAAAGCTACTCTTTGCTGATGGGATTTGAGACTTGGAATAGGCTTATATGCAAATTTAATGATGATCAAGGCTAGTGTTTGACACTATGCCCTTAAAACGGAGGCAAATTTAAAGATGTGATTTCATATTTCACGCTAGATAGTTTCTTCTTACCTGAAAAGGCTGGACACTTAACCCAGTGGAGTCCTCCTAACATGCTGAGTCGTTTGTACGCTGTAGGACACCAGCCATCAGGTCTACATCCGACAGCAGGTGGTCCCCCTTCTTACAATTCTTTCCTGTCATGCATCTGTCCCTGCCTGCTACACCTGAGTCACATCTTACAACAGGGGGAGGGGTGTTACTTTTGCCCTGCCCACTCCTTTTGATCCTCGTCTCCATGGTAGATTGTCGAAGACATGTGAAAGAAACTTATTCCGGATCATAAGATAGTATTCCATGATCTCTATGAGAGCTTATCTCTTTGGGTGACTTTGATTTTAGAAGTCAAACCTTCACTTTAATGCTGGTGTGAATTCTGTTGGTGGCATGCACTCCTTTATGTCAGTCAGAAAGGCATGACATAAGTGAAAAGAAACTAGGAGAATGGTACTTAAAAGTTCACTTATCATTTGTTAATTATAAACTAGTTCATTATTGCTGTTTTTATTACGATTGTTCTATTGGTATGTCTTGAATACTTGATAAAGTAATATACACTTCACTAACTTTTTTAGTATTCCTTTTTCTTGGTTTCAGTTCCCAAAGTACCATTCCAGTGTGGTATCCTTGTCATATTGCCGTGATGGTCAGCTTTTGGCTGTTGCATCAAGTGGGCCATATCAACAAGATAGCAAAACGTTAGTTTCCTTCATTTTCTTTTCCTGTACCTCAATATGGATGTGATACTGGTGTCTTTTTTTGGGGTTCTGGTATTGCTAACTTTGCATCTTTACCTTGTGAATTTATAGTGATGAGGCGCCTCAAGTGTTTGTGTATAAAGTAGATGAGAAATTCATCAGGCCTGTTTTTGGTGATTCCAGATAGATATGCTGATCACTTAAGGTACAACAAAAGCTTTTAAATGCAAAATGGTTTTTGATAGTTCACCTAGATGTTGGTCCTTTTTTTCCCTGATAGAAGTTAACTCAGAAAAATTTTGCTTGTGTACAAACATGTTTCAGTGAAAATTGTTTCTGAAACTTTTTTTTATAAGAAAATAGGGGAAGGTTGGTAGACTTTGTCTTTGAATGTACTGTACCTGAGATTTTGTGACATTTTAATCACTAGAGTATCGGCTGATTTTGGATGCAAATTGGTTTTTGATAGTTCGCTTGAATGTTGGTCGTTTCCTTCTGATACAAGTTTTAATTCTAGAAAAAGTTTGCTCATGTACAAACATGTTATCATGAAAACTGTTCCTGTTACTGTTTTTGTTTTTTAAAATGGAAAGGTTGGTAGTCTTTGTCTTTGAATGTACTGTACCCGAGATTTTGTGACATTTTTCATTGCTAGAGAGTCGGTTGACTTTGCTTGACTTCGTCTAAACTACTTTTTGTGTATGCTTGAGATTTATTGGTATGCATACCCAGAGTGTTGTGGGCATAGTTGGAGGCCCTTGGAGAGGATGGGGTGGTTGAGAAAGCAATGTTTTAGAAAGAATGCTGAGGTAGAGAATCAACACCCGGATCTTCAGTCCTTTGACTTGTCAAAGAGGTTGTCTAATGCTTAATAGGTGGAAGTAAAAAGCACAATGCTCTTTATCTCTTCTGAACGAGGATGTCTGTGCAATGGACATGATCCATGGGATTCTAAAAGTGAATCAAGTTGGGTTGAATTAGGAGTCCATTTGATCTTGTGGTGCTGGGTTTTGATCAAAAGTTTTAAGGCTTAAATCCCTTGATCAGAATTGATCCTTGTGTGAAGATGTTCTAAATTAGTGGGAGGTGTAACTCATTAATAGTGGGTGTTGGCCCCATGTGTATGGACATGAGCTTGTAAATGGTGTGCCAGTATTCCTTAATTGATGATTCTATGTGCCCCAGGTATAAACACTTAAATATATTATTTCCTCATAAATTCCAGTGCACGCTGGCCAGACGTTTGGCCTTGGGAACATGCTTGAAGGAAGGAAGAGAAGGGCTGAAACAGGGTTTGCAATCAGCTGGGAAGGGGAAGTTTTAGATGCAGCTTGAGGTAGGATTTGTCCTTTGTATGGGTGCTTATAGTGCTGATTTATTAGTGTTGATCATGGATGTTCATGTATATATGTACTTGTAATTTTTATCTAATTAAGTCCAAGTTATATCTTGGTTTCAAGGTCACGTATTTATTGACAGCATTGATCATATGCTAAATGTGGCGTAAATTATGTTATTGAATGCAACATGTTAAATGTCAATTGTATAGAAGTTTATTTAGACTAGATATGTTTTTAATGTGACTATTAACTTTCATGTTGTTCACTGATGGAAGTGATTTGTTTTTCAACTGCATTGCATGGATTTGGTTACAATCCAAAGTTTTACTACTCTCCATTCGTGTTGAACATGATTGTTTGGTTTACCTATTTTCTCGTTAAGTGATATGGTCTTTCCCTCTTTTTTTTTGCACATGGTAAACTTGGTTATGATGAAATGATGAACCAGTAGGTGGAACGGGTGCCAAGGACTCTTATCCGTTCCTTTAGGGCAAACATTTAAATTTGTGTTATTTTAGGTGGGTGTAATTTTACTGAATTTCTGTTACACACGTGGTAATGTTTATATTATTTTCAACTATCTCAACTACATTATTAGCTTAAAAGCTACGAATAATTTGAACATTTGATTTGCTGCGCGTCTGGTTGTGGACTCGTATCATAAGGGGTGGACATCCCAATGAAGAATCAAGAATTCAAAATCATGTTTTCACTTGGTCAACTGTATTGACTGTTTTGTTTTTGTAATGGTAGTAACAAATAAAGTTGATATTTAAAGGATAATAGAGATGATTATGTTTTTAGAATGTGACATGCATTGTGGGTGATTGATTAAAAGCTAGTATCATCTGGAAATTTAGGGAGTTATAACAGGGGTTAGAAAATGAGCATTATTGCATTTCGGTGTCATGTAGATGCCTGCTTTTGACATTTCACAAGCAGTTTAGAACCTCATGGAATATGGTTGAGTTTGTTAGGGCTTGTAGCAATTCAAAAAGGCTTGAAAAACCCACATTTATACAAGACAAGCATAGTGCTCTGTTGTCAAAAAAATATAGAAGTATAGTGCTGCCACCTGCTAGAAGGTAACTAGTAATGATCAAGCGATGAGTTAAAAAGATATTTTTTTTTGGGTAAAAAAAAGATGAGTGATCATGGGAAATAATATAATTTAAGATTGGTGATGGATTTCAAAAATATTACTCCCTGCATTCCACATTAATAGTCTGATTTGAATTTTCAAAATGAACTAATTTTGAATAACCAAATAGGACTACTAATATGGGATGGAGGGAGTATAGTTTTCATGAATTTGTTCATAACCAGGTGCTATGAAGTAAATAAATATATAGGTTTATTTGTTCATTAGAAATGCGTCTTAAGCCTTTTTAATCTGAATGAATTGCTTGAAATTTACAGCATATATACTTCATGTTTTGAGTGATGACAATTGTGTGAAGAGCCTGCGGCCATACAAGGTTTTCCCCTCAAGAGAAGAGGAAGGGTAATCAAAGTAGAGATAGTGGTTTGAGCAAGCCACAGACAACATTCTGATGTAGACTAACTTTGCTGACAACTCCGTGATAGCTGATGCTTGAGGGGAAGCAAATTGAGGAGCATGAACGAAAAGTAAATTGTTAAGGTTGCCTTTCTATTCCTAATTAAATGTAAATCATTCTGCGTTTCAGTATATCTTGTCAGTTACTGATATTTTAAGCGATTCCAGACCTCTTAAAAGTATGCTCCAGACCTGTTAGATCAGAAGTGCCTATAGACCTAATTGTTGTAGCTTAATGATATGGACATGAAGAAGACCTGTTAAATTGTATATGTCTGCTGGTCATTTTGGTTCAGCTAGCAGGGCTCAAAAATCGGTCAACCAGATAAGAATGAATGAACGAAGAATGCAATGCGCTTATGATTAAAAAACAGATGAAAATAGAATCCAATCTGCCAATGAGCAGCTCATGGAGAAATTTGATGCCCTTTTGTGAGGTATCTGAACCAACTTATTTCACGAAAAGATTGAATTGGCAAACTAAGACAGGCAAATCATGTAGTTGATATACCCTCTAATGATGCTTGTTGAAGTGACTTCGGTTGGTTTAGTGGACCTTGACCTGAGGGGTAGTTCGGTTATTTAAAAGCTTTCTAGAATCATGAAAAATTTGTGATAGGGATTATCCATGAATCGCTATTTCCGCATCTGCCCAAAATTGAAGAACACACCCTTGGTTTGGATATAGTCTTTATATATTCATCCCTATGCTTATGTTTCTCTTCCCTCCTATCTTGTGGGCGACTATACTTCTGCCTCCGCCGCATCCTTCCGTTCTTCTTCCTGTCGTCCTTTGTCCTCTTTTCCTCTCAATATGGTTAGGTGTTGACATGAGGTCAATATAGAAGTTGAATGAAGTTGTGCATAAGTGCGTCAAACAGGTATGTCTAATGTTATAATAAGATGTTTACTTGCATTTTAATAAATGAAGGTAATATTGTATGTACTTCAGTATGAGGTTCAAGTAAATGCTGATTGCAGTCAATTTTAATGTGTGCTTTTTAGTAGGTGTTGATTTTTCTTTTCATTATTTATTAACAAAAATTTGAAAAGTTGAGTTACTTTTGAATAGTAATAAAATGATGCAAGAGTTTGTTATAGAATTGCCTTTTTTTATATTAGTGATTCGCTTTTTGTTACAACTCCCAATTACAATGAATGTGCTTCACTGGTGCTAGAAAAGATTGTCAAGGGCTGTGGTTCAACTGTGCTTGCAACTAACAAAGGTGAATTTGGTAAGTGAAAATAGTTCATAATGAATGGATAGATTTGAACAAAACTGAGTTTTTTGTACAATATAATGGAAGCATCAGCCGCTGCTGGTTGATAAGGGAGAATTGTAATAATAAACTTTCAATTGTTTTAACTACTTGTATGCCAAAAAATTTTCAACTAATAGGGGTTGTTTGTAGGTTCATAAAATTGATAGTGGTGAGTGCATTTTCCCCATAATTGATAGGGCTCAGGTGCAATTTACCATTAGTTTACATACTCAAATAGAGGAAAGAGGAATAAATAAGAAGAATAAGATAATTAAATGGAACTCTATAAGTGGGGCATTAGTTTGAAAAATTATTCCAGATGTAACAAACATGCCCAAGAAAGGGATAATCGTAATTCAAGGACTTGTGCAACCTGAATTAATTGCCTTCTCGTTCTTCTATAGCAGAAGGATGATATATTTTGTAACTTTTGTTTTGGCAGGATGGGTAATTTCCCCTTGAAAATTGTATTTTGTGAAACTATTATTCCCTCTATCCCATAATACATTTTAAGAAAAGTGTCATTTTATTATATGGTGGGACCCACAGCCAAGAGAATGATTAAAGTTTGGCTTCGTACTTAAAAAAGCAAATCACCTATCTGGCAGATGAATTTTATGAACCTCGTGAAGTGCTTTTATAAGATCCCAGCCACATAAATTGTGCCAAATGGACCAACTAATATTGAGCAAATCCCTAAATGTTGTTATAATTAGAATAGAGGAAGTAGATATTATGGAAAAATCTAGCCTGCTCTGCAGTGCGCTATAGTGTAGGCAGCCATTAGATCAATGGGTTCCACATTATCTAACGGCTGCCATCTTCCAGCATACTAGCGTTGCAGCATAGGCTAACCCGACTCAATATTATCTTTAAATTACACAACTGCTCAACAATGCAGTTGGTTAAACAGATTAAAAAAATGCAGTTGATTAAAATAATCTTCTATAACACATCATCTCCCGAAGGTAAAGCCCAGTTGCTCAAACATGCTGTTTACATACGAAAGGTATAACCATAATCCTTTACATAACGCTGACACTGCCACTATTACGTTGTGTAAGAACTAGGAGCCTTTTTTTATTTATTTAACTAGGAGCCTTCAAATTTGATGTAGAGCACTTTACAAATTGCATAAAATGGATAGATATCATGATCAAAGAGAGATATTTATGTCAAATTTAAATATGAAAGGTGCTATATTGCATGTTATTGCCTCTATCCAATAACACTTGTCTAGATGTGGTAAAATATGGGGCCAACATTACATGGCTGTATTCTGAGTATACGGGTTGCTACAGAATAAATTTTGTCCATTTTTGCCATCCAGACGAGTACTATTTTTTGGAGCACTCCTAGTATGAATTCAGATTTCTGTTGATCAAGTCCCTAGCCATATTTACGTACTCAGAAAGAACGTATATCCTCTTACAGCTTCCTAGAAGCCATTTATTTATTTATTCATGTTTTTTATATTTAAAATCTCATTGAATCCAAACAACCAAAAATAAAAGATGACCAAATATAATTAGCTCTGCGCACAAGAGTGAGCACAAAGAAAACAAAACGGAAAATAAACAGAAGGGAACAAAAGCCAAAGGCTCAAACTCAAGGCTGTTTGGCTCCGAAAGGGAAATGGAATTTCCTTCTTTTTAAAGGGCTGAACTTCAAAGAATGAAAGGATGGATGTGACATTTTAACTTGAACATCAAACCTTAAAGTAAAAGCAAAGAGATTGCAAAAAGGTCGTCAATGTGAACTCCAGTCTGACCAACTCAAGAAAGAGTAAATGCCTAGAGAGAACTAGTCCATCCAAAAATCCACATCTTACAAGCTAAAAGCCACTTAGTACTGATAACGTGAATGTATCAGTGTCAGTAACAATAATCTTACTTCTAATTTAAAGGTTAAGAATGAGGACACCGCTATCTCAGTGTCAAATCCCTTCAACGTTCACGGGTTTTTGACTGAAGCCGGACTAAGTGCCGTGCCAGTAATGCAGTCCTTCAGCTTCTCTTCAGTCATCTTCCCTTGTTTTCGCACCTGGATCAGGCAATTACGTTAAAATTTTAATTTTTGCCATTATCATCGTCACTGACCATTTTCTTCTGTCAAATTCTAAAGTTTCTTTCTTTTTCAATGAATGCAGTCAACTCTTGTCACGTGATCTTTTTTCTCGGCTGGAAACTAATATGCGAGTGGGTGGATATAAAGATTTCCCGAAAAAGAAAATCACTATCTTTTTCTTTTGTTACCTAAATAATCATTCAATATCACCAACCAATATATCAACAACCTGATGAAATATTTTTATGATCCTTTAATTCAAAGTTTAGTTGACATACATTTACCTTTTTAAAGCAATAACAAAACTAAATTGACCATGTGTGAAATGGAATGTTACTTACCCTAACAAAAACTGTCGTTAAGTAGTGGTGGGGTTTTTGTCTGCTCCAGGGCTACGTATGTGATCGCCAAGCCCAGTGATTCAATTGCGTGCAAGACCTCTCCTCCGATGCGGGGCTTGCCCCTGCACGCCATCTTGACAGTGAACTTACAATCGTCCATTTTCTCTGTTTCAATCTGTTACATGTGGCCCACTTAATCAGTACTTTTACAGTCAAAACTCGAAAAAAGTTATCAACATAACTTTCCACAATCCAAATTCTAAAGGACCATGGTTAACTTCGAATTTTTTTTCCTACAAATGGTGCTAACATATACATTGGAATCGTTGTATGCACTCAAGGGGATTGGTAGTGGAATATGGTGCTCTAAGAGGTTGATTGCCCTGTCCATTCCAGTCGGGTCCTAAGGACTTGGACACCCAGCATATTTAGAAAAAAGAAAATATAGTACATAGAAATATCCATCCGTAAGTATTACTGACATTTGGTTTTCTTGTGACGACCCTAAATTAGATATCATAATTTTTTTTAATCTGGAAACCTGATAGACTTTGTAGTGGTGTAAACAGTGTCCAGATGTCTGTGTCCATATGTCCGTTTTATTGTCCAAACGGATATAAAAAATCTGTCTGTCACGGACATGGACACTAACAACTTTGGTGGTCCGGCATATGAGCGAACGTGGCTGCGGATAGGGTGCGTCTGCATCCAGAGCCGTCTGTGTCCGTCCGTATTCATGTTTGTGATAATTTTTAAGGCAAATGATTCGTGTCCATGTCTAGAATGGACACATGTGGACGGACACATAGGGATGTCCACACAGACGGCAGACAGACGAACACTTAGTTTTAAAGTGAGTGGACGGCTATGGACATAGCTTGTCTGCGTCCGTGTCCGTTAGTTTACACCCCTAAGACTTAGACACAAGGAGACCTGATCAATGGGCGGGGCTTCTTGATATGGACATGGGAGATAGGTTCAATAAAAGATCGTGTAGTCCCACTTTGAGATGGAGCTGGATTGGAAAGGGAGTGTTATGGACGACAAATAGGAAACCCATTAGGTTGGTTTCTTTGCAGACGTTGAGATGATAAACATGAAAAGAGACAGTGGGATCATATAGACTTGATCTATGAGAGAATTAACTTGATAAGAGAGGGTGATCCTCTCTGCACAAGGAGTAGGACTCCCTGAGACAAGGCTATACGAGGAGCCGCTGAACCATTTCCTTTTCCTCACTTCTTCTGACTCAATTCTCTCTCTCTCTCTTTCTCTCTCAAATCTCTCTCTTCTCTCTCTTGATATTCTCTTTCTTGTCTCTCTCTTCCTACTAGATCAATGGAGTGGCATCGGAGGAGAGTGGGACAACGGAGAGCAAGGCTTAAGTGAGAAGTTTGATGAACGATTATAGGTAGGACGCTTTTACGTAATTTTGTTTGTGGTTCAGTGTTCTTGCAGTTCCCAGTTATTCTATGTTTGAAATCAAATACTAACATTGTAGTTATTGATATTGAATTGACTCATAATCAGGCGTATGTGTTTGAAAGCTTGTTTTAGATTCATATATCGTCTATTGTTGATAAACATGTAGTGATCGGTCGTGGTCACCATCTGATTCGTGTAGCTGTTGTATGCTTTGAATCATGTTAAAAACCCAAAAAGTCATGAGTCTTTCCTTGCAACAATTATTCCTCAATACCGTCTTGTTGTTCGGTTTTGGATGATATATTCCATCTGTTATTCCTATATGCAAGTGCTATAATTCTTCGGTTAATCACTTAGGAACTGTCCGAACCTTTTGTTCAACTATCAAGTCATTATAGTCAGCATATAATACATGTTATTAGCTCATCCAATAGTCCGATCATGTTGATTAGTTGAACCTGTAATAATAGAGTCACCTATTTGCAGTCAGGTTCCAAAATAATTGTTTGAACCTTGTGTGACATATATATATATATATATATATATATATATATATATTATATGTTGACCGAGACTTGGTCATTAGATTTAGAAAATCATACATTTCTATCCTTTCTGTCTTTTTTGCTCATTTGATATTTCACCCAATCTAACTTCGCGCCCCTACAACCCTAGTGATAAATCTTGATGAGCAGTATTACTTTGAGTCTTTCTTTCGGAATTTTACTTAATTCAAATGTATATATTCTACATCCAAACTTTCTGGTTATTTTATTGGCAAGTGATAGGATAATTTACTTCGGGTTAATTTCCTCAGGAGTTAGCACTTGTTCTCATGTGTTAATCATCAACTTGATCTCCTTTGTGTGAGAGTGATTCTATTTCCATGTCAGGTCGTTAACTTGGAAATATCTGTTGTATAGTCCGTGCACATACAATATTCAAGGTAAGACCCTTTCGGAAAAGCTTCATGAATAATTGCTGAATATTCTCTTTTCTTGGTCGTAAGATGAGAGATTCATAGTATGCTCATGAAAAGCCATGACTGAAATACAAACTCGTGTTGCCTTTGTATTTTTGGGAGGTCATTCCCAGCCCTTTTGTGGCACCCCGCATGCTTAATTAGATTGTTAGGCATCATGGAAAGCCTATACAGTCTCCGATCATTATGCTTATGACCACCGATGGTACCCACGTCCCTTGAACTCATGGCAGGGTTATAAAAGAATCCCTATACATATGCGCTAAGCTGACCGTGTGACAGCTGAATCATCTTAGAGCAAAAATTCATTATTCCAGACATCATTCTAAGAGGTTCATGTTTTGGAGTCCAATTGTTTTGCCCAGGTGTCATGTTCCCTGGCACTAGAATTGATTTTCTCAGTTCGTGTTATTGCACCTGATCTTTCTAATATTCCCATTCTATCTTCCTCTTATATAATTCATCATCTTGCTTCATTCCCATTGCAATTTTTCATTCTATTGAGTATTTCTAGTACTCACGCATCCTTTGATGCAGGGTTAGTACAAGATAACGAGTAGAGGATTCCATATTAGAGTGGGGCACAATGAAGAAGTTTGTTGCTTAAATTTCTAGACTTTCAATTTATTTTGAAACTTCTATAATATGGCTTTGGACCATTGAAATATATCATATTATTATGTGTGATTGTCATTATACACTTTTCACTCTATTAGTGTGAACGACGGTGTATTTGTGGCTCCTCAAGACTTCAGCAATTAAAAAGAAAATATATACTCCGATTTGAAGCTGAAAATTTGGGGAGTGACAACTTGGTATTAGAGCCTTAGGATATCACTATCTATGAATGTAATACAGAATGAATGGCATAAATATAAAACTATCTTACCTATAGATGGGGTGGGTAGTAGCCTTAGTGAACCTTTATGACATAGGTATCATGTCAAAGCTGGTATGTCATGACAGGAGAGTATTTACTCATATAACCTTTGTAACCTTTACCAAATGATGACCTTGAATAGGATGAATATCTAGACTACTTTAAGTCTAAACTAGTCGAGCACCCAATAGAAGACGAGTCAAAGGCAAATGGGCAACAACAATACATGGTCATTGAGGTAGATGACAAAGATGTACCATGTATAATGATAAAGCCCATACCTTAGGAAGTTAGAGACCACCCAATCTACTAGGCAGTTGCACATGACATAGACTTATGGTATGAACTGTACAAGCGATTCAAGTCGTAAGGATATTGCTGACCCTATATATCTCTATGGGAAGTAGTTATGTAGCCAAAACTGGAACCCCATCGACGTATATGACTATTTGTATCCTTGACGAGTACCTCTGAAGTTGAAGATAGGAGAAGGATCATTGGGACAGTGGTAGGAGTAGGAAGGCAATTAAGAAATTACTTTGTAAAAATCCCCAACAATATGGTATGCACCAGGGTTGATATAGACTTCTCTTGTAAAAACTTTTAAAAAAAGTAATAAATGTATTATTTGATCTAATGCTATTAATTTATGATTTGTGTGAATTGTTATATTGTGGTGTGATTGTTAAGTGTCGGGAGTTCATTGACACTTGAAAGATAATAGAACTAGGGAACAATGGATAGATAGATAAATTTCAATTGAGACATTAATGGAAATTCTAATTCATCTTCTTTCTTTGACTATAGAGGGAAAAGATGGTGAACAATTCTAGAACTCAAAGGGGGAGATCCGCTGGAAACACATCAGCTACTCTTGGAAGGAGTGGGAAACAAAACCCAAGAATGAGGATGATGGTGTAGGAGATTGTATTGTAATGGAGGTGTAGTTAAGGAGAAAACCACCACCTTGGAGAGGTTTAAGAGGGTAGCACCTGCATTTTCTGGGGAGGACAACCCAGAGACAGCCGAGAGATGGATGATGGAGATACATAAATTTTTTAAGGTCCTCAAGGTTCCCATGGCTGAATGGGTTACCTTTGCCACTTTTGTGTTCACTGGATAAGCGATATTTTGGTCGGAATATGCTGAAAGGAATAGTTTTCCAAAAGGATAGGAAATTACTTGGGAGACCTTCAAGGAGGTATTTAATGCAAAGTATTTTATTTCTCATGATCAGAGGAAGGAGGAGGAGTTCTTCGAATTGGAGTGAGGGTCAATGACTATGCTATAGTACGAATCCAAGTTTGTGCAACTGCAAAGGTTTGCATCGTATGCATGTCCGACTGAACTGAGAAGTGCATAAAAGTTCATAGACGATTTGAAAGATGAACTGCAAATGAGAGTGCTATCAGCACAACCAACTACAGTGGCTAAGGCTGTCTATTTTGGAGGAGGATTATAAGCGAATGCAAGAGAGGAAGACAAGCATGACCAATGGTCAAGATAATAACCTTAAGCGGTCTAATAATAAATGGTTCGGAGGTAATAATAAGAATGACAATCGACCTTTCAAGCAACAGAAACAATCTACGCAAAATTTGCAAAACCGACCAACCCAAATAGTTCCATAGAAATGGGATCAAGTGTCAATCATGTTGTCAGCCATCCCACCCTGGAAAAGTTACACTTGCAACGAGATAGGATATATCTCAAGCTATTGCCCTAACAAGGACAAGATGGAAGGGGTTGATTCGAAGAACAAGGTCCAAGCTAGGGTATTCGCACTATCATCTGAAGATTCTAGGACTTCAAACATAGTTGTGGAAGGTACCCTTCTTATCTATGATAGATTTACTAGAGCCTTATTTGATCCAGGAGTGTCGTGTTCCTTTATTTCCTCTATTTTTGCCTTGAGTATTGTAAACCATTGTCTAACCTTGATTATGAGCTAGTCATTGCCACAACAGTCGGTGTTAGCACAAGAATATCTAGAGAGTACCCCAATTGTAGTCAGAGATAGGATCTTGCCAGCTAATCTTGTTTTGCTTGACTTCTTTGACTTTGATGTGATTTTGAGAATGGTTGGTTATCTAAGTATTGGGCACAGGTGGATTGGCATAAGAAGATAGTCCACTTTAGAATATTAGGAGAGGAGGAAATAGTATTCCAAGGCCTCTGGGATAGAGGTGGATGTTGTTTCATCTCAACTTTGAAGGAGTACAAGCTTTTTGATAAGGGTTGTCAAGCACACTTAGCAAATATGATAATTTACTTGACATCTTTCCTGATAAGTTACCTAGATTGTCGATAAAGAGAGGCATCAATTTCACCATTGACATTATGCCTGACACGTTCCCCATATTCGAGGCACCTTATTGAATGGGTCCCGCAGAGTTGAAGGAGTTAAAGGAACAACTACATGAATTGCTCGATAAGCAATTTATTAGGCTAAGTGTTTATCCTTGGGGAGTGCCAGTATTGTTTGTAAAGAAGATGAATGTTTCCCTGCGTCTATGTATAGACTATCAAATGTTGAATTAGGTCACCATTAAGAATAAATATCCACTTCCTAGAATTGATAATCTATTCGATCAACTACAATAAGCTAAAGTCTTTTTTAGGATTGACTCGAGATCTGACCACCACCAACTGAGAATTAAGGATGATGATATACCTAACACGGCTTTTAGGACAAGGTATGGCCACTATGATTTTTTTGTCATGTATGTTGGACTCATAAACGTCCCTACTTCTTTCATGGATATGATGAACAAAAACACCCAAAAGACAACAGAAGAAACACTCGAGCTCTCCGCTCGAGCGCTAAGGAAGAAGGCGACATGGAGTGCTCATGGCGAAATCAGGCCAACGGAGGAGATGGCGAGGACCACGACAGAGGATTCGAAGATGGCCATGGGCGAGGACACGGCGGCGCGACCGAGAGAGGAGCACAATCGGATATTTTGGCGGCGCGATGAAGAAAAGCTTGAGAAAAAGGCACTCTCAAGCAGAGGAGAGTTCGACGGCGGGCTGAGGCATGACGACGACGATAGAAGAGAACTCGATGGCATCGACGGCAAGGTTAAGGAGGAATCCTGCATAAACAGCACGAACAAAGAAGGAAAGCTCTTGATTTGGAAGGAGCGACAGAGCTAAATCGGGAAATTGAGTGTAAATCCGGATCACAATGGTAAAAGTTTCCATTTTTGTTTTGATTTGAGATTTCAAAGGGGTAGATTTGTGCTGGATTTGGCTCAGTTAAGAAAGTTTCAATTTGGGTGTTTTTCGGCTCTGTATTGCGAGTTCAAAGTTGGAATTTTTTCTATGCAATTGGACAGGATTCAATGTAAATTGAGCTGGAAAGCTCTTGATTTGGAAGGCACACGCAAAAGAAGGATTTTTCTAACAAGATTGAGATTTGGAAGGGTTCTGATTTGAGCAAAGCTGAAGACTGTTTGCATATAACAATAGCAGAAAACAGAGAGGGCCGTCCGAGGGAGAAGACGACCGAAGCATATTTCAGTTCCTAAGTTTTTATTTTTTTCTCTTTTGTTTACATCTTAGCTATTGTTGCTGTTTTGAAATTATTCAACGTGTATCGGACGACCGAGAGTAGAAGAGGAACAGTCCATTGTTATTTTCTTCATTATCTCAAAACTCTTGTAAGTTGATTTAATTTTTATTAAGATGAATTTCAGTGTTTTTGCAGTTCAATTCCCTAGCATGAGTAGCTAATTTCTTTTCTAGGGCTGAGATGAAGCGGTGATTAGTTATAGGAGTAGTATTCATACGATGCAATTGTTATTTCAAATTAATGCACTTTAATGATTGTTATTCTCGAATCAATTGCAATGAATCGTAAGTTTTTAATATGTTGTTTGGATATTAGTTGTGATTTATCTAAAGATAAATACAACTAATGATTTGAATTTCATATGTTGATATGCAAGAGAAGACCAATTTTATTTCAAAATTTGTATGCTTTCATGTTGAAATCTTCTGTAGGAGAAGAGATTGAATTCAAATTCTCTATGAGATAATCGTGAGAACAATTGTTGATTGTGGATAATTATTCCTATGATTGTCATGATTCTTATGCCCTAGTATTTTAAGTATTTGATTAAAAGTTCAATTTTTATTTGTCAAATTAATCTCTTTTCAATAGATTAATTAATTATTTTTATATTAGTTGGTTAGTTAAAGTTGTTTAATTGCATTGAGTCTTTGATCAGTTGTAGCTGTAGTTAATCGAATCAATTTAATTTTTCAACAAGGGTAATAATCTGATCTTCGAATTAAAGTTCCATAAATACAAGTCCCTGTGGGTTCGACCTCATAAAATTATGCGACTGTACTCCAAATACGATTCGTACACTTACGAGTAAAATTAAGAAATTAATTAAAACAACAACAAGACGCTGGGATGATAAATAGGAAAGGAGACGGTGGAATCGTATAGACTTGATCTAGGAGAGGATTAACTTAATAAGAGAGCGCAATCCTATCTCCACAAAGAGTAGGACTCCATGAGATGAAGCTATAAGAGGAGCCACCGGCCACTCCCTTGTTCCTTACTTCTACCAACTCAATTCTCTATCTTTCTCTCTCAAATCTCTCATCTCTCTCCTGATATTCTCTCTCGTCTCTCTCTTCCTACCGGATTGACGGAGTAGCATTAGAGGATCATGGGACAGCAAAGGACAAGGCTGAAGCGAGAACTTTGACAAACAATTTCAGGTAGGAAGCTTTTACGTGATTCTGTTTGTGGTTTAATGTTTTGCAGTTTCCAGCTCTTCCGTGTTTGAAATCAAATACTAGCATTGTATCTATTGATATTTAATTGACTAATACTTATGTGTATGTGTTTGAAAGCTTGTTTGTGATTTATATATTGTTTGTTGTTGATAAGTTTGCAGTGATCGGTCGTGATCACCTATCTAGTTTGTGTGTTAGTTGTATGCTTTGAATCACATTAAAAACCCCAAAAATCATGAGTCTTTCCTTATTGCAATTCTTCCTAAATACTGTCTTGTTGTCCGGTTTTAGATGATATAATCGACAGTTTATTATATGTACTACCTATCTACAACTGTTACAATTCTTTGGTTAATCGTTTAGGAACTGACTGAACCTTTTGTTCAACTGTCAAGTCCCTCTAGCCAGCATATAATACATGTTACTATAGCTCATCCAATAGTCCGACCATGCTGATGAACTTTGAAACTATTGTATAAACTATATAAGTTGAACCTATAACGGTAGAGTCATCTATTTGTAGTTGAGAGAAGGAGGAAAAAGAGGGAACTTTTTGAGAGCTTTCGGGGGAGATTTTCCACTGGATTCCGATGTTGTTTCCGCCAGAAGACGAGAGGGAAGAGGTGGAGTTGGCCGGAGGGGAGAAGGACGAAGAAAAGGCAGAGTTTTGGACTGAGTTTTGTAACTGCTACAGTAACTCTCGAAACTGCTACAATAAACTGCGATTTGGGGGAGGTGATGAACAGTATCCACCGTGAACAGTAAATTTGCTACAGTGCCGTGAACAATGTTTTGTAAATAGTGTTTTTGGTGAATAGTGCAACATGACTCCGACAAATCAGCATTGTTCTTCTCTGGCTAAATTCCCGTCCAAGGCGTAGATGAAGCCTAAGTAGATTGGTTGTATCGTTTTCTTTCTCTTATTTTAATTTTACCTTAGTTGGTGTATAGATGTTTGTTATGCTTTTAAAGTTAATTTATTGAGATTTATTCTATGTGCTCGAGAGAGGCTAGAGTGAATTCTTATGAGTTTCAATCCGAAGAATACTTGCGTATCCGACCAAGAACGTAAGTAGAGTGAGGTGTTCTATATTAATAAAATTTCATTGATTTATGCTCGAGAGAGAGAGATCACAGTTCCATGTTTTAATTGCTTATGTGTTACGTCCGAGAGGAGAGCACGATATTTTGAATTGACTAGTATATGTCTAAGAAGAATATGCTAGCCAACTAGGAATTTATACAAAAGAGAGAGAGAGGATAAGCTGGTTTATTTTGTGGTGGATTCGAAGCCTTGGCACTTCTCCATATTAGTTAAACTCATTTAAAGTAGTTAAAGTTTATTACTTTCTTAGAATTAAATCAAAACTACAACTTTCTTTCTTTTGAATTTGGTAAGATTATTCATCCGTCCATGAGGTTCGACAACCATAATACTCACTGTAGTACAATTTCCTTTTGCACTTGCAAGGGTTTAATATTTAAACAACCATCTTTCTACATGAATTGTATTTAGTTGATTTTCAAATAATAAATAGGTTTACTAATACAAGAGAGAGGGAGTATTTAGCTATGTGGCTAAATGATATTTTATTACTCTCTCCGTGCACATTGAATAATTTTTTTAATTCTAATATTCGTAGGAAATGTCATATTAAATTATTAATAACTCCATTTTTTTAATAAAGTGATTTTTATTGTATGATATCCAGGCCAAAAAACTACTCCCTCTATCCAAATATTATGTGTCCTCATCAGAAAACCAATACTACTCTTCCCAAAATTATATGTCCACCATAACAATGGTACATAGGCTAGACTATCTATAAATAAAATTCATAATCAAAGATAATAATAATAAATTGATATGCTTTAATGGTCCAAAATCATATTACAGAAGTTTCAAAATAATTTGAAAGCCTAAAAATTGAAGTAACAAACTTCCTCGTTGCGCCCCACTCTAATATGCAATCCTCTACTTGTTATCTTTTGCTAACCCTGCATCAAAGAATGTGCGAGTATTCCTAGAAATGCTTAGTAGAATGAGATATAATGGGAATATCAAAAAGATTAGGTGCAGTAACACGAATTGCCAAAATCAATTCAAGCGCTAGGGGAACACAACACTTGGGTGAAATGATCAGACTCCAAAACATAAACCTTATAGAATGATGCATGGAGTAATGAATTTTTTATCTGAGATATTTCAGTTATCACGGTCAGCTTAGCCCATACACCTCTAGGTGTTTTTATAACCTTGTCATGAGTTTTAGTGATGTTGGTACCATCGGTGTTCATGGAGATAATGGTTGTAGAATGTATAGGCCTTCCATGATTCCTAATAATCTAATTAAGCGCATGGGGTGCCACA
This sequence comes from Houttuynia cordata, assembly GCA_039654745.1. Lineage (NCBI taxonomy): Eukaryota > Viridiplantae > Streptophyta > Magnoliopsida > Piperales > Saururaceae > Houttuynia > Houttuynia cordata. The sequence goes on from CM077502.1 coordinate 28,789,469, forward strand.
AAAGGGCTAGGAATGACCTTGTTAAGAATGGCCTCCCATAAATACAGAGGCAACACGAGTCTCTGTTTCGATCATGGCTATGAATATCTTATCTTACGACCAAGAAAGGAGAATATTCACCAATTATTCATGAAGATCTTCAGAAAGGATCTTACCTTGAATCTTGTCCGTGTGCGTACTATACTACATATATTTCTAAGTTAATGACCTAACATGGAAATAGAATCACTCTCACACAAAGGAGATCTAATGATCAGGTCTCCATTAGCATATAATGTCTCTCATGCTCCGGCCAACTCCACCTCTTCCCTCTTGTCTTTTGGAGGAAACTACATCGGAATCCGGCAGAAAATCTCCCCCAAAACCTCTCAAAAAGTTCCTTCTTTTTTCGGCTAAAATTTTGTTTTTATAGGTAGCCTCTAATCTAATGAGTCCTCTTCTGTTTTGGACTCCAACTCTGGCCGAATCCAAGTCGAACATGCCTTTTCCAAACCTATTCCAGTACTTTCCAAATCTGGCACTTTCAAAGTTCAACACGACTCCGTCAAATCCCAAATCGAACCAAATTTAGGGGGAGCTTTCCTAATCTAGCTGAATCCATGAGCCCCAAGCATGAGTCCTGTCTTTCACCCTCATCCTCGCCGCCGGCCAAACTCCGCTCAAACAGACTATTCTGTTCTCTGTTTTTCTGAGCGACCGAACTTCGGCTCTCCGGATCAAACACGTCGCTCTCTGCCACCGCGGTTTCTCAAACTTTTCTTCTCCGGTCCCCGTCAGCCTCGCCGAGCATGAGCTTTGCCACCATTGAGCTCGAGACCAACTCAGGCCGCCATTCCACCGGCGCTCCAGCATACTCGAGCGCTCTGCTCTTCTGAAATAGAACACCTGAGCTTCGGCTCGGGTTTTTTTTCTTTTCTTTCTATGACCGAATTAGACCCGAACCGGACCCTTTTCAATTCAATTGAGTAAAACCCGTTGTAGCATCTTCATCCCCCTGATCTAATATGAATGGATCTTCTCTTAAGCCATCGCTCGTCGTCTCTTTAGGAACAAATCAATGCCTTGGATCATCTATGCTCTTAATTAAAGCCTTTTAATAAATTTGAGCTTTAAAAACCCGCCAAAGACTCCTTAACCGTTGGATGATCAATGCCTTGATCTCTTTGCATATAAATCCACTTAAAGCGCGATGAATCCATAATCTGCAACTCGAGCTCTTATGAACCTACACAAACAATCAAACTAAACTTAGATGCACAATTTTTTATCAAAATAAAGTAAAGTCCTAATTATTTAATTAACTCGAATAATTCATAATTATTCTTAATTATCATGAAATAGTACTAGCAGATTAAGAATTAGAGGAATATAAAGGTATGTATTTTTGTGTATATTAAAAGGCTAAAGTGGATTGTTAATATCCATATTATGGAGGGAGTACAAAGTTTGGCATGAGAATTTAAATGATATTTAAAGTAGAAAAATGGCATATAGTTGTTTATTGTAGATTATACGCAGAGATAAACACTTGATGACAAACTATGAGAGTCTTTTGGCCTTGGGCTTGTGGACACTTCTTCCCTGTACTACGTTGGGATGCTTGTACTTTGTTTCTTTCTCCTCCCATGACCTCTGCTTGAATGCGTGCACTCTCTTCACGAATGCTTCTCAAGTAGGCCAGAGCGTCCACTAGTATTGACCTTTTATCCATCTACAGCCAGTGTAGCTCCCATAATGTAAGGTCACTATAAACATACACAAAAAGAAAACAATACTCAAACCTAAGGAAGTGGGTACCATTTGAACCATGTAATTAACTATTGTATGATTGTTAGTTAATCCTATTAGGTATGAAAATACTCAACCAAACCAATTTGAACAGTTTGCTGGTTTCTTCAGAATTTGAGCTGTGAGAAGCAAGGATGCTTGATAGACTTGTAAAATATAATTTAGCTTTCATTATTTAATATAAGCTAATGAGAGCCTTTATAGCTTTATTTATTGATGTTCTAGTTAAGACACTGTAGATGCGTACATGGAACGAATCTAGGCCGACTATTTTGTTAGGTCGAATTTATTCTATATTATGAATTAAGTATTTTGAAAGGATTGAAAAACCATTGGAGACACTAGAAGCTTGTTTTCTCATATTTATTGAAATGAATTCTACTACATTCCTATTTATTTTGCATGACAAATCGTTCATGAAAATGGGGGTGTTACAATGTGGTATCGGAGCCTGGATTCAACTCATGTACACAATCATAGTTCTCATGCTTAGAAGATGGTAGATAAATTGCATAGGATGGATAGTTGTTGTTGTATCCACAAGGGTATTTTCTATAGGTTTAAGTAGCACCATAGCATAAGATTGTATCTTCGAGTGCTAGGAGAATTTCTACGCAACTTTAATTATTATTGTTGTACCTATAGATTGAAATTAAAGAAAGCATAAAGTTGATTTTTGGAATAAAGGGAAGAAACCAAGAAGTGGATTGCCTCGAAGATGGATTATGGATCCAAGGAATGTCATGGAAAATGAAGTAGTACTTGGAAAATGGCAGTTAGGGTAGAGCACTCTTGAAGTAGGAAAAATGTAAGTAGAGGAGGTAGAGAAAAAGTCTCACAAATCTCATGAAGTATAAAACACCAAAGAACTCTAGGAAATATCTATGGACCATAGAATACAGAGTTGGTGATTTGGTTATTCTAATTAAATTAATGTATTGAATATTAATGTGTTGATATTAATAATGATATCACCTGTAATTAATTATTATATAATTATTGGCCAATCCTACTGGGTATGAAAATACTCAACCAAACCATTTTGAACAATTTGCAAGTGACTTGGGCAGTTGAGCTGTGACAAGCAAGGATGCTCGATAGACTTGTAAATTTAATTTAGCTTTCATTATTTAATTTAAGCTTGTTAGTAACTTATTTATTGTCATTCTAGTTGAGACAATGTAGATATGTAAATGGACCGGACATGGGCTCACTATTTTGTTTGGTAGGATTTATAATATATTATGTACTCCGATGTATTTTGAAAGGATTAAAAAACCATTGGACACCTTAGAAGCATGTATTTTATCGAAAGGAATTCCACTGCATTCTAATGTATTTTACATGTAAAATCGTTTATGAAAATTGGGGTGTTACAATCTACCCATATCTATTCCACTTCTTTAGCAGTTGATGATTAAGCAATTTTTCTAAGTGTTTCCATAGTATATACAAGGGCGTAGGTCAGTGGGTGAAGACCTAGCAACTCTTGATGATGAGATTAAAAGAACATTTAGACAAAAGAAAAGAGACAAGTTGATTCTCAATAACTCTGTGTGAAATGGAGGAAGAAAATTTGAAAACCATGAAAGAGTATTATATTCCTAATGCTTACATATCACCTTCTTGCATTTGAGTGTCGACTGCAACAGTCAGGAACTTCGAAATTAGGCCCCAATACAATACAAATGTTGTCATCATTTTATGGGCGAAGTCACGAAGATCCATATAGACATGTGGATGAATTTTTAGAAATCTGACCACCTTTAAGATGAATAATCTCATAGATGATGTTGTGAGATTGAGACTATTCCTTTTTTCTCTTAAGGATAAGTCTAAAGAGTGGTTATATTCTCTTGAACCAGAGTCCATTACCTCTTGGGTGAAAATGTAACAAGATTTCTTAAAGAAATACTTCCCCATAGGTAAAACTAACGAAATGAGAGATGTCATTACTATTTTTACTCAGCATCATACGGAGCAGTTCCATGAGAGGTGGGATAGACTCAAGAACCTCCTCCGGACGTGTCTTCATCATGTTGTGCCTAGATGGCAGTTAGTGCAACATTTCTATAGTGGTTTGACGGATCAAAATCGTCACCTTTTCTACTAAAAAATGAAAATGAAGCGTGGGAACTCTTTGAAAATTTGAGTGAGAATTCACTGCAACACACTATAGCAAATAAGAGTTTAATTGAGTCTTCATCTTCTCTTACCCCTTCCAAAGGTGGTATGCATGATGTAAAGCAAGTTGTCGATCTTTCTAGTCAAGTTGCTATAATGTCTAAAAAGATTGATCGAATTTTGAGCTTAAAGTCACAAACTCCTTCACACACTCAAGATGCATGTGCGTTATGCTTAAGTCACATGTATTCTATCACAGAATGCCCATCCGCTCTACAATACCCAGAGCTTGTTCAGGAGTATATCAATGTTGCTCAAATTTATGCTCGAACAAGCACTGATCCATTCTCTAACACATATAATCTTGGGTGGAGGAATCACCCAAATTTTTCCTTTCGTCCATAAAACTAAGGTGTTCCTTTCAATTCACCATAGAGAGCTAACTTTCAAAGCAACCCACAAGGTTTTCAGCAACCTACTATGCCTTCCCAATTTGCCCAACCCTCTAGACTACTGAATTTGACGATAAAGTCTTGTTTGCTCTGCAAAGCATTCAAGCCCAGGCACAATCACAAGCTCAACTTATGCATTCTCATACTAATCTATTGCTAAACTAAAGTCTCAAATAGGCCAATTAGAATTCAATGAATAAAAGAGAAGAGGGTCGGTTACCTAGTCAACCAATGAACAATCTAAATGGTCAATTTATACTTGAGCAATAAACTACCTCCAATGAGCATGTGCAAGTTGTAACCACCGTGAGGAGTGGGAAGTAAATTGAAAACCGGGTGGATGTAGATGTGAGACAAGATAAGAATCAGGGTAAAATAAGCAATTTGGAGAATAATGAAACTTTAGAATCACCACCTACTCTGAGTCAGCCAAATCAGAAAGACATTGTTTCTCCTTCAGAATCTTCATCAAGATCTGTGTCTAAGGCCAATCATGAGCTACCTTATGTACCTTGTGGTCCTTTTCCCCAATGTCTAGATATGCCTTTTCCTTTCAGTAAAAATAAGGAGAGGATGGTCGAAGTGCTTGAAACATTCAAACAAGTTAAAATTAATCTTCCACTCTTCGAAGTCATTCAACAAATATATGTCTATGCAAAATTTCTCAAAGACATGTGTGCAGGCAAAAGCGGAAGTCTAGAAATGTGTCTAAGAAGGTCTTTCTCATTGAACAACCAGCACTCGAATGCAAGAAGGTGATATGTAAGCATTAGGAATATAGTACTCCTTTATGGTTTTCAAATTTTCTTCCGTTATTTCACACAAAGAGTTATTGAGAATTAACTGATCTCTTTTCTTTTGTCTAAATGTTCTTTTAATCTCATCGTCAAGGGCAGCTAGGTCTTCACCCACCGACCTATACCGTTGTATATACTATGGAAACACTTAGAAAAATTGCTTAACCTAAGACAAAATTTCTAAACCCAGGGAAAACAAAAGAGAATAAAAAAAATTTTATGAGATTGTATTCAAATAAATTAGGACTATTGCAACAAGAAACTTAGAATTAGATTTCAGTAGATTTCAAATTTTGATTCAAATGTTGACTATGAATTATCTATTCAATCTAACATACACAACCAAATTAGATTGACCTTAATAGCTCTACTTACCTGTCTGTGATGCATTCAATTTGACAACCACTTAGTTGTAGAAATCTTCTTCTTTTGCACTTTTCTAATTCCAAACACTCAAACCAATTCCCTGCAATGAAAAAAAATCATAATCATAATCATAATCAAGTAGCACCTTTTCTCAACTATTTGGGGTCGGCGACATAGATCTTACACCTCCATTCCAGCCTGTTTTGGGCTACCTCTTTTGTAAGAGATAGTAAAGTCAAATCCTTTCTTATTAACTCCATCCAAGTTCTCTTAGGTCTCCCCCTCCCTCTTTTAGCATCGTTTACATGTATCCCTTCTAATCTTCTCACAGGGGCATCTAAAGGTCTTCTTTGCATATGCCCATACCAATGCAACCTACATTCCCGCTGCTTCTCCCCTAAAGACGCTACTCCTAGGCACTCACGAATATATTCATTTCTAATCCTATCTCTCCTAGTTATCCTACTCATCCACCTTAACATTCTCATTTCGGCTACATTCAACTTATCTATATGACTTATCTATATAAAAAAAATCAAACTAATTAAAAATAGGTCAAACCATTGCCCAAATCCCAAGCAACAACGCCAATTGATTGTGTTATTTTTACTTATTTTACTCGCAATCGCACGAGCCTAGTTATATAGTAATGGCTACGAGGTCGAACCTAAAGGACTTGGTATGAAATTCAACCTAATTCTAAGATTATGCTTAACAAATTTTAACAAAAAGTTCTTATTTTTAATTAAAAAAAGTAAGAAAATTTATGTAAAAAATAATCTAATGAGAAATATACTAAGACTTCTAATCCACCCTAACTAAATAGCTTTCTTCTACGTTAAACTCTTACAATTCTAAGTGATCAATTATCTGTGCTCCTCTCAAAGTCATGCACAATTGGGAAAAATGTGCAACCCTCTTGAGCATGCAACTAAACAATTACTTGTAAATCAGTGGATCTCTCTCTTGAACAAAGATCAACTGTAAAAAATACAATATTTAATCAAATCAGTACCTTGGAATTTGCTAAGACCTCCCGAAGACTAACAATCCCTTAGTTTAATTTCACTAACAATTGATTCTACTCTCTCTCGACAAATAGAATAATCATAACAAAATTTCACTAAACACATGGAGAAAAGATGTCTCTTTAGAATTGCAGTTTAAAATTGAAAGTCATAAATAATTAAGTCATGGCTTCATCTAGTGTAGCTAGACATGAAAGAAGTAAAAGAAAAAGCCTGATGTGTAGAAGGATTCAATAGCGCCAGCAATCAGTTCCTGTCGTCGTCTGCAGTAGTTCTGGTTTCAGCAACAGTTCTTCTCCAATCTGTCCTGCTCGACTGCAATCTGCTTCTTCTCTCGAACAGCTCTCTCCCTCAAGCACAACCAGTTCTCCTCCGTCTCGAGAGCAAAATCAGATCTGCTTGTCTGTTCTGTTCTGTCGAGCAAAATAGTTCTTGATCTCTCTAGACAGAAACAGCTCTGCCTGAAATCAGTTGTCTTCCTCCTTCCCAAATCAATTTCTCGATCTCCTCGAGCACAATTCTGCTCTCCATGTTCTGCAAATCAGTTTCTGTAATCTGTTTTGTCGAGCAGTTCCTCTTCCTTCCCCACGAACAGCAGCAGCACTCCTTTTGTCTCGATCAGTTCTGCAGTGTTTTTGAAATTAGGTTCCTCCTCCTTCAAACAAATCCTGCAGTCTTCCCTTTCTCTCCACGCCTCTCCTTTGTTTTTCTCGAAATCAAAACACTCCTCTGTCTGAAATCCTCTCTACTGCACTGAGATTTGCTGTTCGACTGCAATGAGTTGTGCTCCTTCTCTCTCGAGCATGCAGTAGAACTCCTCATATCACTCCTTCTTCCCTTCTCGAGCAAGGAAGTTTTGTCTCCCTTTTTTTCTTTGTTTCTCCACGAGCAGCTCTCTGCTCTATTCTGATTTCGTGAGCCAAACTGAACTGCACTCTCTGGAGCAACAATCTGTCTCCATGAGCGCAGCATTTTGTAAGTAATTCCCTAATTACCCTTAAGTGGTCCCACATGATAACTAATGAAATTACAAGACTAGTTATCCTAATTCTAATTGGTTAAGGGTACGAAAGTAATAACCACTTGATGGACGTGGTTACTTAAGTATAAATAGAGGAGTTGGTCCTCTCTCCGCCGATAGATGAATAACCAGACGATAGTAATTCCATCTCAAGAAGGAGATCGTCAGAAAGTTTAGGGCAAGGGAGAGAAACCTCTCCTCATCGTTTTTGCTATGGATTCAGGTATGCTCTATTACTAATTATGATGTTGTATGTTAATAATGATTACTTACAATTGGTATCGGAGCCAACGAACAAACGTTAGATCGTTTGATACCGGCCGACGACAAGTCCGGCCGTTGGAACAGATCCTGAACATGGCGGTGACAGATCTGTCTTTTCCGTTCGCCGCCATGGCTGACCCGGACGCTGATGTCTTCACGGCACGCCGGCGACCGCCGTCATGACAGAAGATAAAAGGATGGCCTTTTGGCCACCGCCGGCCTCGCCGTAGAAGATGGAAAGGGCGGCCCTTCCGGCCGCCATAGTAGCGCCCCGTGGCGGCGACGTGCCGTGAACGACGCTTAAGATGACCGTCGCACGCCGATCGCCGCCACCACCACGGTTATGCCAGATCGTAATAAAAAAAATAAAGGTGACGGCTTTTGGCCCCGCCGGCATCGCCGTGAAAGATGTTGAAAGGGCGGCCCTTTCGGCCGCCATAGCAAGCGACGATGACTGCCGGCGACGATGAGAACGCATTAAAAAAAAAGGGTTTTTTGGCCCGCCGCTACCTTCGCGGCGGCCATGGCTGGAAAAGGAAGAAGACGATCGCGAACTCACCTAACACCGGCCACGCATCGGCCGGCCATGACTGGAGAAAGAGGCCGCAGCTGTGACGCCGTGCTGTCGCTCATCACCGTGGGTTCCGATCGCCATCACCGCCGCGAGTCCCAATCGCCATCACGAATCACCGGAGGACTAGAAGGAGGCAGCGGCGCTCGGTCGATGTCGCCGCCGTCCATTATCGCTGCCGGTGACTGAAGAAAGAGAACGAACCAGTGAAGGAGTAAGACGGCGACGGCGGTGGCGCTCACGGCCGCTGAAGAAGGAAGGCGGCGGCGGCGGCGGCCACGCCATGCCGCCGCTCGCTGCCCTAAAGTGATTAGGGCATCCTCATTGAAGAGGATGACCCATGACCCATAAACCGAACCGAGTCACCTTATGAAGTGAACCGGACCGGTCTTATACAGTGAACCGGTCCGGTCTATCAAAAAAAAATGGCAATTGAAAGGGGCCTTAAGTGGTTTATGTCGGGTCACTATAATGCTTCTGCTATACGTATTTTTATGTATTATTTATGACTTATCTTATGTATTTTCATGATGATGATGAATGAAAGTTCTTGTATTATATACATGCGTAAGTAAAAGTTTTTCTCATGACTTTATTTCTATATTAAGTTATAGTTTGTTTGTCACCAAAGTGGCCTAACTGGAATGTCAATAGAAATTAGTCAATTATTGTGTCCTAACACATTCCCTAGTGTTAGTGATGAGAATAACTTTTATAAATGGCAATTCATTGATTCCTAGATATTATGGCTGGCCCAAAGGTGCACCAATCTTCTAGTGATCATTGAATTGAACAAGATTATTAGATGTGTACAGTGTTAGGTGACGCATACCCAAAGGTAGCGAACCGACTTAATGTGTGCACTTGGCTAATTATCCTTACAGGTGATAGGGAACACCATAATTGTTGAATAACATAACATTAGATTATTCCCAAAGGTAGATCAAAGTTATGTTGTTCCTTATGTATATATTATCCATGTGCTTGATTATGTCTAATTCATAGCCTAATGTATTGAGCATGATTATTTAATTGCAGCATCAATTCCTATTTCCTTGCATTCCCATGCTTCTTCCATTCCTATGCTTCATGGCCTTAATTTTTCAGACTGGAAAGAGCAAGTCCAATTCAACCTTGGTGTTTTGGACCTTGATGTCGCTCTTAGAACTGAAAAACCTGCTGCAATTACTGAAACTAGCAGCACTGAAGATAAGGCATTATTTAATGCATGGGAAAGGTCAAACAGTTTGAGCCTTATGTTTATGCGAATGACAATTGCAAACAATATTAAGACCACACTCCCTCCAACTGAAAGTGCCAAAGTATTTCTCACTAAAGTTGAAGAATGTTTTAAGTCTGCAGATAAGTCACTTGCAGGCACTCTTATGGCTAAGCTAACCACGATGAAGTATGATGGTTCTCGTGGTATGCATGAGCACGTTCTTGAGATGACAAATTTGGCAGCACAGCTTAAATCATTGGGGATGTCAGTGGATGAGTTCTTTCTTGTCCAGTTTATTTTAAATTCCTTACCTCCTCAGTATGGGCCATTTCAAATTAATTACAATACCATGAAAGACAAATGGAATGTAAATGAATTGGCCAATATGCTTGTGCAAGAGGAGTCAAGGCTTAAGGCACTGGACCAGAATTCAATCCATATGGTTTCTCAAGAGGTTAAAGGTAAGCAGTGAAAGTTTAAAAGCTCTAAAGGCAAGGCTCCTAAAAAGAATAATGCTACCCAGAAAGACAACCATCCTCAGAAGGAAAGGGGCATAAAGTGCTACTTCTGTAGAAAGTTTGGCCACCTTCAGAAAGATTGCCAGAAAAGGAAAGACTGGTTCCAAAAGAAAGGTATTGATTCAACTTATGTTTTTGAATCTAACCTTACTGAAGTTCCTTCTAATACTTGGTGGGTAGATTCTGGAGCTACCACTCATGTTTCCAACACTTTGCAGGGATTTCTTACAACCCGAGCCACAAACCTAAAGGAGAAATTCCTGTTCATGGGAAATCGGGATAAAGTTCCCATTGAAGCCATAGACACTTATCGGCTGTTCCTCGATAGTGGACATCATTTAGATTTATTTGAAACTCTTTATGTTCCTGCAGTTTCTAGAAATCTAGTTTCTTTGTCGAAACTTGATGTTGATGGATACACATTTAAGTTTGGGAATAAGCATTTTAGCCTATTTAAGAATGCTTCTTGTGTTGGTTCTGGTATTTTATGTGATGGCTTATATAGACTTAATCTTGATAATTACTTTGCTGCTTCACTACTTTCACTACATACTTGTGTTGGTGCTAAACGTAGCCTTATTAATGAAAATTCCTCAAACTTGTGGCATAGAAGGTTGGGACACATTTCCCGAGAAAGAATTGAGAGATTAGTAAAAGATGGGATTCTTCGTAATCTTGATTTTACTGATCTCAATGTGTGTGTGGATTGTATTAAAGGCAAACAAACCAAACACACAAAGAAAGGTGCCACAAGAAGTAAGGAACCTCTTAAAATTATCCATACAGATATTTGTGGGCCCTTTGATGCTCCATCTTTTGGTGGAGAAAAGTATTTTATCACCTTTATAGATGATTTTTCACGTTATGGTTATGTCTATTTATTAAATGATAAATCTCAAGCAGTGAACGTCGTTGAGGTGTACATTACTGAGGTTGAAAGACAATTAGACAGAAAGGTGAAAATCATAAGGTCTCATAGAGGTGGTGAATACTATGGGCGATATGATGAATTAGGGCAACACCCAGGCCCATTTGCTAAACTTCTTGAAAGCAAAGGTATATGTCCTCAATACACTATGCCTGGAACGCCTCAGCAGAATGGTGTGGCTGAAAGGCGGAATCGTACTCTTATGGATATGGTTAGGAGTATGATAAGTAATTCCACTTTACCCTTATCTATGTGGATGTATGCACTTAAGACTGCTGTTTATTTGTTAAATAGGGTTCCTAGTAAGGCAGTTCCAAAGACTCCATTTGAGTTATGGACTGGAAGGAAACCCAGTTTAAAACACCTGCATGTTTGGGGTTGTCCAGCAGAAGTGAGAATTTATAATCCACATGAAAAAAAATTGGACTCAAGAACAATCAGTGGTTACTTTATTGGTTACCCTGAAAAATCCAAAGGGTATAGGTTTTACTGTCCTAACTATAGTACAAGAATTGTTGAGACCGGTAATGCCAGATTCTTGGAAATGGTGAAATCAGTGGGAGTGCTACAACACAAAATGTGGCAATTAAAGAAGTTAGGGTGCATGTCCCATTACCTATAACTTCTAAACAAATTGTTGTTCCCATGATTGATGTATGTCCTGTCAATCAAGAACAACACATTAATGAGCCACAATTTACTGTTCCTTCAACACTCCATAATGATACTGTCATTAATGAGCAAGTAGTAGAAGAACCACAAATAGCCTTAAGAAGATCTGAAAGGATCAGAAAGCCAGCTATTTCTAATGATTATATGGTTTATCTACAAGAATCTGATTATGATATTGGGACATCTAATGATCCGGTTTCATTTTCACAAGCCATAGAATGTATTAATTCTGAAAAATGGATTGAAGCCATGAATAATGAGTTAAATTCAATGGCCCAAAATGAAGTCTGGGAACTCGTTGAATTACCCAAAGGATACAAGAAAGTGGGTTGCAAATAGATCTTTAAGACCAAACGTGACTCAAAGGGTATTATAGAACGATATAAAGCTAGACTTGTGGCCAAAGGATTTACTCAAAAAGAAGGCTTTGATTATAAAGAGACCTTCTCTCCTGTATCCAAAAAGGACTCACTCAGAATTATTTTAGCGTTGGTTGCTCATTATGATTTAGAGCTCCACCAAATGGATGTGAAAACAGCTTTCTTAAATGGAAGTTTAGATGAGGAAGTTTATATGGACCAATCTGAAGGATTCTCCATTGAAGGAAAAGAGCATTTAGCTTGCAAACTTAAGAAATCAATTTATGGACTTAAGCAAGCTTCCCGACAATGGTACCTTAAGTTTAATGATACCATTACTTCCTTTGGATTTAAAGAAAACATCATTGATCGATGTATTTATCTAAAGGTCAGTGGGAGTAAATTCATATTCTTGATTTTGTATGTCGATGATATATTAATTGCAAGCAATAACCTTGGATTAATGTATAAAACCAAGGACTTTCTCTCTAAAAATTTCGAAATGAAAGATATGGGTGAGGCAAAATACGTGATTGGAATAGAAGTATTCCGGGATCGTTCACGTGGAATGTTGGGTTTGTCTCAAAAAGCCTATATAGAAAAGATTTTAGAGAGATTTGGAATGGAAAAGTGTTCATCAAGCCCAGTTCCCATTCAAAAAGGGGATAAATTAAGCCTTATGCAATGTCCAAAGAATGAATGGGAACGGAAAGAGATGGAGGGAATTCCATATTTGTCTGCAGTTGGAAGTTTAATGTATGCACAAACCTGTACAAGGCCATATATCAGTTTTGCTACTGGTATGCTAGGAAGATATCAAAAGGATCCTGGATTGGATCACTGGAAAGCTGCAAAGAAAGTAATGAGATACTTGCAAGGAACAAAAGATCACATGCTCATATATAGGAGGTCTGAGAATCTTGAGGTTATTGGCTACTCAGATTCTGATTTTGCTGGATGTCTTGATGATCGAAAGTCCACATTTGGCTACTTATTTATGCTTGCTGGAGGAGCCATATCATGGAAAAGTGGAAAAGAATCTATCATTGCTTCATCCACTATGGAGGATGAATTTGTGGCATGCTATGAAGCCACACATCAAGCTTTATGGTTGCGGAATTTTATTTCAGGGCTTGGTATTGTCGACACTATTGATCGGCCGCTGAAAATTTATTGTGATAACTCCGCAGCAGTTATCTTCTCAAAAAACGACAAGTACTCTAAAAGAGCAAAGCACATGGAATTAAAGTTTCTTGTTGTTAAAGAAGAAGTTCAGAAACAAAGAGTGTTTATAGAGCAAATTAGTACTAACCTTATGATTGCCAATCCATTAACGAAAGGATTACCTCCAAAGACCTTTATCGAACATGCCAATAGAATGGGTCTTGAGACTAATCCATAATGGTATGAATCGTGCTTTACTTATGATGATGTTCTGCTCTATTACACTTTGATATCAATAAACGTGTTTCTGTTTTTCCTGTCCATATTATGCATCGATATGAATGAATAAATTTTTATGATAGGACTAGTCTCAATTTGTAGAGACATTAAGTGGACTCTTATGATTTCCTCTTTTAAATACTATATTGAACATATTATTTAATATTGTGGTACATGGATGGGACCGTGTCGTCTAAAGACATAGAACCGCCATGACTCGTATTAATAGTTTGTTTAATTATAGTATTATGTGACCAATCTGAATGGATAATCTTGTGCACCTTATGTTGTCTTGTTATTATTATGATAATTATCATTCGGACCAAGTGGGAGAATGTAAGTAATTCCCTAATTACCCTTAAGTGGTCCCACATGATAACTAATGAAATTACAAGACTAGTTATCCTAATTCTAATTGGTTAAGGGTACGAAAGTAATAACCACTTGATGGACGTGGTTACTTAAGTATAAATAGAGGAGTTGGTCCTCTCTCCGCCGATAGATGAATAACCAGACGATAGTAATTCCATCTCAAGAAGGAGATCGTCAGAAAGTTTAGGGCAAGGGAGAGAAACCTCTCCTCATCGTTTTTGCTATGGATTCAGGTATGCTCTATTACTAATTATGATGTTGTATGTTAATAATGATTACTTACACATTTCTCCTTCTTAGCTATTCTCTTTCTCATATCACAAGCAGCCCTCTTCTTTCTCTCCCCAGCCCTTCTTTCTCTCCATTGAGCGCAGCATTTCTCCTTCTTAGCTATTCTCAGCAGTTTTCCCGTATAAAGATTAGCCAAATCAGTCACTTTCCACAGCTGGCCTTCCCTATATTCCTTCTTTTTAGCCGTCCCTTCTCCTTTTATTGACGAGCCATCAGTTCCTCCTATTAAGGCCGGCCAACTATGTTCTTAAATCAGCAGTTTCCATTCCATTGACGCCTATACCAAATCCCTTTAAAAGTCCTAAAGCCAGCCTATTACAAATCTGAATCAAGCCTTTAGGAGCCTTCAAATTCCTACAAAAATAGCCCAACTGCTCGAATCTTTAATTAATCTAAATAACTAGTAAATAACCTAGATAATAGCTAAGTAGGGCTAAAAAGTTAAGGTGTTAGAGTGTATTATATGTATACATTATGCGCTTATCAATGATTTTGCGCCAAACTTGATGTATGGCTATATGGGTTTTACGTTAGTATTTATATGAGCTTTGGTCCCTAGATGTATGTTATTTTGATTAATGGTTGTAGACTATAAGGATTAGCAAACCAAACTAATGAACCTAGGAAGCTTAGAGCCTAAATCATGTTATGAAAACATAATTAAATGATGATATTGGGGGTTGAGCTTGAGGGTTGGAAAGAATGTAATCAAGATAAATATTAAAATGCCATTAGGATTGGGAGTTTATTTAAGGGCAGTGATAACCCTTCAGCAGATTCCTACACATTTTCCATACACAGCTGATGTATATGGAAAATGTGTAGGAATCTGCTGTACAAATCTCATTTCCCATTCAAGAGTGAGTGTGACTTCTAATCTGACGACCTGATTGCTACTAAGACAAAGGTCATGGTTTATATGTTGTGATTCTAGGAGAAGTTCATAGTACTAGAGCAGTGGTACCTATTGACGGCCATGGCGTAGTACAGTGGTACCTGATGAGGACCACTTTCCAACTGGCTAGTCTTAGGCTATTTTGCATCTTCCACATATGAAACTCTACACCCACCCCAAAAGGTAAAAAACTAGGTGGTTTTGTTGAGCACATTGGAGGCATTAACATCCTGGAAGGCTGCATTCTCCCGAACCACATCGAGCCTAAGAGCTGATGTGTGCCAAATTCTTTCTGGAGGCCAGACCCTAGACGACTTCTAGGGTAAGGGTTGGGCGAGACATTCATCCTCGAGAGTATCAGAGCATGCCGTGATTACTGGCAGCAGCCAGAGTAATAGTCATGGTGTTTTTTTATTGTCTATCATGTAGAAATGGCATTAAGTGAGTCTATTTATATTCGGCAAGATTTAATTATTGAACATGGACTTATGAAGCAATAAAAGATTTTGCTTAAAACTAGTAAAACGATCAAGTAGAACTCTCTAATAGGCTGTATAAAATGTTAAAGCAGCTATTGATGTTGATGATTGTGTTATGATATCCCATTAAGTATTTTTATACTCAACATTTCTAGGGATGCAGGATCTTCCGGAAAAGACAAGCTTCAGTTGGTATCTAGTGATTGACGATTAGGAGTAAGAACAACTCGACAGCTTGAGAGTAGGCATCAGTCCCTTTTTAGACCAGTTTGGACTTTTGTATTAAAGTGTGAGCACAAACTACTTCTAGTGTGATTTGAGATGGATGGCATATTTGCACATGGAGGACTCTGATTTTAATAAATGGTTTTAAAATACTGGTCAGTGATAGGAGTTCCTAGTGATGTTTATTGATTTTGTACCAGGCTTCATGAGTATCAGTACTTTGTATTGGTAGCTCAAGATATTGCAAGAAGTCATTTGACTTGAGTGAAATTGGTATTGTCCTTCTTTCCTTGGTGCAATTTTATTTCAATCTCTTTAATATCACTATTATGGTTACGTTTTAGCTCTGAATAATCAGAAAGCGGAGAAGACAGTATAATTGCCTGATGGTAAAACTATAAGAAAACATGGTCTTCCAATTGCTAATACATCTTCATTCGCAAATGCTGATCAATGATGCATTCGTTTGTGAATTTTTCTAGGGAAGCAATGTTCAGTTTATTCAAGGGGAATCTTGCTTCTTAGTACTCTATGTTCCATTGATTGTTATACGCTTCCATTGCATGACCTTATTTGCTTCTTTACATCTTTGTTTCTTCTTATGCCTGTTGCAGTATGGCATATCAAGGTGGAGGCTAAGATTACACGACTTGAGCGACTATCTATTTGCCAAGGACACTGAGATTGCAGGTTCGACATGCTTGCAATTTTCTTTTTCGAAAACATTTGCCAAGCTTGCAAGGTTTATATCGTAAGAGGCCAAACATGTTGTTGCATGCAAATTGAACTTCAATTTAGAAGGGATGAATTTCCAAAAAATTAGAATTGGTAATCAGGTGTGTTAGATGAGAAGTCCCTTCCTTTGGATCAACTTTTTGTCAACTGTATCATTAATTAATGGACCAATTTGCCGATTTCTAAGGTAATAATTTCAAATGCTTTGTACTAGGTAATGTGATGCTTATTTTTGTGCTAAGGCATTTTTCAGTAACGTGATGGTAATTTAATGGGTCTGGTCACACAATTACAGAAGATTATAATTTGGCTTCACATTTTTTTAGTGTATATCGGTTAAGATGGATTTTTTTTTTCTACTTTAAGAGCTTATTGTGCATTGTTTCCAATCTAGTTTTGCACCCAGACACTTTTTTCTTCAAAGTTTCTTTTTCTTCGTTAGTAACTGTAATAAAAAAGATTCTCGAATTTCTGGATCACCTATATTATAGCAAATTTTCTAATCGTTTAGAAACTCTTTAGGGGGAACCTTAATAATATGTGGGAGAATCAGACATTTTCATGTGACATCTTCAATAGAGCTATCTTATCGAATTAGAATAGTTGTGACAGTTTAATCATCTTGAGGATACAACATATACTTATTTCACTAGAATAAACAATTCCAGTAATCTTTTTTATTGTGTTTTACATTTTGTGGGCGACCACTGCACTTTAAACCACTAATTCGATTGTTTCGCGCCAAGCTATTGCACAGCTTAAAAGAAGAGAGAAAGAGAGGTTATCTAAGATGAAACCGAAAGCAAAATCAGCAATGATTGAGAAACAGATGGATGGGGTGTGCAAAAATAATCTTTTCTTCAAGATAGTGTGAAACGGAACAATCGGGATAGTGTGAAATTGTCGGAGACAAATAAATTGCCGGAGTTGGAGAAGTTCAAAAGGGGGTAGATGAAAACTAAGAAATGACGAACGGAGTAACAAATAATGGGGATAGTGTAAAATTGGGACTTTGTGCTCCGTGTCATCCGCTAGTATAGAAACAAAATCCTTGGCAAATTTGAATCTTAGGTTTTTGAAGCATAATTTCTGCAGTATGATCGTTCCATATAGTGAGAGGAACACAGGGTGAATGAAGCCACCAACCCTCCAGCCATATGGCCGGGTAGTCAGATTATGGTTATGACTACCACCAAGAATATACGTTCAAGACTATAAGATAACCATGTTTTCCAGAAGCTCTCTTTTTTTCTTTGTTGCTTCTTTTCCGTTATTCATAGAATCATCTTTGCAGCTCCCGCTTTTCCCTTCGTTGCTTCTTTTCCGTTTTTGTTTTGGGGGCTTATATTCGTAGATTCATCTTTGTATTAATATAATTTTCATTTATACAAAAAAAGGCTTCCCACAAGCTCTAGCTGTTCCATGGAAGTGTCCATCAAGCGGAACATGTGGAACACAAAATGGATACAAATGCCTCGAACAAGATTAGAACCAGGACCTCCAGCCATGATACTATGTAAGACAACTAAATTTCTCAAAAGCACCCGCTGGTAGTAAATCGAAATCTCTATTATATGAGTCAGGCTCCAACGCTGCAAGGCAGGGCCCACATCATCTGACATATGCCTGGTGCTACAGCACAGGGTAGAAATTTTTCCTTATTATAATTGTATATTTTATATTCCAACAAAAGCATTATTCAGTCTCACTTCGATAATGATAAAATAATTTGATCTGTGGGACTCTGATCCGGATTTAAACATGTCTGATTACTTGACAAAGTGAGATTCAAAACCAACTCTGTTTGAACTACTATCCAAATTTTACAAACAATGACTGATTTTAGTCTTTCAACCCTTGAACAAGCGTTGTTTGGAAATCACACAAAATCTCTAATCCAATTCTTGCAACCAATTGCAAAAAGGAAGTGTTTCTAAGAACATCACGAGTAATGCTACACTGCCGTTGATTAGTGGTGCCATAAAAGTGGGCTCCAATGATCAACGGTTTTGGGTCATGAAGTAGCTTCTAACGTACGTTTCTTCACATAAAAAAATATTTTCCTTAATCCATAGTCAGCGACAGCTTAATATTCTCGGACTTCATAATTTCTTGAAAACCAAATGTACACAAAATACATGAAAAAACCACGTCAGATATGCCAATGGTATCTGATATTGAAGCTGGACACCGTAATATTGAAATCTTAGAGAAATAGAGTTCAATTGTAATCTCAAAACGATAACTGAACTGTACTACTTACTCATTTGTTAACTGGATCTGCAGCAGTCCCTGTCTTGTGTATCCTGTAAACTACTCAAAACTACAAGGCTGGCTCTTAGATTCTATGAACTGCAGAGACCTTATGACTTCAAACATTGTGGGCCTTTTATCAGGCATAACAGATGTGCAATGCTGAGCTAGTTCCAAATCTGCCAACATCTTATCCTGAGAACAACTTGAGATTGAGGGATTCAGCACTAGGAGAGCTCCATTCTCTAGATTCACTTTTCTTCGGACCCATTGCACGAAATCAAACTGTGCCAGTTAACTAACTCTGCCTGAATACATTCGAAGGTAGGAGAAGCAAAGCAATTGTTATTATCTATTCTCTCCATCCAATGAAGCTCGTCTGCATTACAATCACTGACATTTATTGGACTCTTAGACCGGTATAAAAAAACAGTTTCTTTCCCTCTCTCCCCGTGTTTTTGGTCTTGAGAGAGCAAAACCGGGCATGTAATGTTCGACCCGTTTTTTCTCAAATCCAGATGAGCTTGACTGGAACCATCAGAATAAAAAACTTTTATCATCAACTGTACATACCTGAGGCCATGTAAGAATTACAGTCCAAATCCGAAGCCATGGCAAGATCGTAACCTGTTTCTCCAACAATTAGATCGAGCCCATAGTCTGTGAGTTTCGGTCCAAAATCCACATTCAAAAGTATATTTCTTGATTTTAAGTTCCTGTGAACCAAATGCAGAACATAGTCCTTATGGAGAAAAGCAAGACCTCGAGCCACCCCCATAGCGATCCCTAACCTGACATCCGATTCTAATGATAAATTTGGTCTTATGATCAAATCTCCTAAGCTTCCCTTAGGGAGATATTCATAAATTAGAAAATTTGAGTCATCTGAGTAGCATGAACCCAACACCTTAACAATGTTTTTACGCCTGACTTCGGCCAATAACTTGATCTCGGACTCAAGCGCCTTTGAAGACAAACCTCCTGCATAATAAGTTTCTTTACAACAACAATATCCCGACGAGGATTGAGGATATGAACTTTGCCAAAAGATCCACATCCAACACAGTTTTTCTCATCTAGAGCTTTGAGAAGATCTCCTTCAGTGATTTTTACTGGATAGAGCAAGACCCACCTTAAAGTGCTGGAAGAAGAATTCCTACGGGAATATCGATATAGCACGAAGAATACAGCAGTTACTAAAATGACACCAACAAAAAAAGCTGCTATAGATATAAGTGCGTCTCTCAATGCAGAGGATCTAGCTGATCACCTTTTAGGTACCTCATCCTCGCATAAATTCGGCAGTCCAGGACCACGTAGGCCTGGATTGCCTTGCAGAAACGAAGCAGGAAGTCCGGAGATCAAGCTAAATGGAACTGGTCCAGACAGCGGGTTGAAGCATGGTTTTAAAAACCGGTCCGACCAGTCGAACTTTCGATCCGGGTAGGTTGACCCGGCTGGGTCAGTGCATCCTGGCCGGTCGAACCAATGATTCGGCTAACCGGTCCAGTCCGGTTTTAGAGCGCCCTTCGGGCTAGAGGGGGGGCCTCTGTTTCGACGTGGTAGCGCCGGGGGAGGGGAGGACTCTAGCTCGACGTGGCGGCGCTCGGCCTGTCGAACCATCACCCGAGAGGGACCCCCCCCCCATCTTTTTTTCCCTTTTTATTTATTTTTTTAAATGACATCATCACCGGGTTGACCTCCAATTGGACCTACCCGGTAGGAATTCCGGGTTAGTCACCGATCCGATTTTTTAAAACTTGGTTGAAGGACACATTGAACAAAGCCAGTTTCAAATCCTCTAGCCCTTGTGGAATCTCCCTACTCAAATTATTATTTGACAGATCGATATATGTTAAAACAGGCATTATGGCTATTCATGAAGGAATATTCCCAGTAAAGCTGTTATCTGCCAATGAAAGCGAGTCAGCTCAGGAATGTGGCCAGATAAAGAATTATGTGAAAGATTAATAACGGTCGAAACAGGAGAATCACATATATTATCGGGAAGATCACTATGAAAGGCATTCAGAGAGGCAGAAAATCTGTACAGATTAGTGAGTTGCCCAAGACCATGAGGGATTTCTCCTGCAAAGCTGTTGTTATCAATCTGACCGCGCTTCAATTGAGAAGCCTTAGAGACGAGCTCTTTCCACATTACCGGGCACCAACTATGGTTTTGGTATATGATCCGAAATCTCTTTCTTTCTTCCATATGACTCAAAAAGTAACCAAAATACCCCCAAGAGTTCGGTATAAGCCATCCCAGAGCCCACACTCTGTGTTTTTCCATATTACTCGGAATCTGAGGAGCATTCAGTCGAAAAAGAAGGCAGAGCGGTCCGAAAAAATTCCATCCGGCATCTCCGCCCATATCATCGCCGGCGCTGGCGTCAGCGCCGTCGAACTCAGGAAAGGTCATCTTTGGGCTAAAAGGCGAGAAAACGAGCGGGAAAGACAAATAACTTAAACGGAGGCATCGTACATCAAAAAAAGGTACGTCAAGTTCAAAGACTATGATTTTTATAATGAAAGTTGGTTCCAGAGAAGAAAGTTAAAAACTTGCCAAATTTTTAACTTTTTACAATATCGTGTCTTCGACAACACGAATGTAACAACAGTCGTGTTTTATGCAACACGACTCATAGACGATGCTTTTCACTCATATACGGTTTTCAATGTATCGTGTCTTACAGGTTTTTTTTACTTATTTTGGTATTTTAATGGCAGGTACTGATGGAGAAGATACCTGCGTGCTTACACTACGATGGAGTTTTTACAAATTTTGATGCGTACGTGGGCGGGAAACGAAAGCTCATGCCTCTAGATACACATGTAAAGTACCTGGAACTGTTGCAGCAAGTGGAAGAAAAATTACCACTTAAGTCTGCAGCTAGTACATTATCTGTGTCATATCGTGTTGATTCTGAGTCCCCATACCTCAATGAAGATGATAAAGACCTGGAGTCAATATTTCTCCTTCACAAGAGCAACCAAGGCACAAATGGACTACTCCACCTATACGTGGAGTGGACTTCTACTGGCAATAACATGGAGACTTTCACTCTCAATAAGGAAATGAATTCCAGTGCAAATAAGGAGGAGGAGAGGATACCAGAGGTAGAAGAAAGGCGGACCAATAAGACACCGCCGGAGAGGCCGTCCAACCAGGGCAATAAGACACCTGCATTAGCAGTTGAAGGAGGAAGAGATGAAGATTATTCATTTGAGCTGTGAGGTAAGACTTCTAAGGCACAGATACAGGCAAGTCGTGTACTATTATAGTCGACTATAATAGTACATGACTAGAATTTTGGTCGTGTCTTATGCAACACGACTATATAAATAGTCATGTAATTTAGTACACAACTATATATGAAGTTGTGTTGCATAAGACACGACTTGACTACTTCTAGTCGTGGTATCAAGTCCACTTTTTTAAATATTTTCACACAGATTGGGAGATGTTTACGCAATGTATCCCTGTTTATGTACAGTCGTGTATTTGAAAAAAGAAAAGCG
The DNA here is from genome assembly GCA_039654745.1 of Houttuynia cordata. Classification (NCBI taxonomy): domain Eukaryota; kingdom Viridiplantae; phylum Streptophyta; class Magnoliopsida; order Piperales; family Saururaceae; genus Houttuynia; species Houttuynia cordata. The sequence goes on from CM077502.1 coordinate 28,811,794, forward strand.
GAAAACATATGAGGAAAAGAGGAAAACATATGAGGAAAACAAAAATATAATGTATACTTACATTGATGTTTATTTCTGTGGTTTGCAGGAGGGATACGTAGTCGTCATCACATAGCGTTGGGATTGGATAAGCCTTCCTTGGATTGGCGATCCATCCATCTATTGCTACTCTATCATGCTCTAACAATACCCCCATGTCGAAGCATAACTCCAAACCGGCATAGTTTTCTCGGAGTGAAATTGTAGCCTTAGCCTTTTGAGGGGTATGGAGGAGATTGACGTCAACATGCTGGGATGAGGTTAAGCATGTGGCATCCTTCGCCTCCTCCTCTTCCTTCACCTCCTCCTTTGCCTCCTCCTCGTCCTTCATCTCCTCCTACTTCGCCACCTCCTTCGCCGCCTCCTCGTCGTCCTTCACCTCCTCCTCCCTCACTTCCTCCTTGCCCTTTAGATATTTGACTGCTGTAAGGAAGAGATCACCTCATCGATGATAGAGGTCGTTTGTCGATCGGGTATAGTTTCTTCGGAGTCGGCTTTTGGCTGACTGGACCTATTCCTCCTTTCCTGCTCCACTGCCATTCTCCGTATATGCTCATCTTCCCTAATCCTCTGCAATTCAATCACGGAGATAGTCCTCCTCTTCCTTACCACTACACTAGGGGGGAATAGATCTCGCACGTACGTCTGACGGTCCTCGACTTCTGCACGCTCCATATGTTTGTCAAATTCTGGTTGGAGCTTCTTCAAAAACAACTTCACGGAGGATCTCTTAGTAGCTCGTTGAATCTTCTCTTCCTCATCCACGCATTTGATGGGAGATAAAATGACATTTTACATATTCGTGTCAGTAGCAGCACGAAAAAGAACATAGTCGTGTTGCATGTAACATGACAAACTAAATAGTCGTATAGAATGCAACACAAAAAATTTAATAGTCGTGTACCATGTAACATGAAAAATAAAATAATCGTATACAACTTACCTTTACCCCATTTCAATGAATCACCGGCTGACTTGTGCGCTAGCTACTTTCTCCGCATACCCATTGGAGTTTTCTTCATATGCTCCTTGTCATCGAGCCGATTCTTTGGCTCAATGTGCATCGATGACTTCTTTATCATCTCCTTCTTCTCTGATTCATTTGTCTCCTTTGTCGGCTCTTCAGCCTTCTCCTCCTTGGGATGCTCAAAGATTTCACCCTCTAACAACATTGACGTTGTGGCGGCAGATGCCTTCATAGAGTGAAGAACCTCTCGCAGAGGTCCGACACTCCTTCCCATCTCCTTATACCAAGACAGAGCTATCTCAATTAGTGACTGTATGCCTTGAAGAGAACCCTCCAATCACCACATTACAGTAGACTGAGCAGCCGTCCTCGAGGAAGAGGGTGAAGGTTGTTTAGGAGTCCTCTTCGTTTTCGGCCTCTCCGTCTTCTGCCGTCGCAGAGGAGGGGCCACTGAGGGAGACGAAGCAATGAGAGATGCCTCTTCGGCCAAGGGGATGATTACATCAACGACTTCATCCCATACTTTGAGATTATGGAACACTCTCTTTCAGTAGTCGATCATACGGTATTTCTTCTGTGCACCCTTCTTGACCTCTGTAATCAGGGCCCCACTGCCTGGCCACCTTTTCACCCATAGATTGGTAGGTCCCACAACAGCATGGAAGATTATCGTGTGCTCAAAATACCAAATCTGCATAGTAAACAGATGAAAATGTTAGTAAAAGGGACGGATACAGGCAAGTCGTGTACTATTATAGTCGACTATAATAGTACACGACTAGAAATTTGGTTTTGTCTTTTGCAACACGACTATAAATAAAGTCGTGTTGCATAAGACACGACACTTAGCATCTATGTGTTGTGCTTTTCGAAGAATCTGAAAACATAGAAATGCTACATGCCTGAAGGATATATGAGGCGCCATTTAGGTATCCACTGCCCCGTGACCCTCCTTGAGATCTCGCACCCATTAGTCTACTGGTGTGGGTTATACCAGATACCAACATGTTATGCATAGCCCCAGCCCAATTGTATGACCTCAATCTTGGGAGGTCTTCAATGTACCGGTACAAACAGGGATGCAGCGCTCTAGTGCTGTGGGGAAACAGCACCATGCAGAAGAGGAGGCAGATGATCATCCTCGCCATGTCCTCCTCTGCCATCTTCATTTTGCCCTTGCTAAGCTTATCAATGATTTCCTCAATGTGTGGAATATCCGATCTCCTAACGGCGAAGTACTTTCTAAAGTGACAACGAAACCAGCTTCTCTGATCAGTTGGCCACAACTTTGGTGACGCCGTAGGAGAGCCGCACACTTTTTCATCGCGCCCAGCTGACAAAACGTCTGAAGCGCCGATCGCGCATAGTATGTTCTCTTCATTGATGGGTCCATCGGAGCCTTCCTCTTCCTGCCCCTCTATTTTCGCTGTCAAGGTGCCAACACAAAATCCTGATCCTCCTCCTCTTCCGAAGGTATTTCCTCCATAGACTCATCTCTTTTTGTATCCATCTGCAAGGAGGTAGGTAGAGTGGTCAGTAGAAAAGTCATGTCGGTACAACACGAAAACATAAAAGTTGTGTCATCTACAGTAGACACGACTTTATAGTTCATGGTAAAAATTAAAAATCCAAATTTTGGAGCTTATGAAACTAAAATCAGTAAGGATTGTTGTAACTTACTGCAGTTTAGTCTTGTGTATGTGTGTATTTCCTGGTAGGCGCCTTTCACACTCTTCTTCGCCGTAAACCGAAGCTCAATCGGTCACTCCGCCGGTTGCAGGAAGGCGCAGGGAGCTGCGGGGGAAACTCAGAAAGTTGAAGCCCTGAAATCTCCTGAGGTATACGCTTCAAATCGCCGCCTTTGCCCACTCTCTGTCAGTCGTGTTGTCGAAATCCAGCAGGGGGCAGCTCCAAATCGAGCTGGGGGACGTGAATAAGATTGTTGAAATCCGCAAGGGTCGTCAGTAAAATTGCCGCTCGAACTCGCCGGTGCGCCGGTGGAGTCGCCGATGGAAATTGCCAGAGAAAGCCTTGTGTTTTTCGTGTTGTATATAACACGTCTCTTCGCACAGTATTAGAACGAAAAAGATAGACGAAGGGCATTTTTGGTATTTCATGTCTAGATTCCAGGCCATATGAGATTTGACGGGAAAGACCAAGTAATGTGGAAATATGAAAGTTGGAGCCAGGTAATATGGAAAAAACTCCCTTGGAGACTGAAGTTGGTATCTCACCTGAAAACTGATTGTTTTCATCTTTGGCAATGACCACAACCCAAGAGAGAAAGTTCCCAAAAACTGATTGCCTTGACTTCGAACTTCTCAAGATTCACGCAGTTTTGGAGCAAGTCAGGGATCACGCCAGAGAAGAAATTTGTGTGGAGGTTCAGTTCTATAAGGCTTTGCCCATTACAAATACAAGTAGGAAAAAACCCAGAGAGCAGGTTTTCTGAAAGATCAAAAGACACATTCTTTTCCAAACCACAGCCAAGTCCTAGTGGTATAAATCTACTCAGATTGTTACCAGAGACATCCAAAATCACCAGCTCATGCAGATCTACAAAAGACTAGAATGCCTCCCAAAAACCCAGAATTTTGCAAGAAAAAATTTTCAAGTTTCTTCAGCTTACCCATCTCTGATGGAATGTCACTTTCCAAAAATGAGTTTTCAGATAAATCAAGAAGAAGAAGCTGTCATATTATCAAACATAGTAGGCGCAGCAATACCTGAAAACGAGTTATTTCCCAAGTTAAGTACTTGCAGGCTTTTAAAAATCCCAGACTCTCTGGAATCTTTCCCTGGAGATTGTTCCTGCTGAGATCAATTTTTATGAGTGAAGAAAATAGTGATATCTGTACAGATTGGCTAAAGCTACTAAATCCGGCAACTTAAACAAATCATCCACTAGTGATTGAGACCTCTCCTAATATCGATCCTCTATCATACTAATTTCTCCTTAATTCCGGCAACTTGAACAAATCATCCACCAGTGATTGAGACCTCTCCTAACTGTGATTGACAATCACATCTCAATCACACTAATTTCTCCTTAATTTCTCAAATTGACTACTATAAAGATTCTTTCTATTTAATTCAAATACTTACCCTGTAATATATTATTGCAATATCTTAATTAAGGGTATGTAAGTCCATAAATAAGTAAAATAAATAGTGAAATGTATCTTATCGAACCCCAAAATAGGTTGACATTCGCAATATATTTTTAGTGAATCCAAGGTCGAACCACAGGAAGTGAACTTAAGATTATTCTACTTTACCCTAAACTACAATTTACTTCTAATTAAAAACTACTTAACTTATTACGATAGGATTTTTAAATAATATGAAACGAATTGAAACAACAAAGACTCTAGAGCAAGAATGTCAAGGCAAAGAGTTCCATTTTCAATCACTATTAAATATCGTACTTTGATTTAATTTATACCTCAATTGCTAGCAAATAAGGATTTACTTCAAATGAAAAATATGACAATTAAATTAACATGAACAGAACAAAGGTAATTAATTGAATTAATGCTCTTAAGCTCTCATTAGTAACAACAGTGAATCACAAGCATTCGACATACCTTCCGTTAATGACGAATCAAGCAATTATACATACTACTAATGTTTACCAAAATAAATTCCCAATCAATTTAAACATTAAAGATCATAATTAAATCAAAATAAATATTAGATTAGCAATTAAAAACTTCACCCTTATGCTCTAACTCAAGTATTAGTCACTCATGAACATAATATAAAAAAAATAAATTTGGAAAAGATTTGCATCGGCGGTACTATAGCAATTTACTATTCAAAGTTCACTGTAGCATAAATAATGTAGCAGAGGTACTATTCTACAGTACTGTATTAGAAGCAAAATCAGCCCATAATCACTACTCTTTCCTTCCTCTTTCTTCCGCCGATTGATTCCTTCTCCTTCCCTTTCATTTTCTGGCCAAAAACACCCCAAAACAGCCCCCTTTCTCTTCAAAACCGACCCCTTTCACTGTTCAAAATGACCACCCAAAAACTCCCGTTTGCTCTCTTTTTATAGGCAGTTCCAAAAGAGCCCTAAAGAAGAGCTCTTTCCAAATCCATGTCGAGCTAATCTTCCAAATCCAAACGTATCTTCTGCAGTTTTCATACATAACACAACTCTCCTCTGTTCTGCCCAAGCCTTCTCCTTCACAAACACGACTCCACAGAATCCTCATTTCAGCAGCTTTCCATCTTCAGGATGCCTCTTCCAAATCTTTTGAATCAAGCTGTTGAGCAACCCAGTTTTGTTCCTTTTTGGTCGAGCAGCCGAGCGCAAGCTCGAGCTATTTTTCCTTTCTTTTTTTTTGGTTGGGTTAAGACCCATCACATTACTCTCGTCTGTTAGATCTGCAATATCTGGTTCTTTACTTTATGGGCAAAACCCTTCATCTCTTCTATTGCGAATCAACAGTTCAAAATTGCTCCTCTTTGATCTTCCATTTTTATGTTGTAAATTGAGCTTTTAGAACCTGTTATAGCTTTCTCAACCCTCAGATCTTGGATCTCTTCATAAAAACCCGATTGATGTGCTTTTAATTCGGTGATCCGCTATCTCACAACTCGAATTCTTCTAATCCTACATAAAATTAAACTTAGTCTTAGACACGTAATAAAATATAATTCCATTAAAACAATTAACACATCTAAATTAGTTAATTAGAGGAAATTAATTATTAATCCCCTAATTACTATTATAATCACTAATAACCCACTTTATTCATATTCTATTATTAAAACTACACTAGTAAATAGGTAAATAGAGCATATAAATGTGTATATTTTATGTATATCAGTATCACCTTCAATTCTCACATTCTTTTCTGATCCCTTGAGTTACTCACCCTTATACACTCCCATGGCCTCCACTAATCAGTCCACATCCATTACCACGACCTCATCATCTACCCTGCCCATTGTCAAAAACATTTCCCAGGAGATCAATCTCAAACTTGCATCTTCCAACTATTACATGTGGAAGATGCAGGTTATTCCGATTCTCCGCTACCATAGTCTCATCGGCCTTATTCACGGTGAGATGAAGCATCCTAAAGGTGATGACTTGGACGCTACTGTTCGAGCATGGCTGTGGCTCGATCAAATGGTGCTTGCCTGGCTTGCATTCTCTATCTCTGAGGAAGTTCTTCCACGAGTCATCCACTGCGCGTCTACCTTCGAAATTTGGAGCAAGATTGGAAACGCTCTACGGCAAGTTCACCCACTCTCACATTCAGGGAGTTAAGGGTGAACTTCACTCACTATCCAAGGGTTCCATGACCATTTCGGAATACGTCAACAAAGTATGGGTGATGGCTCATACATTGGCCAAGGTCAGCAAGCCCGTGGAAGACAATAACCTCATCATGTATCTTCTCAAAGGCCGAGGACCGGAATTTGACCCTGCCGCTGCTGCCATCCAAATATCTACAGAGTTCCCTACTGTTGAGCAAGTCGCAACCCTTCTTCTCGATTTCGAGACATGTCTGCAAGGATAAGTTGTCACTACTATTGCCCTTCTCTCCACCCGTGGTAAGTCAAAGTCTAGCCCTACTTGCAGTGGTGCCTCATATGGAGGGGGGCGTGGCAGTTTCTCCCGTAGACCCCAGCTTGTTACCCATAGCCCATCTGATAGTTCCACCTCTCGTGGTAGCAGCTCATCTCGTCATCGCAGTCGCTCATGTGCTGCTCTCGTCATTGGAGACTACAACAGTGTTTATTGTTAGCGTTGTGGTTATCCCAATGATAAAGTTGATACCAGTCAGGCTCAAGTTGCTGCTGGACCAGACCCTATTCATGGTCTTACTGCTTTGCACATGAAAGACCACTTTGATAGTGCTTGGTACCCTGACACAAAGGCCACGCATTATATGACTGCTGACACAAGTATCGTGGAACGTATTCTCTCTTATCGTGGATCCGATCGTGTTGTTGTCAGAAATGGTGTTGGATTAAATATTTCACACACTGGTTATATAAATCTATCGTCGAACTCTCATCAATTGGAAAAAGTACTAGTGCTTCCAAACTTAACTAAGAATCTACTCAGTGGTTCACAATTTTCTCGAGATAATCATTGTTATTTTACATTTTATCCTTGGGGATTTACTGTTAAAAATTTACAAAACGGAACCTAGATCAAGTGGCTTATATTGGGTTGGGAGCATTCAACCGGAGTTTCAACAACATGTGGGACTATTATGCAATAAAGTTGATGGATATTTGTGGCACAACCGCCTAGGCCACCCATCCTCCAAAATAATGAAGACACTTGCATCTTCTCTTAGTCTACCAAATAATTTGAATAAACACTTTTGTGATAGCTATAAGTTGGGCAAGATGTCCAAACTACCATTTGAACGAAGGACTATTTATTCTAGTGTTTGTTTTAATACTTTTTATATAGATGTTTTGGGGCCCAGTCCAGTTGTCTCTCTTGATGGGTATAGATACTAGCTTTTGATTATGGATGAATGCTCTCGGTATGTTTGGTATTTCCCATTATGGAACAAATCTGATGTCCCAAGCATTTTGATTGATTTTCTTAAATCAATTGACTGCCAACATTGGGCCCTTGTCAAGATAATCTAGTCTAATGGGGGAGGTGAGTATATGCATGCATCCTTTCAGACTTATCTCAAGGCCAATGGCATTTCTCACCTCCTCTCCTGTCCTGGGTTGCCCGAGCAAAATGGTTTAGTCGAGCGCATACATAGATCATTAGTGGAAATAGGTTTGACTCTATTAGCTCACAATGGCCTCCCTAACGTATATTGGCAGCATGTTTTTGCCACAACAACCTATTTGGTTAATCAGCTACCCTCCACCTCGTTAAATGGAAAGTCACCATATGAAGCTCTTTTTAGGAACCCACCATCCTACGGCCATCTTCGCACTTTTGGGTGTGCATGCTACCCATGTCTTCAGCCTTTTGGATATGACAAACTTGATTTCAAATACATCCGATGTATTTTCCTTGGTTATTGTAGCCAACACAAAGGGTACCAGTGCTTAGATCCAGCCATGGGCCATGTTTATATCTCACGCCATGTCTCTTTTGATGAGTAGGTATTTCTCCACGCCGTCGGCGCCATCTCTACCCCTCCTTGACGTGGTGCTCCTTTCAAGGTTCGCCCTCTTAACCATTTGCTCAAGGCAAGTGGCTTGGACCCCACTTCCATAGTGCCATCTTTACCCACTGACCCTCTATTGCCTATGAAGTCATCTGCCTCCAAATGGGGGCTCACCTACTCTCGTCGGCCCAATATGGTCCAGACCTTGCCCCTTCCCCCCGCTTGCAGCCCTACCCTTCTGGTAATGCCCTCCATGGCTCCAGCTCGCTCTGACCCTGCCCCATCGGCAACAGCCCACTTGACACCAGCCGCCGCCGCCAGCTCAATATCGTCCTCCTCGACTTCGTCTTCCTCCCTGTCTCACTCTGCACATGCTACGACTGACATTCAGGCCACAACAATAGCTCCATCTCCAGCGTTGGAACCTGCCTCATCTGTTCTTGGCGTGGTTGACCTCCTGTTACTAGCTACAGCTCCACCTCCCAACAACCTCCACCCCATGACTACAAGGACACGTGATGGAACTTGTCATACCAAAGTCTTTATGGCCAGCCGCCACCCTCTCCCTATTGCCTTGGTTAACTCATCTCATCACCTACATCAAGAGCCTCAAACCTATGCCCAGGCTGCCTGAAATCCTTGGTGGGTCGCTGCCATGGAAGAGGAAATTTGTGCCCTTAAGCAAAATGCTACCTCGTCCTTAGTGCCCTTCAAGCTGTCCATGAATGTTGTGGGCTCTAAGTGGGTTTTTCGGATTAAGTAACACACCAACGGGTCCATAGATCGTTTCAAGACCTGACTTGTGGTAAAAAGCTAAGGGCCAGTTTCGACTTCGACGAGACCTTTAGTCTCATTGTGAAGTCTTCCACAATTATACTGGTCCTCACCCTTGCAATTACTTTCAATTGGCCACTTCACCAACTTGACGTGAAAAATGTGTTTCTCCATGGTGACCTCATGGAAGAGGTCTACTTACAGCAGCCCCTAGGCTTCATTGACTCATCTCACCCGTCCTATGTGTGCCAACTTCATAAGGCCCTATATGGCCTCAAGCAGGCACCTCGTGCACGGTTCACGAAATTCACCACATTTTTCCTTAGTCTTGGCTTCGTCGGCTACCCCTTTGATACACATCTTTATTCACTTGGTAGCACTAGTCCCACACTATCCACTTATTTATGTCGACGACATCATGTTGACCTGCACTTCCATGGATCTCCTTCGTAGTCTTATCACTCGTCTCTCCAAGGCATTTCACATGAAGGATCTTGGACCCCTTAACCTTTTTCTTGGCATGGAAGTACAACAACATGTCCGATCCTCACTCACCCTATCTCAAGTCCACTATGCTCTAGAACTTTTGGAGCGCTTTCACCTCACGAGCTTCAAGCCTGCCAAGAGCCCTCTTGCCGTCGGTCTGCACTTGTTCACTCATGGCTCTTCACCTCTCACGAACCCCACCTTGTACCAACATCTCACTCTTAGCCGCCCGAACCTTGCTTATGCGGTTAATCATGTATGTCAATTCATGCACGCCCCATGTCGAGTTCATCTTGAGGCAGTCAAACGAATATTTCGGTATGTCAAGGGTATACTCTCTTACGGGTTTCACTTTCAACAATTCTCTCATCTTCATCTATAGGCTTTCTTAGATGAGGATTGGGCCGGCTATCCAGACAGCCGTCGCTCAACCAAAGGCTATGCTTTCTATCTAGGTCCCAACCTCATTTCTTGGTTGCCAAGAAACAACCCGCAGTGTCTAGATCGAGTTCTGAAGCTGAATACCGTGCCCTTGCAACTACCACCACCACTGAGGTCCTGTGGCTATCTCATCTTCTTCATCACCTACAAATTCCCGTCAAAGTTATCCCTTCAATTTTTTGTGACAACACGAATGCTATATACATGGCTCGTAATCATGTCTTCCACAATCTAACTAAGCACTTTGATATTGATGTTCATTTCATTCGGGAGAATGTTTTGAATGGGTCCATCCACGTTCATCACATTTCAAGTACTCATCAAGTGGCTGACATTTTCACGAAGTCTCTGCCGAATCCCTGCTTCACTACTCTTCGGTCCAAGCTCATGCTTCGCAAGCTTCTACGCCGATAAATGATTGGCTGAAGCTACTAAGTCCGGCAACTTGAACAAATCATCCATCAGTGATTGAGACCTCTCCTAACTGTGATTGACAATTACAGCTCAATTACACTAATTTCTTTTTAATTCCGGCTACTTGAACAAATCATCCACCAGTGATTGAGACCTCTCATAACTGTGATTGACAATCACAGCTCAATCACACTAATTTCTCCTTAATTCCTCAAATTGATTACTGTAAAGATTCTTTCTATTTAATTCAAACACTTACCTTGTAATACATTATTGTAATCCCTAAATTAAGGGTATGTAACTCTATAAATAAGTTAAATGAAAAGAGAACCTACAATTCTCACAATATCTGGTCTGAGATTGGACCCCATATGAGATTGCCACTCAGGTTCAAGCTCTGCAAGGAGTGACACAGAGACAAATGGAGTTGAATGGGCAGGTTGAAGTGATTGCTTGTAGGGTTGAGATGGAGAAGGCTGGGAAGCTGGCATATGGAAGGTGATATTTCACCAGGAAGATTCCAAGACTGAAGATCAAGGGAGTCCTACATTGATTGACTGTCGACAGTATTTCATGTCATCCTTCCCATAATAATAAGTGGGTGGAGTAACATAAATTGGCTTCCTTATATATCCCATTGTTTGGTCGATTAACATGGGACAAGGAAGTATATCAATTACTCCCACCATCCGAAATTATTATTAGCTTTGGGTTTTTTAGAATGAACTTCATTCCCAAAAGCTGAAAATAATTATGGACGGAGGGTGTATTTTATGAGGTTTTTTTATTAAATAATATTTTAAAAAATAATTACCGATCGAGAAAGAAGGGAAAATATTTCCGGATCCGATTATCTGACAAGTCACGCAGGAGCCAGCGTGGTGCTGGCCCTGCAAGGGGCTTTTTTTTAGCCTGTCCCAAAAGGCTCCACTTGAACCGACATCTCTCTCCTATAAAAAGAAAGACGTCGTTCCAACTGACGTTTTTCCTTTTGTTTAAAAATTCCAAAAAGGCGTCACTTAAAACGACGCTTTTCTTTGCCTTAGCGTATTTCCTCAAACGGCAAGCAAGCATTTTCTCTTCTAAAGGGGAAAGGCATCAGTTCCGGAATCACTCCTTCGTTTTCTTTTATATATATCCCTTCCCCGCTTGGGCTCAACCGGAGACGTTTTCTTTTAAATATAGTTTAACCATTCAACTTACGTTTTGTATGACTATTTTTTCATGATGTTATTACTTTTCTTTTGAATAATTTAGGCACACATCTCATGCTCATGAAGCTATGAATCTTAGCATGGCACAAAGTGGTGAATGGTTTGGTACACAAACCTCATTTCATAACTCTTATACCTACAATGGTTCAAGTGGTTGGGAAGAGGGAAATATAAATGATGAGGAAGATGATGGGGTGATTAAGGAAGACGATGACGGCTAATGATGTTGAAGGCATACGAAAAGAGGATAATATGCAAGAGATGGTTGATAATGAGGGAGATGAATTGGTAGACATCGCAGTTGCTACGGATAACTTGGATGACTTTAAGGAGGAGTTCCCATATGAGAAAGAGCCGCTATATACGTGATTCACAAATCAAGAAATAGATGAGGCAATTAATCGAGGTTTGTATGAGAAGGCACGGTATGATGAAAGAATATACGTAGGGCAAATATTCTCCAATAAAGATGAATTTATCCATGCAGTGAGTTTGTTTTCAATAACATATGATGTTCACTACAAAGTGTTGTGTACGAGTCCAACACAGTACACAGCAAGGTATCAATACCCTAACTGCCCATAGAGAGTACATGCATCAATGAAGAAGGAGAATTAATGATTTTAAAGTGGAGACGTATGGTGGCGAACACACTTGTAGAAATGCTCAGTTGGACACTGGTAATAGACAATGTACTGTGGTGTTTGTTTGTAGGTATATATTCCCCTCCATTAGAATAGAAGTAGATATCCCACCAGTCGTTATTCAAGATAGGATTAAGGAGATATGGTCAACGAATATGGTCATCAAAGCAGTGTATGGTGATTGGGTTGAGTCTTATCGATTGTTGCCAATGTACTTCGAGGAAATAGTTAATGCCAATCCAGGAACCATTTGTAAGTTGGTGACAAACCAAATGGAAGATGTCGGGTGTCGACAACTTGATAAGGTGTTTTGGGTCTTTTTCTCATTTATTGAGCTTGTTTTGCTTCAACCAGTTATGACAAAGATTCTGATACCGCAGGGTGATCATCCTTTTGAGGTTTCTCAACCTATATCAGCTTCGCCCGACATTGTGACATCATCGGCCGACACAACTTATTTTACCCCACCATGAGTAGTTTCACATGTCACACTCGATCCAGTTGAGAGACCCCCTTCTTCGAAAGTATATCTATGTGACAGCATGCACCTGATCATGCTCTATGTGAAGCACATTTGTCTTTAATTGCATGTTTAGATCCTATGCCTAATGTCGAGCTTAACCAAATTCCAGCTCAAGCACGAAGATGAGGACGGGGTAGGAACAGGGGAAGGAGAGTTACTGAATATTTATATTACTTTATGAGCATTTGTACTATATATTTTGTTTAAACTTGTAATAGACGCTTTGATTTATTTGTGTTCCAAGTTTACTAAGCAAGTGGATGGTTTAAAGTTGTGTATTCTTTATGAGTTAGTTTTTGTTTATATTAATTATATTATGTTATCTAAGTTTTTTAAAAATCCGCATATTACATTGTTGGATTTATAGTGGAAAAGATTAAGACACCATTTTAAATGACACCTCTCCCCTTAAGAAAAGTAAGGAGTCAATTTAAGCGACACCTTCCAAATAAGGTTTAAAGTGTCGGTTGCTTGCCGTTGGAGGAAATACGCTATGGCAAGGAAATGAAGCATTTTCGAAATTTCTAAACAAAAGGAAAGACATCACTTGAAATGACGTCTTTCTCTTTACAGGAGAGAGACGTCGGTACGTCTTTCTCTTTACAGGAGAGAGAAGTCGGTTCAAGTGACATTTTTCGGGTTAGGGTAAAGAAAAGCATGCACAGTGCTAGTGCCTGCATGGCTCATCAGATAACTGGATTGATAAATATTTTCCATTCTTTCCTGATCGGTAACTTTTTTAAATATTATTTGATAAATTCCCTATTTTATTATGATAGTCATTTTTCTTTTAGTATATATGTAATGTGAGGGATAAAGATGCAATAATGCCACTACAGCTACTTGCAGCAGGCGATGGATGCAACACACTCAGTATAGATAGGCGCACATATGAATTGATACTATGCTTTTCCGTCATCAATGCAAGCATGGCAAGCTGCAAGCGACCATAACATTTTCAAAAATCTAATAGTGTTCCAACAAATATTTCCAGAAATCCTCAAACCGGTTCAACAGGTTGCAGCCCTTTAGAGGGAAGTAAAAACACATGTTTATTGTTGTTTGCGCCATGTTTCATTTTCTACAATTAATACATTTCTTTCTATAATTTGTTCTTTTTTTAATTGAACATATACTCTTACAAAGAAGCATCCCACCTGGTACTACCATTATCATATAGAAATGGAACTACTAAGAGGAATGGCAATTCCCAACACAAATCCTTGTGTGATACCAATTTGCCCTCCTCGCCAAGGCATGCGCCAGCCTATTAACAGATTATAGAAACACGACCAAGTTGGCATATTGGTTTTCTGATTGCAGCTTACCTCTATATAGTGGTATCGTCTTTCTGAAAGTATAGCCATTTATTCACATTCGTGCGTGAAAAGCCAAATATGATAAAAGCGATCGTATCACTTTGTAAACTTTTCTTTTCTTTGATGAAAGGAAATGCCATTAAAAGGATCACAAATGCAGCGTTTCACAAGACAGGGCAGTTCTAACAGTTTGAGGTACATTCCCCTGCCACTCCATACTACAACTCAGATCTTTAACATCCACCTGGGTTTCGTCCCTTTTACCAAAATTAAAACCAAAAACATTAGAAGAAGGTTGTATAAGATTGGACTGGAGCAACAGACGAACCCAAGAAGTTTCTACCGGATATGAGTTATGAAAAACATTAATCAGCGATATACAGTCTCCTTCGAGCATATATAACGTCTCATATGAACAACTTGGTGGTCTCCAAACCTGGAGGAGATGCTTTCTGCAAATAGCATTCCTTCCAGGCTAGATCTATTGCTGTGATGAACCGAAAGGCAATGAGTACTGCAATTAAAGCTGCTGATGCTGCTGCTTAGGATGCATGGAAGGTTAGAGGTTTTAGATTTTAGAACTGTTTTTGATTGATTAGGTCACGAAGAGGGCATGCCTGACACGACTAATTTGTCATCTGTAAATCTTGTTAAACTTCCTTCTTTAGGTAAAGGTGGTACGACAAACATTGTACTGTAACTAAATATGATGAATTAGAAGCACGTCGCAATGGTAGAGATAGGGGAGCAAAACCAATCTCTGATTTAGCATAGGATAATGACGGATATATGCCGAGTTGTATTGGTCAGGCATCGGGATAAAGAGGTTTCTTGGAGCCCTGTCCAAAAAGATGTTACTTAAGATGTGGATTAGTGTTGCTCAAAGTACGATCACCCTTCCGCAGAAAACAAGCATCTTACAATCAGGATGCACTGAATGCTTCTCATAAGAATGTAAATATCTATGCGAATGTGAAACCATGGAAACCACCTCATTACCAGGTGCAAAGGGAAGCTGAAGGGGAAGTGAAGAAGTCAACAGCCGCCAAGCCCAAGGGGAAGTGTAGTAATTCCAGATAACACAGCTATTACAAGAAATGACTAAAGCCATCGCACTATGTAAGTTCTCTTCCATTATGGAAAGCCATATCTTTTTTTTTATCCCAAAATCTTCTGTTATATTACAAAATACATGGTGCCTTCTATAAATTCATCCAAGTTCTTTGTTTCGACGATAGTGAGGCCTCAGATATTGTTTAGCTAAAATATGTGCTAAAAGCTTCAGTGTCTTTCCTAACCTCTGTTTGGAGGTAGTTAACTCTAGTATCATTCATATCCTGTAAATGCTAAATACAACATGATGGAGACCAAGAATTAAAGCCTTCATAAGCATAGTAACGCAATAGCACCATTACATGTGCCCTATGAGACCAATTTAAGAAGCTTTTAAAAAATATACAAATTCGGATTCCATCTCTTTTGGTTGATCAACTCAAATAATTAGCGAACTATTTGTCATGAAGGCATTTCCACTAATACTGACTCACAAATGGTTATGTTAACTACAAATAAAATGGTGCAAAAAGAACCTGCAAATAACATGGGTCCCAAAATGATCTCATTCCCAGGGTAAGTCTCTAAATTCTCCTTCAAGTAGAAGTTACCATCATCAGATTTATCTAAAAATCCCTTACTATACAAACTCTGAAGTCCGTTATAACGTTCAACCAGACGGTTTGATCCTGCTGGAAAACTTCCAAAATTTAAGTGAAAGATTACATGCTTCAGCTTCATCTAAAATTATTTACAAATCTATACGTATACTATTACAATAAAATTATGGCAGAATAGTACATCGTTCATTACAAAGATGCCATTTAAAGGCCTAAAACCCTTTCACAATAGTTTTTAATGATTTGCTAAATAGATCAAAAAATTTCACTCAGGATATGCTTTAGCTGGAATGCTCAAGAGGAAAATATTTATTTAAAGTACATAAATAACCTCCAATTCTCCTCCGAAATGTGAGCAAACACACACTTAGCTCCTCATCATGGCCTTTCCACACTGCCCAAAAAAAGGCCTTCACAGCCTTGCTATAAATGCTTCCAATTATGTTCTGAAAACACTGCCAGCTTATGTCCAGCTTGTGTCTCCAGTGGGATTTTGATCACTTCGAACATAAGTTAAACTCCGTGCACTTGAAGATGTGATGGTGCTTCCATCACCATCACTCTGTCCAGTACTTGCAGTTTGAGCACCTCGTTTCCACTGCAAACTACGAGCCCCTTGTTTGATAGACAAGCGGGTACGGAATGCACCAGGAATGCCTCTTGGCAATGGCATTCTAGCAATCCTGGCTGCAAAGGGTGAGCCTCTGACAATCCAGGGCCAACTCATTGCTGAAGCAGCTTCATGTTGTGCAGAGGAAGCCCGAACAACCTGCATAAATAATGTTTTGACCATAAATCTAAAGCCTGATCACAAACTCCTACCAAGAACAAATTAACATTGAAACCATTTAAGCATGACAGATACTCAGTAAGAATGTTCACAAGAAACAAAAGACGAGTGCACTAGATAAACAGAATTGAAGCGCACCTTAAGGATACGTGACATGAATGATGTACCATTGAGTGACAATGCAAGCTCTGCTGCTTCTTTGCGCACAAACTCAACATATGCTGATCTGGTTATGGAAATAAAGAGGTTATAAATCGTGAAGCACTATCCAATGAGATCAATTTGGAAGTGATAAAAACAGAATATGTTTGCATACCCTTTTGGTTGCCCGGTTACAGGATCAGTCAAAATAATCACCTTTATCACTTCCCCACATTTATTGAAATGCCGAGAAAGACTGTCCTTGGAGGCGCCAAAATGGACCTACATACTAAAAGGTCAATATGCCACACAGTATCCTAGTAAAAAATTTAAGGAAAAAATTGCACTCACATTACTAATAAAGATGGTCCTAGCCATCGCATCCTCCAGAGGACGAACTGTAGAGTATGAACCTGCAATCAATAAATGTAATTCAGTCTGTTAAATAATTACATTGACAACATGAACTTGGCAGTAAAAAGCGCTACAATTAATGAAGTAAACAATGTTGCAGACTGCCTCATAATCATAATCAAGTAGCACCTTTTCCCAACAATTTGGAGTCAACGACATAGATCTGACTCTTCCATTCAGGACTGTTTTGGGCTACCTCTTTTGTAAGATATAGTATAGTCAAATTTTATTAACTCCATCCAAAGTTCTCTTAGGTCTCCCTCTCCTTTTGGCATCGTTTACATGCATCCCTTCTAATCTTCTCAAAGGGGCATCTATTAGTCTCCTTTGCATATGCCCATACTAACGCAACTACATTCCCTCAGCTTCTCACCTAAAAGAGTCACCCCTAAACTCTCACAAATATATTTATTTCTAATCCTCTCTCTTAATTATCCCACTCATCCACCTTAGCATACTCATTTCGGCTACATTCATCTTGTCTATATGTGCCGAACACTCCGCTCTATAGAGTATTGCAGGCCTAATGGTTGTCTTATAGAACTTGCCTTTAAACCTTTTTGGAACACGCCTATCACACAACAATCCCGAGGCTGCCCTCCAAACATCAGCAAAAGTAACTTCCAGCCAGAACTACTTATACAAGAAATGGTTCAGCTGTGACTTAAAACAACTTATATATGAGTAATGATCACAAACCTGTTTCCGTACAGATGCCATAGTAGAAAGCTACACTAGACATTCTTTAGGTAAACAATCTCAGTAACCAAAATGAACTGATTTCAGTTCATTTTGGCAGTACATTTCAGTTTTCTAATGAAGACGGTAATTTTTGGACTGAGAGAGAATAATATTTAAAATCACAAACCTAAAAGAACTAAAGTATGGCATATGGTAGAAAGCTACATAAGATGTACTGTTGGCAGGGTTCGGCATTATGGATCTCAGTCTCGTCTCAGTTATCCAAAGCGACGAGATCCAAGAGAGATCAAGGAAAGCGACCTTGGTCATCCGGAAAAAGGTTTTTCACATGAATATCAAGACCCAGAAGCACAAATGCTAGTCCCAAACAATCATCACATCATGAGAATTACACTTATATTAACACAACTTATGCTGACCAAGAAGAAAATATAACTGCTAATGATGATCTGAGACACCTGACATACTGCACCATGGAATCAATCCCAGGACCACTCCCTCCAGAAGGAGAGATCCAACCAGCACAACACAGCTTAATTGGCAAGCTAATGTCATTGATTAAGTAGAAAACACCTGAAATGAAGCCTGTAATGATCCTAACTAAATGCTTCCTGTTGAGTAAAAGTCTTATTACTCTTCCTTTGCACAGTTATTAATCCCTATCTTTCTATCTCTGCTTAGTTTCTTCTACATTATGAGTTCACAGATACTCCCTCTGTCACGCTTTATCCTAATCGGCATTCAAAATGAACTAAACTTGCGAAGAAAACCCAATCAGGACCATTAAAGTGGGAATCGAGAAATAAATGTGGGTCATCTCTTTCTTTCACGGTTCAGTTTTATTTCCTGCTTCGGTCTCCTTAATTTTTGCTTTTCTTTCTTTGTTTGCTCACATTTACTTTCTTCTGTTCATGGCAGATTAAAATTTTTAAAATTTCAGACTGCAACAAATTTCACATAAAATCATAAGAAAAAGAAAATGTGCAGACCTATAGCTTCAGTCTACTAACTATACACAGATCAGTGTAATGCATTCTATCTGAACCATTCTAGAATCAGGATAACTAAATCTTTATCATGTCGGAATTCAATGCAAAACACAAACCGAAACAAATTATAGAGAAATAAATTAAGCTGATTATTGCAACCAGCTTTATGTTGGATAACATAATTTGCGCAAAGGGATTGCTAATCATACCAAATGAAGATGATCCACTTTTCTGTACGTTATTTGCAGTGCCTGCAGGACGCATTCCCTGATCAGCAATGGAACATGTTAAATAAGCAATACATGAGTCAAACATTAGAAGCCAATTTTGTATTTAGCATTACACTACATAGAACATTCAGCATAATCCTATAGTTGAGTAAACAACCTTCGAACAGAGGCTAGGAATGAAACTGAAGATTAAGCACAATTTTTGGCTAAACAATAACTGAAGCCTCACCGTTCCAGGTGATAACAAAGAAGTCAGAAGAATATATGAAGGATAACATGTAGATTCTAATATCAGAGTGAATTCATAGATAACAAATGAAAAGATATACAGATTACTTTCCAAAATGGAAGAGTTCTTACATCACTAAGAACAATGGATTTAGTCATTTCCCGCACAGGCTTAAGAACAGTGTTGTCTGGAATTATTTGACTTTCCCTCGCGGCTTGGCGGTCATTGAGTTCTTTAATCTCCCGAGGAGGTTCCCTTGGCACCTCATAATGAGGTGGTTTCCATGCATTCACATTCACAGAGATATTTACAATCTTATGAGAAGTATTCAGTGGATCCTGATCTTTTGCACTTATTTTCTGTGGAAGATTGTTCTTACTTTGAGCAACACGATACTGCATCTTAACAGATTCATCTTGGACTGGGCTGCAAGAAACTTCTTCATCCCGATGCCTGACCAAATCCATCTCTGCATATCCGTCATTGTCTGATGCTGAATCAGAGGCCGGTCCTGCTTCCCTATCGAGCATTGTGATATTGCCTTCAAAGTCATCATATTCAGTTACAGTACCATATTTGTCATAACCACCTTCATCTAGAGTGGGCAGTTCAACAAAATCTTCAGACGATGTATTAGCGGTTTCAGACCTGTCATCTTCATGATCTAATCGATCAAAAACATTTCCAGAAACTCTAACCTTCCCTGCATCATGAGCAGCAGCAGCAGCAGCCTTAATTGCAGTAGTCATGGCCTTTCGGTTCATCCCAACAATAGATCTAGTATGGAAGGAGTGCTCTTCAGTGGAAGCATCCCCTCCAGGTTTAGAGACGACTGATCGCAGCCGCTGATTTGTCTTTGTCTCTAATCTTGAATTTGATGGCCACAAAGACGTCACTGCATCCCTGACAGCAAATTGCAGCAAACGGCGAGGGCCAGCTGCCAGATGGGCAGACTCCGCTTCCCTCTAAGAAGAATAAAAAAATAGATCAGCAAGTGTAGAAAAGACAGCATGATACTAAACAGGACAGAACAGTCAACAGACTCTTTGCAATTCAATTTTCATCCAATTCAGAAGGTTATGGTTCATCTCAACCAGAAAGGTCAAGCACTGCATTGGTTTTTTTTCTTTCTTCACATATAACTTAATCTCCCATGCCTCCAACCTGAGAATAATCTTTACCACCAATGCTTTAAACCATTTCTTTTTTACTAATGCCCACAAAATATAGATATACAAGCTATAATAATAACAACAAAATAAAGATATACAAGCTAAAAACTTTAAAAAAATTCAAATGATTCCTTAAATAAATTCAGGACATGTAATTACATGTGGTTGCAAAACAATATAGAATAAAAACTCTATACCTTAGCTGGCTGTCCCACATTTTGTCGACTTCGCTTTTTCTGAACAAATGATTTAGGAGAATGAGAGCGCTTACTGTGGCCTCTCTCACGAGGTTTGTTCTCCACTAACTGAATATTATCAACATCAGAGCTTAGAAAGGGTGGAGGTTCTGCCTCATCCCTCACCGATCCATCCCATCCCCTAAGCCGCCTACTTTTTTGCTCTTTGACAGACCCATTTCGATCAAAGTCAGTATCCTTCCTGAAGTCCCTGTTCAATGTTTTTGGTTCTGAAGAGCCTTTCATTGACTCCTGTGTCTCCAAGACAGATTTTACCTTTACCAGATTTTCTTGAAAGGACTCCAGAGGTTGGACATAAAGGTGCATGTTTGAAGATAAATGGTTCCACAACCTGGATGATACATTATCAAGATAAAAAATAAAAAAGTAAGAGCTACTTACATCAGTCAATCCAGCTGCAAAATAAATCCATTGACAGAAATAGATTAGTTACCATGACACAAATGGGTAACTGTCATCTTCCAGAAACACCTTTAACTCTTGTACAGCCTCCCCTTTGCACCGGCCATTCTTGAGCAAAACAATAATATATTCCTTTGGAACAGAAAGGTCAGAAATAAGCATACGCTATAATTATCCAAGATCATGCAGGTATCAAACTTCAACTAAAATTTGTCCAACCTTGGTCAAGCAACAACATACAAAGCAAAGCATTTACATATCAGGAATGTTGACTATAATCACAACCCTCTTGGAATTTTAGATGAAAAATAAAACATACTTCAAAACTGAGAATCATGGCCGGAATGAAAGAACATATGCCAAATCTTGCCAGTGATTAAGATGTGCCATCTTAATATTTTTTTATGCCATTCTACTAGGGCAGGCCTTTTTAATACCAATCCCATTATCAATACCAAAAATATAGTCTGACATACTCAAAGCACATGATTTAAATAGCCAACTCAAATTACATTGAACCTAAATTATCAATGCCTATGCTCAAACACAACCCGGGCAAACAATGATATGTATGAGACTCAGTCGAAGCAACAGTCTCAACTTTTAATTGGAGATCAACTATAAGCAACCTAGCAAAAAGTTTGCTGACGTACTGATCCCAAAGCCAGAACTTTTACTAAATGTAGATAGAAAATAAACTACATAAGCTAAGCAAAACGTGATCAAGTTCGAAGCGAATACTCTAAAAATAGCAAATTATCTAGGTCTAAAAGATGATGCGGTAAGAATATCCCGCAAACAGTTCAATTTCACAACGGAAACTATCTTTTTATACTTAAGCAACTAACATAGAAGTAACCGAAAAAGGAAAACCTTATGCATAGTTGACAGTTGTGAGTTGACACTGTAAGGGAGATAGGATTGTCAGATGAAGACATGTCGATGGAGTGGCTTCTATGCTCAATCAAGAATTAGCAACAAAGAAGGCAAAAGGGAAGAAGAAAGGGGACCGTCGCCGGGCAAGGGGGAGCCGAAGCTCGAGTAGGGGAAGGCCAAAGGCCAAAAGACGAACGGGAAAACCATTCAATTCATCTCCAAAAACTACTGATTACAATAACTCACAGGCTTTATATAGTAGAGACTAAAAAACCCAACATGATAAAAGACCAAACTAACCCTAATATATAAATAAAAATACTTAAATAATGCTTATTAGCTACTTATTCTGCATCATTCTCCCCCACTAACAAGGACTCTCCTCCGGAGAGTCAAAGATGAGGTACTGCCTTGAGAAACAATGGAGCAACACATTTGTCATAATCAGGTCGACCAGTCCACCAGAATAAGTATTTTTTAATATCACTTCCACAAGAGAGAATGAGCTTAGAATCAAAGTTGGGCACAATTGGGTCAAAAGGTGGGGAAAATGGGTGTAGCCAGTGTATGGAAGGTGGAATGTGATAGCTAGAGGGGTTGGGTAAAGGTGGAGGAGGGGGCCAAGGATCCTTAGGCAGGGGAAGTGACATGCAAGCCAATAACATAATCGTGATTGGGGAAGGGGATAGGAGCAAAAGGTAGTCAATATAAAGGTTGAAGTAGGTGTCAGGAATGTTGATTGGCTTCTTTGTGTTGATAACTAGGACATCGAAAAATGGGGCAGGAATGTGTGGCCAGGATAATAGAGGCAATTTTGGTGAACTCAGTATGAGAATTGAAGTTGGCCCACTCGCAGTGGATTGTCAAGGTTTTTCTTCTAAAGGCGGATATGTTGTGGTTACGGGCATGGGGATTGTGATTGCTTCTGTTGGTGTGGGTGTTGTCATTAGGCGTGGAGCTAACTGAGCGACTGATGGTCCAAGTGCTTGGACTGATGGCAGGGGTGGACATATTGATGAGACTGGCTGAAGACATGGCAGTGGAACTCATGGTTGATGTGAAGAAACAACAGCAGGGTGGACTTCGCCTTTCATGGATGCAGCAATTTGTCGACCAGAACGCAATGTGTCAATCATCTTGTCAAAGTGCATGTCAGTGTTCTTTTTCCATTCATGTAAACTGTATTGCATAGTATGAAGGGTATCCAGAATACCCTCTGATCGACAGTGAATCTCTTCATCGGACTCCAACATGCTAGCTACATGAGATGTAGGCGGTTGTCGAATGAGAGCAGTACCTCTTGAATCGTGGAGACCAGTTCAGGGCCTTATTAGAGAGGCATGGGTGGGCTGAAAGTACTCAAAATCCTCATCACGCACGCTGCACTGGTATGGCCTCCTGAAGGGACGATTAGACCCCGCCACCTTATAACGAGAGTGGTCGTCTGGTTCAAGCCAGTGCTGTGAAGGTTTGCAGTACCTTGCTTGTTCAATTGCGAAAGGATAATTGTAATCAACTCTAGCTCGGCGACTTCTTGAATTATCCCAAAAATACTCCAAGTCTAATCAGCAATCCAATGAAGAAGCAGCAACACCAAAATAGTGCGGAGATCCCACCTTTGTGGCAAGCAACAAAATGGAACAACTGACGTCAGACAGCGGCAGAATGAAGAAGAGACGATAACTGCTGGAAGAGAACTGGTGAAGCACAGGGCTGATGTTGGGCTGATTTGTTTGGAACAAAAGAAACCCGGTTCGGTTGGAAATAACGGACCACCCAGTTCGGTAAGGTATTCTCTAACTTGCCTTCTGAAAGAGATCAGGATCAGGACTTATCTTCTGAAACAGATTTGGGCGACCGAAATTGCAAGAAGGATTCCTTATTTGGGTAGCCAAAGACGCACTGGAATCTGGAAGGTGTCCTGATTTGAGCGGATACGCACCAGATTTGTCGTCGCCTATTTTGGAAGGATGTCGGACGTGCGAGGATGCTCCGGAGTTTCTACAAGGGCTGAGAAGATCTGCTGAGGACGGCCGGCGACAAGAGTGGCTGGGTCGGATGGAGGTAAGGCCCCGACTTTGGCACCGCCACTGCAACCGCACGGTCCAATCTAACCCAGACAACGTCGGATCTAGTCGCCGTCGGATCTAGTCCCCGCCTGCTGTGGTCGTCTGTGGATGTGGAACCAACTCGCAGGTTGGGGTTTCGAAACTGGTGGAGAGGAGGAGACTGGTATGAGGATAAGAAGAGAAAGGCCCCGCCTTTGACAATGCTTCTGGAGCTGATGGACTATGTGGATGGTGAGGGCCGAAGGAGCGAAGCGACGGGGCTCTGAAGGTCCCTCCTCAATGCCTTCCAAACACTTGATAATGAGAACGACGACGTGGCTGACTTCTTGTGCTATGATACCAAATGATGGTGTGGCTTCTATGCTCAATCAAAAATTAGCAACAAAGAAGGGAAAAGGGAAGAAGAAAGGGGGGCCGTAGCCGAGTAGGGGAAGGCCAAAGGCCAGAAGACTAATGGGTAAACCCTTCAATTCATCTCCAAAAACTACTGATTACAATAGCTCACAGGCTTTATATAGTAGAGCTTGATTTACATGAAAAGACTAGAAAACCCAACATGATAAAAGACCAAACTAACCCTAATATATAAATAAAAATACTTAAATAATGCTTATTAGCTACTTATTCTGCATCACATGTTTACCTTTTTTTCATTGACAACATGTTTACTTAAAAGCTATTTCGAGTACCAGAGTTGTCACACTAAAATAACACAAAACAACATTCAATGAATTACACATTAATGACAGCTTGCGATGCGAACTATTTACTACCATCACATCATTTAATTGAAAATAGCCTTTTGAAAGGGATTCAACATGTGACTGAAACATGAAAATACTTCAATGCATAGATTGCAGTAGTAGTAGATGTTCACAACCAACTCAGCAGGTGAGCAGTGTATTCGAGTAGTTCCTGGACATATTCAGTGTGAATAGCCAAAATGAATTATGGATGATTTCCACTGCCAGTGTGAAAATGTGTGTGTGTGTGTGTGTGTGAGAGAGAGAGAGAGAGAGAGAGATTATGACATGGCACACATAATCAAAGTCGCGTAAAATTATCAGGCCAAGCAAAGCACATCCTACCCTAGCTGAATAGACACCAATTAATAATTAAGACTATTGCTTCAAACAGCTGAACCAAACAAAGCTGCATGCAGAATGTCAGCAGCTGTACAGGATGAACGAGAAAAGGAAATGGACTGATAAGGGCACTTAACAAACTGAGTGTAATTACTAAAACGAGATGAAGAATTACCAATTTGGTAGATCAATAAACTGACCCCACTAGTTAATGCCGATCATATAAAACAATATGATATTAGTAGAGATGCTGACAAAACATGAAATTACTAGAGAAATAAGCACAAGACACAAACGGATGCAAAAATCCATGTGAGTCCAACAAAAATGTTGAAATAAAGTTGGGCATTGCAATAGACAAAGGGCATAGTCATTAAAATAAAACTCATCCTACAATCTATGACTAACCATTGTACCTATTTTCCACTACTACCATGTCTTATGATCAATTCCCCAATCTAGTTCATACACCCTCTAGTTCCACTAAATACTGTTCTTTGTCTCAAACTGTCTTGGAATGCAAACATTCGCCACTGCTAGCACAATTTTGTCCATGTTCATTATCACTTTCAACTGTGTTGAAGTCAAACAAGAAAGTCGACAAGCCTTGCACGACGTCCATCCCACCACCAATATTCTTATACATGAAATGTTGTCCACTTAATGGACACTGCTATTCGTCAGATGACAAGCACCAAGCACCATACCTCCCTGGGTTTTGACTGACACCCAGCACCCCTGATAATTATAGTTTTCCATGAAAATATATGAAAAGGTGGTATACTGGGTGGTATACTGGTACAGGAAGAAACTGTCAATGGCAAACTAAAGCCACTTGAAAAAAAAAAGAATCCGAAAGCCTGGCTCACACCAGATCTACAACAATGAGGGATAAAAATACAAATTCAGCTTCAGAAAAGACATTTCTCATTTGCGACCAAGTTTGAGTCACGGCAAAAAAGATAACTACAAACCCCATGTAGTTTTACACTCAAACCTATCTAGTGATTTATCAATCAGTAAATCCTTGCCATCTTTTTTTTTTAATGTAAATCCTTCCCATCTTGATTCCAAGTACAAAGCAATACATTGCTTTTCCAGGGCTTTAAAACCAGGTAATACTCCCTCCGTCCAGAACTATTACTAACACAAGGTATTGTCCATTTTAATTCATTGAAAAAAACAGACAGAGCAATAATTACGACTGAATATGAAGTACAAATTGTTGAGGGTTTTACCCCGTTGGATGATTGAAGAAATAAAGAAAACCTTGAGAAAATGGCAAACACAAAACACAAGGAAGTTGGTGTGGTTCGGCTAACACCGCCTTGCCACCAAGAAAAGGTTTCCTTTTGCTATGTCTTGAAAACAAGAGTACAAGAAACTCTCTTTTAATCCCAGAGATTAGAAGCTCTCAATACCCAAACCTCCTCTTAACCCTTGTGCATAAACAACCCTTATGCTACAAGGCCTCTCTCAAACACCCTAAATCCTAGAGCCACCCTTGAGAGAAAACACAGATATAATAAAACTTAGAAGCCCCTTGAATCCCCCTATATAGGCCTTTGGACGTCCACAAGTTCCCTATCCTAATGGGAGAAAGAATCCCAAGCAAATCCGACTTGAATTGGAAGTTTCCCGCATGAATACGTATCAGCCCATGGACTACCGGTCTACCGTAAGAGAGCACCAGTCTACCGCAAGAGAGCACCACTCTACCGGACGCAACGCAACGTCCCGTATGCTCCGTTCTACCACAAAAGACATCCGGGCTAGGAAATCTGTAAACTTCTGCAACTTCTAGCAATCCTTCCAGGAGACGGCTAGATAAGTTTGGTCTTCCGATAAAACACAAATGACCCCTATTTTTTGAAATACATCATCATCATATGCCTTATCCCAGCTATCAGGGGTCAGCGGCATGGATTATATACCACGCTTGACTCTTATCGGAATCAAAATGGTACAAAATCCATACAAAGAGATATAGTGGCAAGTTTTTACGGCCAATGCCCTTACTAACACAACCCCATGAAGAGGGGACGATGATAAGAAGATTCCACATCATCATTTGTGGATTGGCTTCATGACATGATGGTTGCACATGAAATATTAATATACCCATCTTCCTTCACAAAGCTGATAACAATGAAAACCAGTCTCCTTTTACCTGGGAGCACATGACATTATTCTTTAAAATGCAATCCTCAATAATTCTTCACGAGCAAAATTCACTTCGCTCAGAACTCTCACATAAGGATACGTAACTCCATAAGTCAGAAACATAAAGCAGAAACTCATATGATCAGACATGGAGCAGTGCCAAATTTAATAGGTTCCCGCTTCCCAGTATAAAAAACCAAATGAGAAAAGTTAAGAAAACAGGTGAGGACATAAGAGGGCAGACGATGAGAGTGCATAGCATTAGTCATCTACAAAACTTACATCAACATTCCTTATTGTCTGTGGACCAACATTATTTGTCATTTTATTAGCGTCCTAATGTAAAGATACACTTTCAAACTTCAGAGAAACTGTTTATTAAATCAGAACTTTCTGGTAAAACAGAGGGGGGCTTCTTGAACTCTTAGGGGAACCAAATTATATACTCCCACAGTTCGAAAAAGATAGGTACAATGTGGAGAATTGGTTTTTTAAGCCCCAGTGAACCCGCAAGTGGGAAAAGTCCTCTGTGGCGGAGAAATAGCTAAACTGCACCTACTATTTTAGGACGCAGAAAAACAGAAACTGTACCAATCGTTTCTGGGTGGAGAGAGTATAAACAAACTGATGGAGTCAAAATTCTTGTCAATACGTCAATTTTTTTGAAAAGTAGCCAATATAAGTATACAAAGCCCTTCAAAGAGAGAACGTCACCCCCCCCCCCCCCCCTCTCATACCAAAAAAACCACATCACCCCAACATCATGCAGACATTACACAATAACTGAGATTTATTGGACTCTTAATGCCCTTATAGAAAAATAGAGTTTCCCTCTCTCTCCCCATGTTTTTGGTTCTGAGAGAGCAAACCCAGTCATGTAATGCTGGACCCGTCTTTTCTCAAATCCAGACGAGCTTCATTGAATCAGAAAAGACTCAAATCTATTAAAGCCCACTTCATCAACATCATCAAGAAACAATTACACGTATAAACAAGGTGTTTAAGATCATCCTACTAGCAGAAATACAAAGAGAAAACAATGAAGAGCAATATCAAGGCTTACCACGAGGGTATCGTCAGAGTAGTCCCCCAAGAACTCTCTCAACTTCTCTTTCAGCGCCTCCTGCAGCCTCACCAGCCCCTCGCTGCTGAAATTACCATTAAAACTCATGTCGTCCAATCCACTCGTACCAGCCTCCATAGCCACCACAAGAATCCGATCAGTCGATGGAACCCTAATTCCCCTACCTACACAACTTTCAAGAAGCCTTCGACTGAAAAAGTTCGAAGCAGGAGCCAGCCCCCCTTCTTCTGGGTATGTTAGGATTTATCTTACCGGCCACCGGCAACGGGGTTTCCGGCGATCGTGCGAAAGAAAGCCGGGCAGGCAATGGCCGGCCGGTTCCTCGGCGACGAAGTTGGATTGTGGGTCTAGGCCCCAACTTATGTGTGACGTGAACAAGAGGTGTCCGAGCGTGACTCTCTGGATACCTTTCATAGCTATACTGTCCATGCACGTCAACTAAGGACAACATAAACGGATATGGACAATAAACATTAAGGGTGCTTTTGGCGACCGCTTCCGCTTTTGCTCCAGCGAAAGTTAAAAGCGTGATCCTACGGTAATGCTCAGCCCTAGAGCGATTTTATTTAAGCTAACCCCTAAGCTTGTTTAGATAGATTTTAGACTATTTAAGAGAAAGAAAGACTAAAACCCCTTTATCGATTTTAAGAGGTAACAGTAAGGGGCTGTTTGGGGCGTGAAAAAAAGCTTTTTTTCACACCCAAACGGTACTTAAATAGAGTCATTTCAACATTATTCACCACATTAAAATCGTAGGGTCATGCTTTTCTTTTCTTATAGCAAAATCATTTTTGTATAAAATTTACCTCCCAAACATAATTTTATGCTAATGCGGCTATAAAGCAGCTTTTGGATCCCAAAAGTGGCCACCCAAATGCACCCTAAGTATTGTGATAGTCGTGCCGTGACCATATTACATAAGGTACCAAACTTTTATGTGTAAGTAATATACTTAGGGTACGTTTGGCAATGGATTGAAAAAGAAGCAGAAACAAGAATTATTTGATTATAAGAAATAATCAAATAATTCTTAGATTGTCACTATGGATCATTTGTGTTTGGTTGGACAAATGAAGAAGCAATAGCATTTTGGGACTTGTTAACAAGGGCATGTTGGTCATTTTTGCATGCAATTTCTCTCTCAAAACGCGTGAAAGGGTGTAAAGTCATTTTCCCAAGAAGTTGACTTTCTCTTGAGTAGAAAGTCACGCTTTTAGAAGAAAGCGACTCCTTAGTGAATCATAGTAACCAAACACATCAGTCCAGAAAATGCTTGAGTTCGTAGGAAAGTCTGCGCCAAAAATCACCTTCCCGCATTGCCAAACACACCCTTGCACAATTGAATCAAAATTCAACAACCCATGGTGGCGATGCAGGCCAACATATACACATAGAACATCTGTTGCAGCAATGAATGAAGAATGAAACATTTCATGAATAATTGTCACGCCCCAAATTTCCAAGACCCTCATATGCGCGGAAGCGATAATCCAATGATGGTTACAAGGGTAGGAAACCTGGGACGGACCGAATACTCGATTCATCACCACAAATCCCATAACATAAAAGGGAATAGCAGGATCATGATGATGTAAACAATCGTTCAAAAGAATTGAAATAACTGAACAATGTTACTGACTTACTAAGCATCAATTATTTTTACGAAAGCAAATAATAACTGAGTGACACGCAGGCCACAACTATCCAGAAAAAGATAAACATCCAACAAATAGCAAAATAAATTTTATGCAATAAGCCTTCACGACTCCTACGAGCACCAACCTCCACGTCCAAAAGAATGCTGATCACGCCTCTTCAGCTCTACGCCCTGCATCAGAAGATGCGTGAGTATTCCAGAGGAAATACTCAGTAGGATGCCAGAAAAACTCACAGAAAATAAAGGCAATAAGGTAATTCAATGATAATCAGGTCCAATGCCTTAGGACAAAATGAACACAGGATTTACTTACCTGGAAAATTACAACACCTGACAACTCTCACTGATCAGGGTAAAATGAATCAATGTAAACAATACGACTCCAGACTTTCAAAGAGTAAGGAGATAGGCAAAATATCTGATCGGGACAACTAATGTGTCGAAAATGTCAATTTCTGCTCTCTGATCAGTCCACTTTCTCTATGGACTTCAATACCAGAACATCCTAGAGGTTCTACGTAGGAACCCGGCCAAGCATCTAGGGATGCTGGCCCCATCGGTGCTTACGGGCACAATGGACGGAGATTGCAGACCTTCCGTAATGTCTAACAATCTAAAGCGCACGCGTTGCCGTCATCGGCTGAACTACGGAGGTTCATAATCATCGGAGACCACTCTGGGTCTAGCTATGGCTCGTGAGCATACTATGATCCAACCCAAGGGTATCAACAAGACTCTTGGCGGAGAAGCAGTTTACATGGAACTAGATCTGTCTACACAACACGGTATTCTCATGAATTCATAATCTTCACAATAAGACTCTCAGAGGAGTACAATGGAATTCTCAGTCTTTAATGGTAACTGACTCTCAAGAGATTAACCATCAGCGGGTAGGTGCCTAAGCACGGGTTGACTTGAAACTGACTCTTCGGTATAGACTCTTCCAATGTCATCACCATACACTGATTCAATCAAGGCCATCCCTGGTCCTCACGACTCTTAAGGTGACTCAAAAGCTTACTACTGGTAGAATAGAAAAGGATAACTCTAACCTGTCAATAGGGTTTCAATAATAGAAGACACGCGATGTTAGGCACCGCGAGGAGAACATTGACGAACTCAATGATTGGTATAAAAAGACAATACTCCACTCATGATACTATCATAAGTACCCTCTGAAAGTCTTATGCTACAGTACCCTCCTTATGTTATATCATAGATATACATGGTCTTAGCGTAGCGTTTTATTTATAACCGAGAAAGGTCACTGTTATAGACACAACAGCCCCATTCCCGGATTTATCCCGACTTACACAGAACTTAAAAGTCCCTGAAATTTTTATGGCAGACAGCCCTATGTCCGCAGGTCATTATCCAATTTACGGAATAATTTTCCGAATTTTCTACAATTAGTTATGGATTTTAGAATGCAGTCTGTCGGTGCAGGTTACATCCTGACCGCGAGCACTACATTAAGTAATAACTTAATTTTCACTTGTTTTCACTAATTCTAACCTTAACCCAAGTCTTTTAGACTCAAAACCACATCATAATGGGCCTTTATTAGCTTCTGGTCAGACCATTAAATGTATAATAATCAGCCTACAATTCTCTTTTAAAACTGTTTTACCAATTAGTCTTAATGGCACATTAACCCGCAAATTGGACAACTATTCCAAGACACCTCGGCTCCTGGTCAGATCCATTAGAGAGGTCTTAAGGTCCACGAGCAATGCTCCATCAAGGATTTACACTTTCTCTTATCAATATATCCTTTAGTCTCTTCTAGATAATCATATTACTCATATATCATATCAATTAAGGCATATACTACCTAAAGTGGACAACTTTATTCGGACATAGAACCACAACACAAAGTACAACTTTTGACACAAAAGGACGCCACATACCAGAGGATTCAAATCTGAAATATTGCTGCTTTTGGATGAGAAATACATGGATTAGACACAAGTTAGATTGATTAGGTCAAAACATGCAAGAACATGACATCGGTTGATGTATTTCAAGAAAGATGACAACTTTTCATGACCAGAACCTTAAACCACTCGAAACATGGTACTAACAGTAGATATAGACAGCAAACATGTGATCAAAAGTGTAGCAAAAGAATGGTATACCTCAGGGATGTGTTGATCGAATAGTGTATAAGAGAATCACAACAACAATTAGATCGGTATGCAACAATTGAATAGATATCAACAATTAGAACAATTAATTCCGAACGAAAATAAGTCAAACTTGTCACACAATATCAGCACGTGGTACTCAACATAAAGATCAAAACTTTCATGCAAATATACTGTGAGAAAAAGAGCATCTTACAAAAGAACCGGTACTAATTTGCACGTGAACCGGTTTGAAACGAAACCCGCTTCTTTGCGATCTCCACACGAACCGAACCACCACCAAAGCACACTCTACTTGAAGAGGCTTACTGAGGGTTAGGAGAGAAGGGGGAGAACGAAATGGGGGAGAAGAAATCACCAAAGAAAAAGGAAAAGAGGGCTGCCAGTTCCCAAAGGGTTGGGCGCCCCTTTTTCCAAGGGTTTAAATAGATTTTTCTCCCAAATCTCCACCGTCCGTCTCCACTTCATCCAAGGGCCAAGATCAAACCCAGCCCATCCAAATCTCCAGATTGAGATCTCCACTAACCACAAAATATTCTGATTTGATTGTAATTAAGATAGGATCTTATCTCCTCTTAAGTAGTTACCAATTTACCTAGGTAACTTACTAAGTAAAAGCAAAACTTTTAAGGACTCTTCTTGGGCCAACTATGAGCACAAGAGAGGCCCATTCAACCTCCCAAAAGAGTGTCCCACGTTCAGCCCAAATTTACTATAATTTTAGGCAATTTAAATCTCCCATTAAAATGATTTCCAAAAAGATATCAATTAGGGTTTTGAAACTAATTCCAATTACCACGTTTAGAACCCCTTCAACAGGTAAATCAGGCAAGATATGACCCAAAGAAATCCCCCAAAATCAGCCCAAAACGTTTCCCAACGGAATTGCCTCAGAAATCTCAATTCCACTGGCGATCGATCGGTACGTATAACGCGATCGATCGTCTCGCGATCGATGCCTTACGAAGCCGGTCGATCGTCTGCCGATCGAAGCCGTTTGAAGGCGATCGATCGGTCTGACGGAAAACTTCAAATTTTTGATTTTTAATGAAATTTCCAGAATTCAAATTTACTCCCATTTAGCAAGGAAAAATTACCTTAATAATATAGGAAAAAAATACGGTCGCTACAATAATTTTTTCTATCATAAATCACATTTCATCACATAAGAAATGGTAAACAATTATACATGTTTTAAATAAAAAAAAAGTATGCATAATCCCTTTTTTTTAAAAAAAGTTACCTTTGAGCACAAGCGCAAGAAATTTTGCAATGAGAATTAGTCAAAATGGCATCCACAAGGAAGATTATTGTGGTAAATTTTATTGAATAAATTAATATTTCCCCATTGGATCAAAACCCGCCTGCCACCTGCTCCCACCAGATGCGCTCTGCAAGTTTAGTGTATTAAACAATTGCTATATTTAGTCTATTAAACATGAGTATTAGTTCTCATGAGGCATAATACCCATTTCTTTCAAACACAGACTGGGGCAATTGTACATGAAAAAATAAAAAATGACATAAGAATAATAAAACTTGAGGCTTGATTGATATGAAATCAATACATATAGGGTTTTGGGGATTCAAAAGGTAAACATGAATGATGGAAGGGTAATTATGGTCATTTGTCACGAGATTTTTATTTAAAAACCCCTTTGACAAGGACATTCACCTCAAGAATAAAAATGATCATTATGATCATTCATTATGTAAAGAAAAATAAAAATATAAATGTGCTTCTCAAATATTTTTTTAGTGGGAAATGGTAAAAAATGATGGGAAATGAAGTCGGAAATGGCCTCCTAAACAGCCCCTTCAGGTTCGAGTGGAACAAGAGTTGAGCTTTTGAGTCGAGTTTAACACCCTGATCTGACGATGCTAGGGGCGAGTGGGAGATTCTAAGCTATGTCTCATATAAACGAGACTTTCCAATTGTGGTGGTATCTAATTACCCAAAAAAACAAGTTTTATGGTGGCCAGACCGGCAAATGGACCGGCATCTATTAAATTCATCCCGACCCGGACCACCCCCACGAACCCAAAAAAATATCCGCTTAAAAACGATAGAATCGTCGCCCTCGCCCCCCTTTCCCCTTCGCCCACCACCCAATCCCTCCTCCCTCTCCCTCAAACCCTCCGATTTCCGCCCTGATTCCTCCGATTGGGTTAGGGCTTCTTCCCTCCATCTCCGATTTCTGGCTCCGATTTTGTTTTCTTGGCTTATTGAGCTCTTCCTCTGCTCCTCTTGCAGGTACCGGCTTCGTCTCCGGAGGTGGAGGCATCTCGGCCCAAGGCCTGGTTTATCTTGACGTATCTCGGCCTCAAATCTTGATCGGGTATGGGTTCTGACCTGGTTGATATGAATTCTGTAGATTTGATTGAAGAATCGGATTTTGGGATTAGGGTTTCGTGTGTTTCTTGCGAGTTTATGTTGGATGGTTCTTGATGGGTAATTCTTGTGGGGAATTGCGGTGGGAGTTAGGATTGTTTGATGTTGGACGGACTGGGTGAAGGCAAGGATGATTTGGGTGGCGTGTGGTCCTGTGCACGTTTTGGCGCTTTTGCGAATCTTGGTCTTTGTGGAAATTATGTTTTACGAGTTCTTTGTTGGATGGGTAGGGTCTCTGGTTTTGGGTAGATGAGTGGAAATTGGATAATTTTGATTGTGACAATGGGTTCTATATAGACTCTGGGGGAGAGTAGTACTAGGCCGTGTGAAGGTGGAAAATAACAGAAGACTGAATATTGATTAATTTTTCGGCTTGTAGTCTAGGTCGTCTCAGCAAAGTTGAGACTGAAGGAATTTTTTTTTTGGAGGTGCATGCTCGTGAATTGTGAAAGAGTGGCCTTGGGGATGAATGCTTTTTGGCACTTTTGAGAGTCGGGGTTTGAGCTCTCTTGGGTCTTTGTGAAAATTATGTTACTTGTGTGTTTTGTGGGATAGTTGGGACCTGGGCTTGTGACAGTATCGGCATTAGTAGAATATGGGAATTATGGTGCGGTGCTGTTTCTGCAAGGTGAAAACCAATAGAAGACCGAATCTTGATGAGGAATGTGTTATGACCTGGGTGCCACGAATTTTTTGGTTTTAATGGAGGAATTGGATGTTAGGGCTAGATTTTCATGGGTTCCTCACGAGTTGCGTGTTGTGTGTTGCATGGTCCTGGTACATAATTCGTGTCGGGGACTGGCATTGGGGAGTCAGGTTTTCTGATATTGGATGAATTAGGTGGAGAAGAGGATTATTTTGGTGGTGTGGGGTTGAATGCATTTTAGCACTTTTGAAAGTTTGGGTTTGTCTGTATGTTGGGTCTTTGTTGAAATTATCTTTCCTGAGTTTTTTGTTGGATAGGTAGGGTCTCTGGGCTTGGATAGAAGAGTAAAAGTCGAGGAATTATACTTGTGACATTTTAAATGGGACTAATTAGAAGTTGGGAATCATTATTAAGGTATTTTATGAAGGTAGAAACTAACAGAAGATTGAATGTGGATTGATTATTGGTCAATAATCATGTAATCTAAGCAAGTTTGAGACTTTAGTATAATGTTTTTTTACCCTTTTTTGTGCATGCAGCAACTTGGTAGGTAGTTATTACTGTGTGTTTTACAACTGTGATTATATTCTTTACCTTGAACACTACTGTAGGGTTATTGGAGTTTGAGGTGGTATTGTGCAGGGTGCATAATGGACCATGACGAGACTGGATGCCAAGCCCCTGAAGGCCCCATCCTCTGCATTAATAACTGTGGTTTCTTTGGAAGTGCGGCCACCATGAATATGTGCTCCAAGTGTCACAAGGGCATGCTCCTGAAGCAAGAGCAAGCAAAGCTTGCGGCATCTTCTATTGACAGCATCGTAAATGGGAACGGTAGTGGCAATGGAAACAATGGAAAGGAACCAGTCATTTCTGGACCAGTTGATGTTAATATGCCTAGTGTTGAGCTGAAGAATGTAATAATTCAGCCAGCTGATGCCTCCACTTCAAACGAGGCTGTTGAAGCCAAGGTGAAAGAAGGTCCTAATAGATGCAACATGTGTAAGAAACGCGTTGGTTTGACAGGGTTCAAGTGCCGATGTGGAAACCTTTTCTGTCCACTACACCGCTATTCTGACAAGCATGATTGCACCTTTGACTATCGAACAGCTGCTCGTGATGCTATTGCTAAAGCCAATCCCGTCGTAAAGGCTGACAAGCTAGACAAGATCTAGACCAAGAGAGACAATAGGCCTTCATTCTGATGGTTCTCTCATTTTGTGCCTGGCCTCTTCTTATTATGTCGATCTATCGTTATAATCGCTACAAGATGGACAGAGGCCTACGGAAAATCTCAGGAACTTTATATTCCTTGTTTGGTTGGGATGCATTTCATTGTTGGCTCTGGTGTGTAAGCTTCCGTTTGTGCTGGTTTGATGAAAAAAAACATTGTCACTTATATTTGGTTGGCTTTGTTATGTATTGCTCAGTTCATTTGTTATCGTAGTGAATGGTATAAAAGTTGCATTATGTCTGTGGTCTTTGTCATATTTTCTCTTTCATCTCCTGATTCCATAATATTTTCTTACAGATGTATTACGTCATTTTATATTTATTCTTAGTTTGTTAGAGATGCATATTATTGTTTGCTCTTGTGTGTAAGCCTTTGTTTGTGCTGGTTTGATGAAAAAAAATTGTTTTTTTATTTCTAGTTGACTTCATATTGTACTTTCATGTGAGTTGTGTCATAATTGATGATGTGAAAGTTGCATTATTATCTGGGGACTTTGTCAAATTTTCTTTTCAATTTCTGATTGCATGTGTTGTTACTTGATCATGTAGAAGATAGTTAGTGGCTGCTTTTACTTATCCTGACGCTGGCATCTGTGTGGGCAGAGTGAAAAATCATTTGCATACTCTGTTTTTTCTTGGTTGAATATGTGCATTTGCTGATCTTTTCCGTGTACGTTTATAATAAGCATGTCCAGTTGCTGCTGAGCCTTTTAATCACAAAGGGCTTTTGATGTACGGTCCTGCAGGTGGTTGTTTTTTCCTTGATGTTTTTTCTTAACAACCATTTCCTTTTTTTCATTCAGGCATGTTTCCTTGATGTTTTATTTATTATTTGATGTACGGTCATTCAGGCATGCCCTACAGAAATTATGGCAACCATTTTTCTCTTATCGTATGTGTGACCTGTTGTAGCTACACTGAAATGGTGGGAGCAGTGTACCGAGATTGTAACTCTCACCTTATCTGCAGGCAAGCCATTTGTATTTCCCATAGTCTTACAAAGATTTGAGTTCAAGAATATCCTAAATGTATTGTGTTTTTGGGGCTTTTGATAGTAGGAGTACATTCACATTTTGCGTAGTTAACTTCCTTTTATACATGGCCACTTCCATTGACGTATTTGCCGTTAATATTTTGTGGAGATGCGAGTTTGCTTTGCATTTTGTATTCATTTTGAGTATTAAAGATCATTTTTTTGTCTGGTGATTGGTGACTGACTATTTAAGATCTTTAGTCCAGTATTGATAGAAGATCTTACTTCTGTGATCGAATCATGTCAAGACCTGTAGATATATATGTGAAACGTAATTGAAACATGTGTTGCATTGACACGTGATCTTGTATTACTCTTTCGGTTCGTGAGTTCATGTTTTACCATATTTTGCATGCTGACTTGAGTTGCTCCTGCGTCCTCATTTCTATATTCAAAATGTCAAGAGTTGGATTCCAACACTTTCCATTTATGTTATTTTTCTTTTGCAGATGTTATAATTGATTTGTTCGTGATCTGTGCTTAATTTATTCTAATTTTCATTTACAATGGAACACTTGTGGGCCATCTCTGGTTTTATTTTACTAGCCACCCAAGTCTGATATTGAGAAGTTCTGATTATGGATATGTGCATATGCTATCTTAGCTCCTGTTCGGCTAATAAAAAAGGAAAATCAGTTGACTCGGATGGGGGTAGTCTTGACTTAGGTTTTGCTAATTTGTTTTATTTTGCATGGAGAGATGGTGTATTTGGATGCTGATGGGTGAAAGGTTGAAAATTTATATCATATTGAAAATAATAAGCGGATTTTTCTGATTGGTGATAATCCGTTTGGGAACTTGAAAGTAATAAGGCGTCATGGTGAAAATTTTCAGGCCTGATTTATGAAAGGTGAAATATGTTTGAGGATTAGAAATAAATCACGCATATATATATATGTTTGGAAATGAATATTTATTATCTTTGGGTATCGTGTAATCGATTACATGATAGGAAGAGTTATTGTGTAATCGATTATACGATAGCTTTTTAATGGGACAAATTTTAACGATGTGTTTTTTACTTATTTTTTATCTATTTTGACTTTTTTTTTATTCTTTTTTATT
This sequence comes from Houttuynia cordata, assembly GCA_039654745.1. NCBI lineage: Eukaryota > Viridiplantae > Streptophyta > Magnoliopsida > Piperales > Saururaceae > Houttuynia > Houttuynia cordata. The sequence continues at coordinate 28,850,176 of CM077502.1, forward strand.
TTTAATGTTTTTTTTTATAATACGATCATAAAGATGTTTTGCCATCACGTACTATTTATTATGGATTTTATGGGATTTTTTTAATAAAATATCAAGGTTATTAGGATATTATGATGATCAGAAAGAGCATAAAAAATAAAGAAGAACAAAATTTTTTTGTTGAAAATGGACTAAAAATTAGGGAGATATAAACTGTTGAAATTTGTTTTATTTTAATGGGGAATTACACAATCCAGTGTGCTATCTATCGTATAATCGATTATACGATAACACACTTTATAGCGTAATCGATTACATGATAGTTCATTGTATCATGTAATCGATTCTATGATCGCCGAGCTATCGTGTAATCCGACGCACGATAGCCTAATTATCGTGTGTTGGATTACACGATAGCTAATCGAGTACACAATAGCTTTTTAATAGGACAAATCTTAACGATGCGTTTCTTACTCACTAATTTTTTTTTTATTCTTCATCATTTTTAGTGCTCTTTCTTATAATAATGATATCATAAATATATTGAGCCACCACGTATTATTTAGATTTTGTGGGATTTTTTTAATAAAATATTAAGGTCATTAGGATATCATGATGACTAGAAAGAGCATAAAAACTATGGAAGAATAAAAAAAATAGCCGAAAACGGACTAAAAATGAGGAAGATAGATTGTTGAAGTTTGTTCTATTTTAATAGGGAATCACACGATCCAGTGTGCTATCGTGTAATCGATTACACGATAACACACTATATCGTGTAATCTAATGCATGATAGCCTAGTTATCGTGTGTTGGATTACACGATAACTCAGCTATCGTGTAATCGATTACATGATAGCACTGGTTATCATGTAATCGATTGCACGATGACTTTTTTAATTAGACCAATTTCAACGATGCGTTTCTAACTCATTTATGATCCGTTTTGGCTTATGTTTTTTCATTCATCCTCATTTTTAGTGCTCTTTCTTATAATGATGAAAAAAAATATCCAAAAAACGGACTAAAAATGAGGGAGATATGACGGGGGACGGGGGACGGAGGACCGCGGGGGGGGGGGGGGGCTCAACGAGGCCGCCGCGCCGCCGCCATCACCACCAGGGAGAAAGAGGGCGACGAGTGAGCCTAACAACGGGGCGGTGGGTAGTTTTTTCTGTCAGTTCTCCCTCGTCTGCCTGATTCTTACTCGGGTAAGAATCAGCCTTTCAGGATGAAAGGTGAAAAATTGTCACCTTTCACCTTTCAGGGCCACTTTTCAGCCTTTTAACAACCAAACACAACCACAGACTTGAAAATGTGAAAAGGTGAAAATTTTCACCTATCACCGTCACCAACCACTTTTTACCCTTTCAGCTTCTAAACACTTTTCACCTTGATTGGTGAAATTTTTCACCTTTCAAGGTTGAAAGATGGGTTTTTTCAGCTTCCAAACGCACCACTAAGAAGCACGAACACGGCTAAATGGGCGGCGTGTCTGTATCCGATACGTATCAGATAAGGATACAACATTTTCTATTGAAAAAAAAAAGAAAAAAACTGGATACGGGCGGACACGGCTGGCTGGGCTTTTCTAGGTTTCATTTTCAAAGTTTTTAGCTTTCAGCCCCTTTTGAGGACCTAATTCCTTGCCAGTTGCTGCTGAGCTAATCTCTTGATGCCGCCAGTCATCACCTACATCATCTCCCTCGCCAGTCGTTCCCCCTCTTCGCTTCTCTCCCACTGCTTCTCTCGTCGTCGGTTGTCCCCTTCGTCACTATCTCACCGAGCCTTCTCCCGATTCCATCTCCCCTTTCTCCTTTGTGTTTGGGCATGATTCCAGGTAAGGGTGTAAACGGGCCGAGCCGGCTCGCGAGCTTTTTCGGCTCGGGCTCGTCCTACTACGAGCCGAGCTCGAGCCCATTGATACTCGACTCGTTTAAACTCGGCTCAAATAAGCTTGCAAGCTCGGCTCGTTATGTTATATATATATAAATATAGATATATACAAATATAAAATAAATGTATTAGTATGTATAAATATCTACTTGTAAGAGATGTCAATAGACTAAGTATTATCTTTACCATTTTGTAAATACAACAAATATATTGATATTTTATATGTACAAGTGCACGGTGTTTTATTTGGTTTTCTAATTTGGACAAAGAGGGGATATCATAGATTTAGTTTTTAATAAATAAATAAGAGTTTTATTTTTGAACAAATCTAACTATTCATTTTTGTTATGTTCCACATATAAATAACTAATGCTATTAAATTGCAAAGGTATGTTTCAAATGTGATGCAACAATGTTGTGACAACATGCTCATTTTAATTAATTTTTATGTTATTTGCTAGTATTTTCATAGGTTTGGTAGTTTATCCCTTCGTGATGCATAGTTCAATTTTAAGAGGCTAATTTACATTGGAAGCGTGAGTAGAATACTGGAGGATAGAGACACTTAAATGAGAAGTATCATCCTGTTATAGTCCTCTTCGACCAGATGCTTGAAATAATAAAGCTCACTTAGGGATGGTGGTTCCGGCGTTATCAAATGAGCGAAGCAACGACGGTTCCTGCTTCTACAACTCCGGCGACATTTCTGTTCCGCCTGTTCACCATCTCGAGCCCACTCCGGCGATGTTTCTGTTTTTGTTTTGTCGTCGCTGTTACGCATGAAAAATACACATTTATATATTATTAATTACCTATTAATTAGTTAATTTTCTAGTTAAAATAAGGAATAAAGTGGGTTATTAGTAATTAGTTTAGTAATTAGGAATTAAATAATTAATGTGCTTTAAATTGCTCAATTTAAATGCGTTATGTAATTGTATGAATTATTTGGTGCGTCTAACGTGGGACATATTTTATTTTTTTAGGTTCAAATGCTCAGATTGCGGATTGGCCAAAGTAAAGCCATTAGATGGGTTTTGAAGTGCCAAAGTGACCAAAGAGTTGAGATGATGCGTAGAAAAGATCTGAACCGTTGATATCCACTTAAGAGAAGACGGATGCGGAATTAAAATAAAGAGCCGTTCAGATTCGATCCGACGGATGAGATTGTTACAACAGGCTTTAACCCAAGTGAAAGAAAAAGAAGATAGAACCGAACCAAACTAGTTTGATCGGGCAATCATAAGAAATATAAAAAAAAGAGAACCGGTTCAGTGGGTAAAAGAAAGAAAATAAAAATAAAATAAAAGACCGACCCGACCCGATTGCTCAGGTGCTAACCAAAACAGAGGCTCGAGCTTCTGCTCCAGCGCTCGCTGGTGAAGAACGGCAGAAGAGGGGAATGTGGAGACGACGACGACTGACATAGAGGCAAAGCTCAACGGCGAGGGGTCTAGTCATGGTCAACAGCAAGGCTGGAGCGAGGCTTGGGCTTGGGAGCATGGTTCCGGCGTGACGATGAGACGAGAGGAGCTTGAGCACTCATGGCGAAATCGAGGTTGAGCTCGACGGCAGATTGAAGATCAACGACCATGGTCCGACGGAGAGAGCACTCGACAGTGTGGAGGTGGCGAATCAGTAGAAGATCGGCGCAATGAAGAACAGCAGAGCATAACCACCATGTTGCTATTTGGAAGGTTTCGATTTGGAAAATCGTGTGCGAGAGAGCGAAATCGGGCCCCTGTCTCTGCGTATTGGCCGTGCCACCGAGCTCAAGGCGGCGTCTTTCCGACCCAGGGCACTCAACCACCTTCTGTCGGGCTGGATTGATCGTTTAAATATTAAACCCTTGCAAGTGCACAAGGCAATTGTACTACAGTGAGTATTTATGGTTGTCGAACCTCAGGGACGGATGATTAATCTACCAAATTCAAGAGAAAAGTTTTAGTTTTGATTTAATCTATGAAAATAATAAACTTTAGCTAATTAAACGAGTTATACTTATGCAGAAAAGGACCAAGGCTTCGAATCCACCACGAAATAAACTAGCTTTATCATCTCTCTCTCTTTTATATAAATTCCTAGTTGCTTAGTATATTCCTCTTGGACATATACTCGTCAATTCAAAATATCATGCACTCCTCTCGGACGTAACACATAAAGCAATTAAACCATGGAATTGCGTTCTATCACTCTTGAGCATAGATCAATGAAACTTTATTACTATATAACACCTTAGTCTACTCATGTTCCTCTTGGACACGCAAGTATTCCTCGGATTGAAATTAACAAGAATTTACTCTCACCTCTCTCGAGCACAAAGAATAAACTTCAATAAATTAACATTGATTGTATAATAAAGATCCATACATCAACTAAAATAAAATTAAGATGAGAGAAAGAAACAACAAAACCAATCTACTCAGGCTTCATCTACGCCTTGGAAAGAGTTTAGCCGAGCATTGGAAGAGAAATACAAATCATCTTCATCTTCTTATTCTCTCCTTTGCAGTAGCCATCACAAAAGCTCTCCTCCCAAGTCTCCAAGAAGTCCAAGATCTTCTAATACGTTCTCCCTTAAGGCATATATATTGGGGTGAAGAAACACCATGAAACCCCCTTCCAATTCCGTCTCAAAATAGGTCTTGTTTTAAGTTTGCGAATACGGCAATGGATTGCTTCATTTACCGATCGATCGCTTCCCGATCGATCTCATCTTTCGTTCATATTTCCACTTCATCTCGCGATCTTTCAGTTATATACTCCGATCGATCGCTAAGATTCCGATCGATCGCGCACTGTGTAGCAAAAAACTCCAGTAGATACAATCAATCGAGAAGATGATGATCGATCACAAAGTCATCTCGCGGTCTCTCCTTGTAAGGACCCTCATCTTGAACCAGTTTATTTTAATTGTTATTTATCGGTTATCGTGTGGTTTAACCATTTCCTGATTTAATTTAGTAGTTTTCAAAAAATAAATGGGGTTTATAAAGGTTTTATTCAAAACCAACTTCACAATAATGAGTTTTAAGTGATTTTGGATCAAACCTGGATTTTTAGGATTTTTCTGATTTTTTACCAAATTTCTGAAAATTAGAGTTTGGTGGGACCCCCGTGGGCCCCACCGACGAAATTAGATTTTTGAGACTAAAATGTCCCAGACATCAAAGGAAGATACTATAAAAAATTTTAGAATTTTTCTGGACCTAATTTGGGATTAAATTGCCAAATTTTCCAATTTTAGTCAAAAACTCTATTTCTACCCTACATTTCACTTAGATTTACCTCAACCTTTTCTATAAAAGGAAAGTGCTGTGCTATTTTCTAAATTGGGAAGCCAGGAAACTTGGAGCTTATTCCCCATTAGCCTAAAAAAAGAAAAGGATCAGAGGTGAGTTTTAGTTTAATCTTTGTTTCTTCTTAGGTTTTCTTAAACCCTTCTTAATCTTGTCTTCCTTCATTGTTTCAATCTATTTTGAAAGTATAAAATCACTGTTTTATCTCACTTTTCCAAGCCCTAATCTTCAAAATCTTGTTTTTATGCTTCCAAAGCTCTAGATTTAGGGTTTACTTTAGATTTTCAAAGCTAAATAGAGATTAGTTGTATATTAAAACAAAAATTATGTTTTCAGAAGGTGTTGGAGGAGGTTGAAGGTTCATTGTCAACAAGGAAGGTAATGGGTTCTTCAATCTCAGCTTTGGGTTAAAAAATAGTTTATTTTTCATGATTTTATTTGAATGGTATATACTTGCTAATACTCTAATGGTAGGTTTAATAAATGTTAATCTCTTGCCTTGATTTCTTAGGGTTTTATCTTAGAATGATATAAGTTAGTGTTCTGGAATGTTTGATGGCTTTTTATAGTGTTTGAGACCATGTATAAAGCTTTCAAGTCGTGTTAATGGAGTCTTTGTTTTTAAAATTTCGAAAGGAAGAAGAAGGCCAGCGATCGATCGGCCAACGATCGATCGTGCTATTTTGGCTGATCGATCGGCTGTTCGAAATTTTGAAAATTATGAAATTTTATTATTTTCACTCCATTTAATGATTATGGAAGGTGTTATGTTGAAATTAGGTTACTGAAAGTGTGGAATTGATGATGATTGTTTAAGCTAATTGTTATATGTGGTATTGTATTACATGTTGAAAATGATGCATGTTGATACTGAACTACTTTGTAATGAAACTCTTGTGATTAAAGCATGTTTCCAGAAAGGATGTTATATGATAGACAATGAGATGTTTCTCTTATATCGAGTATGGTTTATTGGAAATTGATGTGATTATGCTATGGCTTAATGTATAGAAATGAATCATGCTTGTGTGAATGAGTCTTCGACTTCACATGGTTGGATTTAAGTTTGATGATGGAATTTGCCTTGATTTCAATTAGAAATCATGGTTTTGAATGTGTTTAAGTATGTGTATATTGTTCTATGAGTTTATGTCATGCATTGGCCATATGATACTTAGACATATGCATGATTACGCTCACATATGGGGAGTTTGTTATGAAATTGTAGTTAATTTATACTTTGAGTATGATGCATGAGGGGACGGATGGGGAGCACGTTCCATGTGGTGGAACCCATGTAGGTCTTACTCATGGATGTACCATGATATCATGTATCTTGTATCGTACTTCATAGATGAAGTTTTATCGTTGTTTAACCGAAATTGATCGATTGTATGCAGTATTTGAAATTGCGTGCAAAGAATGCACTCTTGACCTCAACACTCCTTGTGATACTCGAATAAAAATAATTCTGGGACAATCATTTGCCTTTGATCGAATTTGCCTACAATAACAGTTATCATTCTAGTATTGGAATGACACCTTTTGAAGCATTATTACGGAAGACCATGTAGATCGCCTACTTGTTGGACGGATGTTGGAGAAAATCAAGTATTGAGATCGGAATTAGTACAGTATTGTGCTGAGAAGGTGAAGCAAATTAGACAGAGACTACAGACTTGCACAAAGTTGGCAAAAGAGTTATGCAAATAGTTGAAGAAGAGAACTTGAATTCCAAGTGGGAGATAATGTATTCTTGAAGGTATCGCCTTCAAAGGGAATTATGAAATTTAGTAAAAAAGGGGAATTTGAGTCCAAGGTTCATTGGACCTTTTTGAAATAATTGGAACGGGTTGGACCGGTTGCTTATCGGTTAGCCTTGCCCTTTCAGTTGGCAGAAGTACATAACCCATTTCATGTGTCTATGTTGAGGAAGTACTTGCCATATCCTTCACAATGTTTTGGACTACACAACTATGGAGTTGGAAGTAGACTTAACTTTTCCCGATGAAACCTACCTAAGATCTTATATAAGAAAGAGCAAGTGTTGCGTTGAAAGAGTATTCCCTTGATAAAGGTTTTGTGGCAAAATCAGCTCTCCGAGGAAATGACATGGGGAAACAGAATATGAGATGTGGAAATCCTACCCTGATTTGTTTGCAGGGTGAATAGTTGAATTTCAAGGAGAAAATGTTCTTTTTAGGAGGGGAGAATGTGATACCTGAAAAAAAATTATGATGCAATCGATCTCTTCGAAAAATGATCAATCGTATCTACTGTGATTTGCAGATTTTGCGTGCCGATCGATCGCCAGGGCTTGTGATCCATCACACTGGCAAGTGTAGTTTCTGATTTTTGTGTTTTTGAGATTTTCCATATCCAAAATCATTTCTTCCGAAGATGGTCTCACCATAAAACTGTCAATAAGGGAATCATCTTGCTCCGCAACTCTTGCTCTTTTTTGTCTTGTATTTTCGTCGGCTTCACTTCAAATTTGAGGTCGGCCTCTAGTTCCATTGTTGTGCGATTGAGCGCATGTGATGGATTAGGAATATATATCATCAACATGGAACATCAACCTATATTGCAATAATAACAAATCCACACTTCGACCTTTTAATAAAACAGATCGACAAATTGGATTATTCTAAAATCCCTCTTGCCATAGACATTCACTGAGCCTATTGTACCACACTATTGTACCACATATGCCCGGATTGCTTTAATCAATATAAAGATCTTTGTAGCTTGATAGAAAAAACACTTTTGGATTTTGAATTATATGCTTGAGCCATTTTGTATCCTTCTAGGATTTTCATATATATACCTTTATCAAGTGATTCATATAAATATGTTGTAATTATATCCATTAAATGCATATCCAAAATTTATGTGACTACCAAGCTAATAAAAATCTGAATGTAATTGCATCCACTACAAGGGAATATGTTTCTTTATAATCAATACCAAGTTTCTGTGAGAACCCTTGTGCAACAAGCCATTCTTTGCATCTTACAATTTCATTTTCCTCATTAGGTTTTCGTACAAATACCGGTTTGTATCCAAGAGGTGTCACACCCTCACCTTTTTAGTGAATTCAATTTTACTTGAATTGCTTCTTTCCACATTTGCTAATCATTTCTATGTCAACATTCTTCAACGGATTGTGGTTCAATCTCACCATTACCTCTAGTAATGTCAAGAGCAAGTTTGTATGAAAATTTGTTGACAACAACAATTACATATCTATCAAATAGTTCTCTTGTACGTGCATAATCTATCGAGATCTCATGGTCGGTTCGGTCAAAAGAAAAAAAATAAAATAAATAGAAACCCGAGTCGAAGGGTGTTCTGTTCTAGAAGAGCAGAGCACTCAAGCTCTGCTCGAGCGCCGATGGAGAAGCTGGTGAGAGTGACGGCTTGACAAGGGCTGGGCTCAAGCTTGATGGTGGCGGTGAGGCTGACGGCAAGAGACGACGACGACCGGAGAGAGGAGCAATATCAGAGGAAGAACTGGAAGCAGCAGAACCATGTTCGATTTGGAAAGAGGCAGGTTGGATTTGAAAGGTTAGAATTATTCTCGATTTGGACTTCTTTCTTTAAATAGATAGACATGAATTAGGATGGAAAATGGATGACTTTGGACTGCTGGAGTAGCCTATAAAACCGAGGGAGGAGAGAGCACTACTTTTGGGGGGGGGGGGGGGGGGGGTTCGAAATTCATTGCAGAATAGAGACCTGGCTAGTTTTGGATGTGCTACAGTGCCTCGGTCCGGTGGAGAAGATGATGAACAGTAACATATGAACAATGTTTATGTGAAAAGTATTCCATGAATAGTGAAAAATGACTTCGAAAAATCAGTCATGTTCTCCTCATCCAATGCTTGGCTAAACCCCGTCCAAGGCATAGATGAAGCCCTAATTAGATCAGTTTTACATCTCTCTTTCTCTAATTTTATTTACTTGTTGTATGAATTTTTATTTCGTAGTTAATGTTAGTTTCATTGAATCTTATTCTACTCGCTCGAGAGAGGGTAGAATAGACTTTGTGGACTTAATCCGAGAAATGCCCATGTCCGAGAGGAACGTGTGTAAACTAAGGTATTTTTTAATAAAGTTCGTAATTTTATTGATTCTATGCTCGAGAGAGATAGTTTCTAAATTTAATTATTTTAATTGGTTTAGGTGCTTACGTCTTAGAGGAGTTTACATAATAGTTTGTTTTGTTAGCATATGTTCGAGAGGAATATGTTAATTAGCGTATGTCTAAGAGGAATACGTTAATTGTATAAACTATGAATTTTACAAGATAGAGATATGATATAATTAGTTTAATTAGTGGTGGATTCGGTGTCTTGGAAGTTCTCTACATTAGTAAACTCGCTTTAGATAATTAGAATTAATTAATTAATTTTTTTATTTGATTAAAACAACTTTTTATCTCTTGAATTTGGTAGAATAATTTATCTGTCCTTGATGTACGACAACCCTTTATACTCATCTATTTATATAGTCTTTTGTATACTTGCGAGGATACTACATTTGAAACGATCAGTAGACAACATTTAATAAAAGATCAATACTTAATTTAATTAATGACACAAACTTGTCATTCAAACTTACTAATAATTCTAACAATTCAAAGTGTATGACAAAACTAATGAAAGAAGAATTCAAAAAGTATAATTCTAAAAATATTCGATTGGATAAAAATCAAACACATGATTTTGGAGAATAAATAACATATTTCATAAAATTTCATCTAGCACTAGTCTAAATGAGGATAATAAAATAAAAAAGCTTAATTTGGAGAAGTCATCCGCCGACGTGTGAAATGAAGCACCAAACATATAACTTATATGAGGCCACTTTGAATCGTAGCCCTTGGATCTTGATCTGACGGCTACAAATAGCTATAGTGATCTCACCAACTCCCTGATGTGACACACTCACCTACCCATTGATTTGATATCCACCCTCCGATCGGAATTCAACGGTAATAAAAATTGGCCTCATGCTCCTTATATGAGAACGATCTCATATAAACTCTTCTCTTTATATAATAAATCGTAAAAAAAAATTATGAAAATGACACACTGTAGCAAATATTTGCAAAATAGGGTATCTGACAAGCCACGCAGGCGCCGGTTCTATTTTAAAAAATTATGAAAATGACACTAAGTTAAATGGATTAAGAATGAGAGAGATATGCATAATTGAAATTTGTCCCACTAAAACAAATCTGTCCCATTTTAAAGGGGTGATAACTTCAATGATGCATATCTCTCTTATTCTTTATCCATTTTCGCCAATTTTTTTTCATTCTTCCTTATTTTTAGTGATCTTTCTGGTCATAATGATATCGCAAAAATGTTGATCCATCGCATGCTATTTATCGAAAAAATACTATAAAAAATATTATAAATAGTATGTGAGAGATATGTATCGTTGAAGTGAGTACTTATTTAAAATGAGATGAAAAATCATAATGCAGTAAGAGGCGTCGGTTCAACCGATGCCTTTTTGTTTGGTTTTAAAAAAAAGCCACGCAAGCGCCCACACGTATCATTTTCATAATTTTTTTTTGATAATTTATTATGTTATTTTCCCTAAGTTTTTTCTTGTCCCAATCCCCTATTTTTACTGTAGCACGTCGTCCTCCCCAAATTTCTTGTTCATCCAAGTGGCCCCCTTCTGTTTTCTACTGTGCAGAACACCGGAACTCTCCTTCTGTTCTTTCTTCTCATTATATAGGAATACCAATCATCCAACCCCAGGTCTCCAACTTCCCAATCCGAGCACAATCCAATCACAGATCCGCGTCTATCCTCCAGATCCTCACACCAGTGCAAGTCTTCCTGATTCCGGCTAAAATCTGAGTTTATCTTCAGTAGATATCCAATTCCGAATCTAAACTGCTGCGCTCCCAATCTCCCAAATTGAACACGGAATTAGGCCGTCCTCACCTTCCAATCTGAGCTTCTCTGTTGATGAGTGTTAGCCAAATCCAATGAAGTCCTAAATTCAACCACTTTTCTAAACTCGATCACTCCAAATCCGCTCCCAAATCTAAGCTTCCAATTTCAGTTTGACTATTTGCCAAGCAAGCCTCTTTCCATTCCCAGGACGCGTCCACATCTGCCCCAAATCCGTGCTTTCCTAATTCGTGCACGAAATTGAGCTTTTTGATCTCCCGTTTCTTCTTCTGCTGGCTCGAATGCTTCCCTTGTTCGAGCCGCTCTTTTCTTCTTCTCCACTTCTGCTCCTGAACAGCCAAGCGCGAGCTCGAGCCGCTTCTTTCACTTGAGCGTGTTCTTTCCTCGAGACAGAGCACCCAGCTCTTCAGCTCGAGTGGGGCTTTCCTCTGTTTTGCCCGAGCGGTTGAGCTGCTCGGGTTTTTTTTTTTTTTTTCTTTCATTCACGTTAAAACTTGTTGTAGCAACCTCCACCGTGAGATCATTGATGAACGATTGTTCACTTTTAAAACAAAATCTGTCATATCTTCTATTGCAAATCAATGACTCCCATTAATATTTTCTGAATTTCAGCTTGAATATCTTGAGATGAGTCTAAAAACCTGTTGTAACCTTCTTAACCGTCGGATCTTTGATCTCTTCACAAAGACCCATTCGATGTGCTTCAATTCGACAATCCGCAACTCGAGCATTGGAAATCTTGAGAAATAAAATTAAGCAGTCTTAGACGTGTAATAAAATATAATTTAATTAAAATAATTAACACATCTAAATTATTTAATTAGAGAAAACTAATCATTAAACTACTAATTACCAGCTTAACACTGATCAACCATATTTACCTTTATTTAAACAAAAAACTACACTAGCAAATAAGTATAAATGTATATAAATGTATATATTTCTTGTCTATCACTCCTCTTGACCTTTATTATTCCATCTACCAAGTCCACGTCCGCATCACCAACCTCGACCACGACCATGGTTTCCACCATGACCACTATATGAGGTCCTATTCACTTCTAAAAATGGTGTGGATCCATTTGGATGAGATTGGTGATTTTTCATCAAAAGCTCATTGTTTTGTTCAGCCCTTAAAGACACGAATAAGTTCTGAAAATTTTGTGAACTTACGTTCTCAATATTGTTGTTGCAGGAGCACATTGAAGGCATGAAATATAGTATGTATTGTTTCTAACATATCTTCTTTTGTGACTTTTTCTCCACGCAACATCAATCTTGAACTGATTTTAAAAAGTGCGGGAGTTATATTGACTTATTGTTTTCAAGTTCTGCAACCTTAGTGCATCCAGTCCTAACGAGCTTTTGGGAGGATGACAGTCTTCTGGTGCTCGTACCTCTCACTTAAATTATTTCAGAGAATTAGATGATCTTTTATCGTTATGTACTTAGTTTTTAATTCCTCATGTTGATGGCGGCGAACAAAGATCATTGCTTTGGCACAATCCTGTTGGGATTCGTTATTTCCTTCCTTAATCATGTTTTCGAGATTCTTGGCAACAAGATGAATACCTCTCACTTAAATTATTTCAGAGAATTAGATGATCTTTTATCGTTATGTACTTAGTTTTTAATTCCTCATGTAGATGGCGGCGAACAAAGAACATTGCTTTGGCACAATCCTGTTGGGATTCATTATTTCCTTCCTTAATCATGTTTTCGAGATTCTTGGCAACAAGATGAAATTCATCATCAAGGATCCATGACAAATAGTTGTTGTTGGACACATCAAGGGCAGCAAAGTTCAATTTAGTTAGGTTTGGCATTTTCTATAAGAAAGTAGACAAATGAGTAAGTATTCTTCAATATGATTGGTCAAAGTAAAATCTGAATGAAAATGTTCAAACACCTTCCATTAAAGCCTCGGTTGGTGAAAAGAATGAAAAATCTTCTCTGGTTAGAGCCTTGATTAGATACTTGTGTTAGAGCCTTGTGTTTGAACTTTGAAAGAAGGCCTCAGTTGGTTAGAGCCTTGTGTCCTACTAATAATGATATTGTGTTTTAATTACTTGCCTGCACACAAATTGATTTTTTAGTATAGATATAAAAATTGCGAGGTCGATCTCTCGAGGACTTGTGTAAAATGGAAAACAAGACTAACCTACATTAACTAACCCTTAGATTAATTGTAAAGATTTGATTATCTAAACTTATGGAAAAATAATTAACCAAACAAATAAATGAAGGAAAGTAAATTGTAAAGCAATTATTGTATTAAAGCAAGAGAAACAAAATAAAAACGCAAACTAAAGTAAAACAGATCAATTAAAATTTAATTAAACTATCAATGAAAAGTTCTAAGGCATTGAATCCACACTTGTAATCATAGAAATCCACACTTTTCCTTGTTGAATATGGTCCCAAATTATCTCGTAGCAAATTAGAATTCAATCTTTTTACTACGGAAGGTGTCATCATCAGGCTATTAATTAAAATTAAAATTTATTTTTTTTCTTAAAGAGATTAATTTCAAGTCATCCATTGTATCTATTAACGTAAATCACAATGGATACCAATCTTATCATTAACAATACAATACCAAGGATTAATGTAGTAAACCTATCTTAAATCATGGGAAAACAAGATTAAACCCATATCCAAAATAATTCCACCAACTCAATTAAAAGAAAGCATATAATCATTAAGCGCATAAATTGGAATCAACTTAGAAAAGCATGAAAAATTCTAATATTAACAAGGTTTCATTAAACCCTGGAACAAGGAATTTAACTACTCATTCTAATTGAATTGCTAACAAAAAATAGAAATTAAATTCATTGAAATAAAAACTATAACTTACAATAATGGAAAAACAAAATAACTAAATAAGTTCTAAGTTGTCCATCCATGAACTGCCCAACGAAGCTCGAACTTTCGGATGGCAGTTGCAGGAAGTCTACTATTCGGAACTCTGTTTTTTGTTCTTCCTGTCTAATCTTCTTTTATAGATGGCTCAAAAAGAGCCCTAAATCAGATGCTCCCAAATCCACTCTCAGATCCGAATCTATGCAAATCCAAACCATTTCCAAGTTGAGCATGCTTTCCTTTCAATTCCAAATCTTGAACCGTGTCCAAATCATCTGGATTTGAGTCTATTTTCTGCAATTTCCGTTCTTCCCAATTCCGACTCTGAACTCCCAATTCATGTCCAACCTCGAGCCAATCCGAATCTATTTGCTGTCGAATCCAATCTGAAGATGCCTTTGTTTGCCAGTCCAAATCTCACACGGCTCTCACATTGCATTCCCAAGCTCGCCTAAGAAAGGCAGCTTCTAGATCAAACCCAAGTTGAGTGTGGGCTGATGCAAACAATCTCCGATTGAGCAAGACTTCCCAATTCCATGTCGAGGATGAACCCATTGAAGCGAACCCAACCTGAATTCCTTCCCAAATGAGCCTCTACACAGATTGAATTTGAGCCACTATTCATCTTCTTCATTCAACGTTCTGTTTAACCCGAATAGAGGCGCTCGGGCCTTGTTCCATTTTTTTAATTTCGTTTGCAGAACCCGTCAGTGGCTCCGATGAGTTCTGACTTTGATCTTCCGCTTTAATGCATTGAATAAAGCCTTTAAAATCCATTGTAGCCTTCTTAATCGTCCGGATCTTTAATAACTTGGACCTTCAAATAAAAATCTATTTCACGTGCTCCACTTTTAGTGATTTTGCAACCTGAACTCTTGAATCTACATAAATAAAATTAAGCCAAGTCTTAGACAAGCAATAAAATATAATCCAATTAAAATGATTAATGCATATAAATTATTTAATTAGAGTAAACTAATTACCAAACCATTAATTACCATCTTAATATTAAAACACATGGTTTTATTCTTATTTTAAGCAAGAAATGACACTAGCAAATAGGTATAGAGTTATATAAAATAGTGTATATTCTCTATATATGAAAGACCTTCAAACTTATATTTTACTAGTCCTTGAGCAAAAATATATAGTAAAATTATTAGAAATATATAAGTCATTGTCATAGGGAACACGATTGCATTTAGCTTATGTAACAAGCCTTTGAACCCTTATGTGTGCCCCTTGTTGAACGAGTGTTGTCTCTGAGGGTTTATAGCCATACTATCCACAAACATGTAACCTGAAATAATAGAATCTTATATATATTTTCCTATACAAATTACTACGTTTAAAAAGACTAACCACTAATACTTGCATAAATAAACAATTGAAGCATAGAGAATATAATTGTGTAAATAAACAATTATCCCATAGAAGGCTTCGGCAGGTTTTGTACTTAAAATGAAGAGCATCCATATGAGATCCAACAAAGGAGAGTGAAATGATGGGTTCAATTGAAATGAAAATAAAAAAAAAGGAAAAGCAGCTTGAGCTCTGCTCGGCCGCTCGAGCAGATGACTAGAGGAAGAAGAGAAGCGACAGGAACTGAGCTGCTCGCTTGAGAGCAAGGCACTTGTTCGGGATCCTGCTGGAATTCGAAGTTTTTAATTGGGCTCCAATCTGAGCTTCAATGGGCTGGAACCATGGATCACTCGATCTCCCAGGTTCTTGTTTGAACGGAGGTGAAGAGAGAAGAGAGATGGGTCGATGCAGAGGTTTGATTCGAACGAACTGGGCCTCACGAAAACTTGATGAAAAGATAGGCTCAATTTAGAAGAAGAGTGGTGCTCAATTTGGACTCTTGCCACATATAAATCGACAGGAAAGCTTGGATACTGGATTAACTTGAATTGGGAAAGCGATTTTGTGAAGGACTCGCTCTGGCTGAATTTAGGACTCCAGTGGATTTGGAGGGCGCGTCGATCAGGAGACTAGCTGAATTAGGATCAACTCGAATATGATTTTGGCACAAGATTGGGATCGATCCTAAAATTGGAAAGGAGCTGATTGGGATGAAAAATATTGCATCTGTTTAATGGTTCATTACTTAATAAGGAATTGATGTAGTAATTTATAGTCGGTATCTAATACAAAGGTAAGACACGCATGCAGCCGTATTCGAAGGTGACACAGGTACGATATGGATACGATACGGGTACAACTCCAATTTTGAAGTATCCATGCTTCCTTGCGGGCCACTCTTCGGGTAGCCAACATTGCAATTTTCTACATTTTTTCCCGACTTCAAACGCGCATAACTTTCTCTCCCGAACTCCAATTCACACATTTTTTTAAGCATTGCAAAAATTGGCAAGCACTATCCAAAAATATGTCTTACAGTTATTGTCTCTGATGGTTACCTTTAATGGGATCCAAAAAGCCTTTTGCTTTCTAAATTCTTTTCTATTACTTTTCCAATGTATAAAGGACCAGGAAATTGTTGGGATATTACAAGACTAAATCCATGAAGATCTTTAAATCCCTTGTCGTCAAATCCTTAGGAAGACAAAGCCTTTTTCCTATTGATCCAATGAATCTTCTTACAATTTTACCTTTGCCCCCATCAAAGGTTACTCATCATATACTTGATTTCATTGCAAATTCTCTCCGAAAGCATAAAAAAAATAGAGCAGGTCCGAATCGCCTGGGCAAGAGCCTTCACTGTGACCTCTCTCTCGCCTTAAGAGAAACATTTTTCTTTCCGCCATTGGAGCTTCTTCCATACTCTATCTCAAATGTCCCTAAACGAGTTCATCTTGCTTCTACCAATCCATATCGGGAGGCCTAGGTATCTTTTATATGGGTGGCATTCCTCCATCCCACAGCATTCAATAATTTCCCTTTCAACCTCATGACGAATGTGACCAGTAAAGTAGATAGCGGTCTTCTCCAAGTTAATTTTTTGACCGGATCCCCTTTCATGTTTTTAAAGGATTTCATGAATGCATTGACAATCAGCAAGCGTTGCCCTTGTTAATAGCACGATGTCGTCTGCATGAAAAGGTGTGATACTTTTGCCGCCACCCCTTCAATTTATTTGGCATGCTCCGCTTCCCCAATAAGGGCTAACAAGCCTTCGCTATGTAGAAGGAAAAGGTAAGTGATAATGGGTCCCCTTGGCTCGGTTACCTAGAAGGTCTAAAGACATTAGTCGGTTGTCATGTTAATAAGCACCGAGAAGCTCATCGTTTGCATACACATTATCCTCAATTGGATCCAATGGTCATCAAAACCAAGCTTCCACATAATATCTTGAAGGAAAAAACACTCTACTCTATCATACGACTTGCTCATATCCAAACTTAATGACTATACATGCCTCCTTCCTCCCCTCTTCCTACACATATTGTGTAAGGTTTCGAAAGCAACAATAACATTGTCCCTTATCAATCTTTTTGAAACAAAATGACTTTGTTTTTCCCATATGATACGGGGAGAATCATGTTCAGTCTATTAGCCAAAACTTTGGAAATGATTTTACAAACCACGTTACACAAGCTAATGGGCCAAAACATGGTCACTTTCCTTGGATTCCCCTTTAGGAATGCGCACAATACGGGTATGATTAACCCCCTCCATGGCTCCATCTCCCCCATCATAAGGGCCTCCAAAGTGGCCTCTACCAAATCACCTCCTACAATCCCCCAGTATTTTAAGTAGGAGGAGGCGGCCATCCCATCTGCTCCAGGGGACTTCCAGGGGTTCATTTAAAATAATGTCGCATTCACCTCATCCTTGAAATCCTCCATGAGCACACCGATCTGTTAGATATTTATTAATTTATATACCCCGAATTAAAGGATTTCGTCACGCCCCAAAATTCCCGGCCACGTCGAAGTGCAGAAGACTTTTTTTTTTCATGAGTATGTTTGAGGCCAGAAACCCTGAGATATGACCAAATACTCGAACATCCCGTCTAATACATCACCATGAATAGATGTGTACTCGACATAACACAACTGAGTCTTTAAATAACATCATTAACACATATAAAATGAGAATTTAACAATCTTAAAATTAATCCATAGTACAAGTCAATCAAAATCATTAAGATGCTTCGGCCAACATGCCAATAATATTAACACTAAATTTAAAATAATAAAGATAGCTTTATCTTCCACGACTGTCTTCGAGTCTTCCATTATCTGCACTTGCCATAGCTATACTTTCTTCATGTCTGCATCATAGGATGCATGAGTATTTCGAAGAAATACCCAGTAGAATGCAAAAACGCACAAAAACAGAATATACAATATAGGACAAAGAGTAGGGTTTAATATGAGACAGTTGAATAATCAAGAATATTTGAACTGAGCAATAAGAATTCCATTATAAGAGGAAATAACAGCATCAATGAAGGCTCCCAAACATCCAAAGTGTAAGGAGAGAAATTACCATAATCCAAGACTCCGAACATCAACGCTTCCTGACTCTCAAGTATAGAGCAAGGACAATAAATTATACGACTCCAAATAAATACCGGTGTAAGGAGAGAATGGTCAAAATACCAAAAGCTTCAGGCATCTATAGTGCAAGGAGTTACAATTTCTGCTCGCTGAATTTACCGATCGCAAAAGGTAAAATATAGCAGAACATCCTAGAGGTTCTCCCTTCAGAACCTGGCCATGCGTCTAGGGATGCTGGCCCCATCTGTGCTTACGGGCACAATGAGCGGAGACTGCAGATCTTCCATAATATCATATAGCCTAAACGTACATATGTGCCTCTTTTTGGGCAGTAAGGAATCGCAACTCCCTAAATATAGAAGATCTCGCAAGATCTAGCAATGGCTCGTGAGCATACTATGATTCCACCTCAGAGAGATCCTTGTAAAATCTTTGGTGGAGAAACAATCCAATATATATCTGAGAAATCTTTTACAGGGCAGCTCTGAGATTCAAGGTATCTTTTACCAACGGTTGACTCACCAAAAGAGTACTAATGAGATTTCCATATCTCGATCAGTAGACAGCTTGTAAAAGAGTATCAATGAGATCTTAATATCTCAACGAACATGAGACTCATGAAAAGAATACAACAGAGATTTCAACAACGACCATGTTACGCATGCATAGCCCTAGATAAGACTCATAGAGAAAGACTTGATCAAGAATTGCCTTTCAAGACTCCAAGAAAACACAAGTTATATCATGACGAATATCAAGTTCTGGTTTCAAAGAAAACTTGACTCAAACAGACTCAATAATAGGTCAACTGAAGTTTCTTTAACGAATGGAAGTGCATTGATCAAATACCTGATGAAAAGACTTCAAGGTTTTAAACTTTGGTCAAAGAGAAATAAATGGTTCGGTTTCCAATTGAAAACACGAATCGAGTCAATATCACCAGTGGAACATATAAGACTTGATGAACATCAAACCACTCACCATTGACCCGTGATACTATAGTATTATACTTAGTCCATCCTACTATAATATTACTTAAAGTCTTGTATAATACATATAAAGTTTTTAGTATACTTATTATAGCATAGGCTATTGCTTTGATAAAGTTTTCCTAACCTTTACCATAATTACAGTGTTCTGTTTTTACATATAAACATCAACAAAAAAAGAATTAGACTTTGAAAATTTTAATGTGATTACTTCTATGTGTCTAGTTTACAACCCAATAAACGGCATATTTTTATGATTTTTATATAATTAGTTACAAATATTTTAATGATGGTCGTCAGTGCAGAAACAGTACCTACTACAACTAGGATATCTCCAAATCAAGACTCCTTCCTAAACCATACTCTCACTACCAATTAAAAGCTCTCCCTCATTAGTAAGGGACATTCAGCCATGTTAATCCATTGGGTTGTTAAGATTTTGTGATATTTTATTAAGATACTAATCATATTCAAGTCTATCTCCTACCATAACTAGGAAATTGCCAACTCTTTTCTTGCTTCACTTGGATGTCCCAAAATAATTGCTTGCCTACTTTTGATTGGCTGATGTTGATCTCCAATTTGGTATGGATGTCCAATACATAGGTTTCCTCATTTAATTAGGATTTCAAATCTCTAATAAGATTCGTTCACTCTCTTAATCCTAATTACAGCACACTGTCATACGCGTAACAGTCCACTTCTGACTCTTCCCACGGTCAGTACAGTTGGACCCTGAAATTTTTATTAGAGTTATCCCTATGAGTTTAGTTTCTAACACCACTAATTTTATATTTTTCTGATTTTATTGAAATTAGTTATGAATTATTTACTACAAACTATCGACATAGAAATAGTACTGGCCGAGCTTACAATCTTAATCTTACTTTACATATCTCGTTCCAAACTAGGAAACTACCATATCTAGGCCAACCAACTAGACGTACCCTTCCTATTGGTTGATTAAAAAGTGAAATATTTATCTCTTTTTAATTAAGATTTATCTTCCCTAATTATCTCAACCGAACTGATACTTCCCGATCCTCCGCGATACTTACCATATTTACCGCTATTAGGTCAAATCTTAGATTTTGCTCCAAGATTTACTCCCACCATCCGAAGATCATCTTATGGCAAGGTTACCCATGTTCATAAATCACCCCTAGGCCAGTGCCATGTGGCTCAGTGCCCAGGTCTTGTGTTATGCACTCAATTAGCCTTTCTTACTTCTATTAAGACTAGGACTCCTTCTTTAATATGATTTCCTAGTTAGGATTTACTACTTCTATTAGGATTAGGCTATTTCTACTCTATATATATGTAAGGCCTATGGCCAAAACGGGATTATCAATGAGAATCACAGATTAGTTTATGCTTATTTCTTTTGTTCTAGTTTAGTCGCGTTCTTCTCCGTTGTAGACGCCGTGTCTACATCATTGGATCAGAGCCGTTTCGATCCTGGTTCCCACCCACCCACCCTTACTGTCGCCATGACAGGCGACCAGCGGACGAGCCCCGACCCTCCGCCGACGTCCTTCGGACCCTCGTCCGTGACGACTACGGCCTCGGCCTTTCACGAAGTTCCCATTACTACCCTTCCCCATGACACTACCAGAAATACACACTTGGAGGCAAAATTGGAGCGAGAACTTACCGATTTGAAGACTGTGATTGCCGGGATTGCGGAGTCCAACCGTCGTCGCGATCAGGAGAACCATCTTCGCGATCGTCGCTTTGAGGCGCTCCTGCTGACCTTCCAGCGCCAGACGGTGCCGGCTCCTCCTCCGAGCTACGCCGCTCCTCAGTCCGGGTTTCCACTGCCGTTTTTCCCCGCCGGCACCCACATGCTGCCGGCCGGCATGCCGCCTTGGCAGGGGCTCGCACCAGCAGGAACCAGCACGACGAGTTCTGCTTCGACTGGTGCCATCCCATCGGCCGCCTTCGGCTCGCCGGCGCCACTTCACTCCGTCGAGTCCCCCCTTCCGGCCACCGGCGTCGTGCCAGCCGCCTATTTGCCGCCGTCCTCTCTGCCGGGTCTGCCGGGGACAGCTGCAATGCCCGGCCAGACACCGCCTGCCGTGGAATGGCATTCGCCTTCGACGGCGGCGACAACCCCTCCCCCCAACCCCGCCGCCCCCCTTCCTCGGCCGCACCACCTCGCCAAAGGTGGCACCTTTCTCCCTCCCGGCGCTTCCCAGCCTTCCGCCCAGCCGCTACAGTCTTCCTCCGGCCAGGTCACCTCCGCCGCCGCTTACCCTACCGCCGCCGTCGCCGCCCCGATTGACCCTCTCCACCTCCGTCGAGTTGAGGCCTCTCCGTCGATCGGATCTTCTGGGGGTTTTCTGTGGCCACCGCCGGACCAGCATTTACCGCCGGACCAGCCGCCAGCGCCTCGGGTGCTTGCCGCCGCCGCCCCGATCGCCCTCAGTTCTTCTCAGCATTGCTCGGGGGTGCCTTCGGGCCTTCTGCACGAGGGTTCAACCGGCTCGGTTTTGCTTGGTTCAGGCCCGACCCCGAGAACCGCCCCTCATGCCCCTGCTGACGAGCCGACCCAACCTGCCCATTTCCAGGCCGTTCATCCATCCGGCGTTGGCTTTACACCACCCTACGTGGGCCCTGCTGCGGGTCCCCCTCTATATGTTCCGGTGCACGCTGGGTTTCAGCCCCCACACGCATCTGCTTCTGCTAATGCGGATGATTATTATGCATCTGATGACGAGTTTCCAGATTATATTGCCTATCATGGACGTGGAGGGCGCAATCGTGGTCATGGTCGTGGACGTGTGGTCCGTCGCGCCGCGGATGCCCCTATTGACCGGGAGGGCACTATCCAGGCTCGGCCGGTACGCGTCACATTTCCTGTCTTTACTGGACGCGACCCAGATGTGTGGATTTCACGTGCCAAACGTTTCTTCCACTTTCATCGGACCCCCGCTCACGAGCGTTGTGAGTTGGCTTCATTTCATATGGAAGGGCGTGCCATGCATTGGGTGGACCAGTATTTGGAGAGTCACCCAGCTTCTACTTGGGACGAGTTTGAGCAGGCCCTTCATCTACGCTTTGGCCAAACTGCTTATACGAATTATAATAGTCTACTTCCTCAGATTCGCCAGCGTGGGTCAGTTCAGGACTATTAGGATGAGTTTGAGCGATTGGTGAACCGTGTTCAGGCATGGCCTGAGCATACACTTATGGGAGTTTTTGAAGCAGGTTTACGGGCAGATATTAAAGCTGAGTTACAATCTTTTCCACGCGTCTCCTTAACAGAAACGATGCGTATGGCTCGTGTTTGTGAGGAAAAGTTGACTCAGTTGGGACGTTCTTTCTCTAGGCCTTCCCCTTCTCCTTCCCCCTTGCCTCCGTCATCTGGACAGCCCCGTGCGACTCGACCCCCTGGTAATTCCTCAACTCCTCCTATTACTCGGCTTTCTCCTTCGCAGATGGCGGATCGGCGTTCCAAAGGACTCTGTTACAATTGTGATGAAAAATATGTCCCTGGCCATCGCTGCACTACACGTCGGTTATATATGCTGGATGAGTGCTATGATACAAATTATGAGGATGACACGTGTGCTGATATTGTTGAGGATGATTTGACCCCTATTGAGGCTTGTGAGATGAGATTACATTGCAGGCCTTTTCTGGTACCTTTACTCCGCGTACTATGCGCGTCAAAGGATTGATTAAAAAACAACCGGTTTCAGTTTTGATTGATAGTGGTAGTACCCACAATTTTGTTAATGACCGTGTTGCTCGCCATCTGGGCTACCCTATCCAGGACTCTGCAACTTTTGATGTGCTGATCGGTGATGGAAATCGTCTCAAGAGTTCTGGTGTTTGCTCTAACGTTGCCTTGCAGTTACAGGGCCAATCCTATATTATGGACTTATACTTGCTTCCCACCAAGGGGGCTGATGTGGTCCTCGGTGTTCAATGGCTTGAGGCATTGGGCCCTGTTTCTTGGGATTTTCGACACATGACGATGGATTTTACTTATGAGGGAAATCCGGTCCGTATCACTGCTCAACCACCAGGCCGTCTTCAGTCTGCCGAATCTGCAGCAATACTTTGTCATTATCAATGTTCTGGCTACTTGTTGCAGCACCTCCCGGTAGTTGATGTTTCTGACTCCATGACTATTTCCCCGGCTTTGGCCACCTTACTTGAGGAGCATCATGCTCTTTTTGAGGAACCTTGTGGACTACCTCCTCCTCGTGGTTATGATCATAGGATTCCTATCCAGCCAGGTGCGCCTCCAGCCAATGTGCGGCCTTATCGCTACCCCCATGCTCAGAAGACTGAGATTGAGCGACTTGTTCGCGAGATGCTTTCATCTAGCATTATTCGTCCAAGTCAGTCTTCTTATTCCTCTCCAGTCCTCCTTGTTCGCAAGAAGGATGGTTCTTGGCGCTTTTGTGTGGATTATAGGGCACTTAATCTTATTACACTTAAGGATAAGTACCCTATTCCGGTTATAGAGGAGCTACTTGATGAGTTGGCCGGTGCACCATTCTTTTTGAAGCTGGACCTCCGTTCGGGTTATCATCAGATTCGCATGCACCCTGACGATATTTCTAAGACAGGGTTCCGCACACATGACGGCCATTACGAGTTTCTTGTCATGCCCTTCGGCCTCACTAATGCCCTTTCTACCTTCCAGTGTTTGATGAATGATATTTTCAGGGCTTGTCTACGGCGCTTCGTGCTGGTATTTTTTGATGATATTCTCATTTATAGCCCTACGTGGGATACCCATTTGGAGCACTTACGGTCCGTCTTCTCTCTCCTTCATGAGCATAGTCTTTTCTTAAAGCGCTCAAAGTGTTCCTTTGGTTGCCGTCAGATTGAGTATTTGGGGCATGTTATTTCTGCCGATGGTGTGGCTACGGATCCCACCAAGATTGTTGCAGTTCGGGATTGGCCTCGACCTTCTACCCCACGGGCATTACGTGGTTTTCTGGGACTTGCAGGTTATTATCGGCGTTTTATCTCCTCTTATGGCACTATTGTTGCTCCCTTGACTGCATTGTTAAAAAAGGGAGCATTTGGTTGGTCTGACACTGCTGAGCGCGCTTTTGCGGCACTCAAAACAGCGCTTATTTCTGCCCCTGTACTTGCCTTACCGGATTTTGTAAAGACCTTTGTTGTTGAGAGTGATGCATCCGATGTTGGTCTTGGAGCCGTTCTTATGCAGGATGAGCGTCCTATTGCCTTTTTCAGCAAGGCTTTGTCGGGACGGTCTTTACTGCTATCTGCTTATGAGCGTGAGATGCTTGCTATTGTCCATGCAGTGACTAAGTGGCGCCCCTACCTCTTAGGTCGTCACTTCATTATTCGGACTGATCACCAACCGCTCAAGTACTTTTTGGATCAGCGAGTGGCTACTCCCGCGCAACAACGTTGGGTCTCCAAATTGCTGGGATATGATTATGAGATGGTCTATAAGCGGGGTTCTGAGAACCGCGCTGCAGATGCCTTATCCCGACAGTTTGAGGATTCTTCCCTCCATGCCCTTTCCACTCCTGTTTTTCCTTTTCTGGACGAGTTGCGGGCTGCTTATTTGGTGGACTCTGACATGGGTGATCTTATTTCTCGCCTACAGGCCAACCCTTCTTCTTCTCCAGGATATATTTTGCAGGATGGTCTTGTGTTCTGGCATGGGCGGCTATGGGTGCCTAACTCTGAGAAGCTACGCACTGATATTCTTCATCTTTTCCATTCTACTCCACCAGCTGGCCATGAAGGGGTTTTTCGTACTTATAAACGGGTCTCTCAAAGTTTTGCCTGGCGTGGTCTCAAACGATCCGTACAACTTTTTGTGGCCCAGTGCGATGTGTGTCAGCGCGCTAAGAGTGACTCTACCGCTCCCTCTGGCCTTCTCCAGCCATTGCCTATTCCTGAACGGGTGTGGGAGGATATTAGTATGGATTTTATAGAGGGTTTGCCTACAGTTCAAGGTAAATCAGTTGTGCTTGTGGTGGTTGATCGGCTATCCAAGTACGCACATTTTTCTGCTCTTTCCCATCCCTATACGGCTAAGAGTGTTGCTGAACTTTTTGTCCGTGATATCGCTCGTCTCCATGGGATGCCAAAGTCTATTGTTTGTGATCGTGACAGGGTGTTTATCTCTTCCTTCTGGTAAGAGTACTTCCGTTTACAGGGCACTACATTTCGAATGAGTTCTTCTTATCACCCTCAAACGGATGGACAAACTGAGGTGGTTAACCGCTGCCTTGAGCAGTATTTACGGTGTTTCGTGGGAGATAGGCCCCGCACTTGGTTATCTTTTCTCCCTTGGGCGGAGTGGTCTTATAACACGGCGTTCCATACATCAGCGGGTTATACACCGTTCCAAATTGTTTATGGTCGACCACCTCCTACAGTGCTTCATTATGTGCGTCTTCGCTCTTCTATCGCTGAGGTAGACACTACACTTCAGACTCGCGATGCGGTGTTGCGCCAACTTCGTCTTAACTTGGTAGCCTCCCAGAACCGCATGCGCCAAGTTTATGATAAGCACCATGTCGTTCGTACATTTGAGGTTGGCGATCTTGTCTATCTTCGCCACCAGCCTTATCGGCAGACTTCGATACATAAACCGAGCAATGAGAAGCTTTCTCATCGCTTCCATGGCCCATATCCTATTGTTGAGCGTATTGGTCCCGTCGCATATCGCTTACAGTTACCTCCTGAGGCTCAGGTTCATCCAGTGTTTCATGTTTCTCGACTCAGGAAGTTTATGGGAGATCCTTCTGCTCTTCCGCAGCCTGTTCCACCACCGTTGCCATTTGATGAGTCTCGCCCAGTGCCTCATGCTATCCTTGAGCGTCGCCGTATTCGTCGTTGCGGGCGTGTTATTACTGAAGTTCTTGTTGCATGGTTACACCGTGCTCCTGAAGACGCTGCTTGGATGCGCGAGGATGATTTTTTGGAGCAGTATCCAAATTGGTCGTCTTGAGGACAAGACGATGCAGAGCGTGGTGGAATGTTATGCACTCAATTAGCCTTTCTTACTTCTATTAAGACTAGGACTCCTTCTTTAATATGATTTCCTAGTTAGGATTTACTACTTCTATTAGGATTAGGCTATTTCTACTCTATATATATGTAAGGCCTATGGCCAAAACGGGATTATCAATGAGAATCACAGATTAGTTTATGCTTATTTCTTTTGTTCTAGTTTAGTCGCGTTCTTCTCCGTTGTAGACGCCGTGTCTACATCATCCTGCGTCTTGGCTTGAGTCCTACGCGCACAGGTCTCTGAGGTCCCGCGGTTGCACTACTCGTCATACTAACACGCGTGCATCACTAACCACACATCAAAACTAAATTCACTTTACTAATTAAGAGTAATCCACTGAACACATGCCCTGACGCCTGGCCCCACTCCTGGCATCAGGTGTTCTCAGACCCTGGCGCCAGGCTGGCCTCAGAGCCAGGTTGTGCCCAGCGCCAGGACCAACCCTCGCATCCTAGTTTTCTACTACTATTAGCCATGCGATTAACAAATTATATCACATCATTAAATCAAATAATACATTAAAGCACATCACGTAACCAGAAATCAAATCAGGAAATGAAACTTTCCTATTTTAGACTAGTTTCCTAAAATAGATACCTTTAGTTAACGTGCCAATTTTCTGGGTGTTACAGACTTAGTCATAAGTTTATGGTTAATTACTTGTCTTTATATGTGATTAATATTTATGAGCTCAAATTACATCCATATAATATTTTATACTTTAATGAGTGTTTGAAGGCTCAATTATGTATAAGTGGCATTTAGGCTTATTGGATCTCATTTCAAATGCAGAAGATTAGTCTTCTATTTTAATAATGTAATATTAAATGGTTTTAAGTGAAGCTTAATTTTATTCTAACTTGAGGCCCATTCTTTTAATTAGGTTGGTCAAACTTGAAAACGAGATGCTAGTTGTTCAATTCACCTTCAAATACCACATGTGACCTAAGTGACAAAGTACGGGTATGGCAATAAAACGGTGAGGGAAAGCGTACTGAACAAAATGGCAGAAAATGGAATATACGGGAAAATAATGTGAAAAAATAGGAAAATAATAAAAATAAAAAATTAATATAGCAGGTGTAAATGTCAAAGAATAACATATTACAAAGTTGCGCATTTAAAAAAGGAGTTGCGCTTTAAATAAAAAAAAGTGTTTTACATGTTTAAACGCGTTTATCGGGATAAAACACTTTTATTTCGGGAAAAATACATTTTTTACTATTCCCGTTTTAAACGCGGAGTTTTTAGGATGATTGGTTGAAACACGTAAAACACTTTTTATACACATTTTAAACGCGTTTCGGTCGCATGGCCTGTGACAACCTCAAATTTTGTATTAAAAAAATTGACCTAAACGATTTCCAATTGAAATAGGACTCCAATTGGGGAGGGTGCCAAGTATTATTCTGGGAGAATCCTATTTGTTGATAACTTACCTTATATAAGATAAACTTTAATTGGAGAAGGAAGTTAGTGTCCTTTTTTAATAGGACTCCAAATAGGATGGGGGAATTTGAAAGCAAATGGCAGTTTCCTAGGATAAGTACAACTTGAATTGGAATTATATTAAAAGAAGGAAAGCATTTAAGATTCCAATTAGAACGGAGCACATAATTGAATGGGCGCTAGGATAAATTTCGTGGGAGACTTCTAATTGGCTAGAGAAGATTGTGCTCGACTTAAATTAGGGAGGAAGATACTCTCCAACTAGGATAGGAAACCCAGGACGTCCTCTATAAAAGGAGGACTGGCCGGCCATTGCATTGGCCGACATGTATCTACAATCCCTTGACCCTCTTCTCCCTCAACTAGATCTTGCCTTTATTGCTGGTCGACTTGTTTTGGCGAGGAGAAGCGCATGCGCATTGCTGGATTTTCTACAATGCGAGAAGAATTTTCGTCGAATTAAGGTAGGATGGTTTTTACATAGTTTCTCTAGGGTTTCATTCTCTTGATGCCTAGATTCCTACGTGTTTGAAGTCATATAATGTCATGTCCTTGCTGATTTATGATGGTTTACATTCTTAAATGAGTTCTTGAAAATGTTGAGATTATAAGCTTTGTTGTCTTACTTATGAATCGACTTTGATTGATTATTGAAATCTTGTTGTCATTACTCGTATTGAATTGGTGAGAACCCTGATTTTGTTGCCTTCTTGTTATTGCCTATTTTCTATGTTCGACCTTGCTGTCCGTTCATAATAATCGTATTTCATGAAGCTATTATATATGAAAGAGAGTAGATGATTGAATACATCCCTAAAATAGACAAAACCTTGTCAAAATGAGGAATTGCCGACCAAAGACTCTTGTGATTTGTCATGCATCTTTCCGGCTAGTATATGTTATGTAACACATGAAAAGCTTGATAACTATTGTTGTACTAAGTTGAATTATTAATTAAATACTATATAATCCTTAATTAAACTAAATAGTTGACCTCGGGTCAAATTAATGCTCTCGGCCAGAACTGTTTCCTAGGTCGACAACCAGTACTGAATAAATCATAACTAATTCTATAAAAATCATAAAATGTTTATTGGATTATACTATAGACACAAAGGTATATCATCAGTAAAAATCTACAATGTAGAAATTGTCCATACTGTCCTCGGGACTCGGATCAATCCAACCTTTCAGTTTTGGACATAATCTTGTTCTCCTTAAAATACTTTCGACTATGCTAAATCTTGTACTCCAGTTAACCAGCAGTAAGTAAAAAGATTAATACTACCCACATTAATCAGTGTAGGGCCAAGTATCTCTAATTAATTGCATGAACCATAGAAATGACTACAATAATTAAGAAGCATGAATATTGGCTATCAGTTTCATTGAAACCCAATCAACATAATAAAACTCAAATTAAATATCAAATTAGTATGCAACTGATAGAAACACCAGAACTTATAAAATAATTATTGTAAGAGTCTTTAAAGCATTACATCTCTCTCTCAAGGTCAAGACTTGCAGTACACATGTGCCTTTCTCAAGGGTTTCTCATTCAATTTCAATTACGTGTAATATATTATTGTTGTTGAAGCACTGCTCTTAAAGCTCTTTGTTACTGAGTTGGTTGGAACCAGGAGAGTCAATCGTCATAAGGATCGTTGTGAGGCTTTGTTTACTTGTGACATATCTGTTCCAAATAATGATTGATGAGTGCGTATTGCACATTTGTTGCCTGAGTAGGTTTCCACAAGGTCCTTAAGTTGCCCCTGTCTATGGGAAACTCTACTATCACAGTATGCTCAACAAGTCATGATAGATTTTGTGAGATCTCTGGATTATTTTGGACCTTACGAAGCTTAGTATACTCCGAGGCTCCCACCCAAAGAAGGCACTACACATATGTTTAGATTGTTAGGCACCACATAAGGCATATAGTCTCCGCCCATTATGTCTGTGAGCACCGAGCACCGATGGGGGCCTTATCCTAGACTCATGGCAGGTTTCAAAGAGAAAACCTCTAGGTTAACAGGGTAAGTTTCCATAGGAACTTGCGAACCCCTGTCGATGGGAAACAATTTCCACAGGAGAGAGAGTTTCCATAGGGATTTGCGAGCCCCTATCCATAGGAAACATTATCCACATGGATCTTACAAGACTCTGTCCATGGGAAACCATATGGATCTAAGAGCAAAAATTGAATATTTTCTTATACTATGGATGTTTTAGAGTTTGATGAATTTGGACAATGACTTACTTTTTGTTAGTGATGATACTTTCTTCCTACGTAACATACTACTTGTTCCATATTACATTTAGTTTCGCTTATAGTATTTGAACTTCATTTTTATCTCTACTATGGTTTTGCATTCTACTGAGTATATCTTCGGAGTACTCATGCATCCTGCGATGCGGTATAGCTGATGATTAAAGAAAATGTGTAGCAGGAAGTGGAAGATCGTGAAGTCAAGATTAGTTAAATTTTTTAGTTAAATTTATTTCACGAACATTGTAAAAAATGGCATATGTGCCAACATTTGACTATTTTGGATTATGGTTAGTACATTTTGGATCTTTCATTTAATTAATAATTCATCCCAAGGTGAATATTCAATTATACGTCTTTTGATGATTGTATAATTGACGACACGGTTTACCATGTCACGTCCCCAAGTAATCGGCACATTTGATTATGTTCGTACTCCGATGAAGCCAAAAATTTGGGGCGTGATACCACCTATGTGAAGTCTAAAATGGAAGTGTGTGGAGGTTGTTGATTAGAGCTCGAGGTGAATTGGAGCAACACAAACAAAGTTTTCTGGAAAGAGATTAAGTCATTGATGATCTGACGGTTAAGAGGGTTGCAGCAGTAACAACTCTTCAGGGTGGGTTATGTCCAATTTCATAATTTTCTTTTTTGTGGGTTGGACAAACCTATGAAAAGAAAGATGTGCAAAAGCAAGGAGGAGCCAAAAAAGGAAAGACAAGATTTGAGCAGCTTGTGAATGGCCAAACAAGAAGAGAAAGAGGAGGATCTGATGTGGTGAATATATGATTAGAAACTAAGGAAAGAAAGCCAGAGGTTGTCACCCATAGATAGTAAGGAAAGAATATATATTATTTATGGGAAAGAAATAAGCTGAGAGCGATTTACTAAATCAAGGAGATGGAAAAGGAAGCAAATAGTGGAGTTGTGCAAGATGTGGCTGCCCATTTAGGAAGAAGATAAAATGGAGAAAGATCTTGGCTGCAAAGAAAGGAGGTAACAGCTGTAAGCAATAGGTTTGTAAAAGAAGGGAGATTCTCCTAGTTTGTGATTGGTCAAAGCAAGGAAAGGATATGAAGAGGTGCTAGCAAATCTCGTTGGTAGATATGATTGAAGCAATTTGTTTAAGATTATAAGTTGTTATTGAATAAATTATGGGCAAATCTCCAAAAACTTGATCGTTTAATATTCAAACCCTTACAAGTGCACAAGGCAATTGTATTACACTGAGTATTAATGGGTTGTCAACCCTCAGGGATGGATGAATAATTCTACCGATCTCAAGAGAAAGAAAAGTTGTTGTTTTAGTTTAATCTAAGAAAAACAGTAAATTCCAGCTACTTCAAATGAATTGAACTAATATAGAGAATTGTCAAGACTTCGAATCCACCACACAATAAACCAGCTTATCGTCTCTCTCTCTCTCTCTTGTATAAATTCCTAATTGGCTAGCATATTCCTCTCAGACATATACTTGTCAATTCAATATATCGTGCTCTCCTCTCAGACGTAACACATAAATCAATTAAAACATGGAACTGTGATCCCTCTCTCGGGCATAAATCAATGAAACTTTATTCCTTTATAACACCTTAGTTTACTCGCATTCCTCTCGGATACGTAAGTATTCATCGGATTGAAATTAACAAGAATCACTCTCGCCTCTCTTGAGCACAAAGAATAACTCTCAAATAAATTAACAGTGATTATATAATAAGATCCATACACCAACTAAGATAAAATGTAAAATTAAAGTTGAGAAAAAGAAACGATACAACCAATCTAATTAGGCTTCATCTACGCCTTTGAAATAATTCTAGCCTCGCATTGGAAGAGAAACAAGCATCATGTTCTTCATCATCTTCTTCTTCTTCTCTCCTTTGCTCTAGCCTCCAAGGTCTCCAAAGGAACTCAAAGCTCTATTCTCTAATGCCCAATACGTTCTCCCTTAAGGCATATATATAGGGGTGAAGGAAAACCACAAAGTCCTCTTCCAAATCCGAGTCAAAATAGGCTTGATTTAGGTTTTGCCACATACGGCGATCGATCGCTGCGTATTGCCAATCGATCATTTTCTCGATTCACTCAGCAGCACAATTTTCCAATAGTCATAACTTTTTTCTCCGAACTCCGAACTGTACGTGGTTAGTAGCGTTGGAAAGATGACTTCGTGAACTTTAAAATGAAGCATGAATCAGTCCAATCAGAGATATACACATGAAGTTATGATGATTCAACCATTAGAGTCACTTTTAACTACATTTCTGCATTTTATGCTTATTTTCCTACAAAAATCAAAAACTATATTAAAATATCACTAAATCTAATTAAACGCTAACATAAACATAAGTTTAGGTGATAATTATATGCATAATTCATGTGTATATCACATAGCAACACTCAAAGAAACTTGATTGGATTTTCCAAAATCACCTCTTCCCCAATTCCTATTTAAAGGGCACCCGGGTAGTACATTAGGGGCATCAAAATTTCCACCTCTTCCATCGACCAACTCTCTCTCTATCTCGCTCCTCAATTTTTCTTCATTGCTTTAATTTATCAGTTTTATTTTTATTATGATGGCTAGCTAATCCCCTACCTAAGGCTAGAGGGGGGGATTTGTAATATTCTAATGGAGTTCTTTTCATGTTAATTATTGGGCTTTAATTATGTGTTAGTTAGTTTAGTTAATGATTATTGTTTACCTCTTGCATCTTTGTTTTAATAATACATAGGATACTTGATTTTTTCTTAATCCTTTGCGTGTTTGATGCATGAATTCTTGATGACTTAAATATTATATTCCTTCAATTAAGTAAAGTAATATTTTTGTTATTTACTTTTAATGTTCATATTATCTAATTAGGGAGAATCATCATTCACCTCTAATTGAGAAAAGTTGATACATGAAGAACATCATTAAATGTTACAATGACCCACCCTTGATGCTTTAATGGTTCATTTTAACGGATTTTTCCACTCTATTTTACTCTCGACTTTTTCTTCTACTACTTTGTAAATAATTTTTGTATGCACACTAGTCAATCCCTAAGGATCGACCTTGTAAGTACTACAACAAACAGGTGCACTTGCAAGTAAAAATAACTGAGGCTATTATTCAATTTAATGAGTAATTAGTTCATGTTTATCACACAATATTCCTTTCGTAGGTCAACTGTGAAGACCAACGCAGTATCCCGAGCCTGAGAATGCGATGAGCACAAGGCTACGAGATGTGGGTCCTATTTTGTGATCATATGCATTATGGAAGAGATTTAATAGTCACACATCAGACATAAAAGAAACAAACATGAAAATAAAGCACACACAAATTTTGTGTGAAAACCCAACTAGGAAAAAACCACAACGATCACCCTTGTCGATTTTAAACCAATGCAGTATGAGATCTTACTTTTGGTTTTACAAGACTAGAGTTACCGTATGAGAACCCTTCTCAGTTTGCGGTTGCCCTTCCTAGTACTTGTATGACTTGATCTTTACCCAATCTCCAGTGAGCTACTCTGCTTACTTCAAGGCTCTGATCACAGTCTTCATCTCCTTCTTTTCAGCATCTAACGAACTCAACTGTGCGTGGTGTGTATATGTGTGATTGATTGTGCTCTCATCAACTTGAATTAAGTTTTCTCATTCACACCAGCATAGTACGAATTATTCAATTGGGAAGACAGACAAATATTTTGTGCCTTTGTAACAAATATTCTCTCAAAGGCGCAAGGCACAAGAGGCAATTTGACTAAGGAAAAATTAGGGTTTTTCTCTGAATAAATTTTTCATCTTCATGTCCTTAAGTGGATATTTACAGGGTTAAAGATGTGGCCAAGTCTCCAACAAAAGATGAAATGCTTTTCTAATTCGCACTTAACTTAAATCAGGGCTCTTTGTGTTGTAGCGCAAGTGCTCTCAAGAAAGTATTTCATAGTTTGAGTTATTGCACAGGCTTTTGTGTTGCAGTGCAATTGCTCTAAGAAAAAACTTGTTCCCAACGGTGTAGCGCAATTTACACCATTGTAACACATAAGCATTGTTCAAACTGTTCTTAAGCAATGTAGCACAACTATTTGCGTTGTAGCACATAAAGCTACGCATAGTATTTCAAACCCTTTAAAATCATTAAGCTTAAATCCAACTTAAGCACATAATTATTCTATTAATTCTATCAAAATTGAGTAAAGTGCGTGTTCATGCACTTGAATGTCTTCAAACTTCTCTGAACACTTAAAGCTTCATCTTGAATCATTAGAACATTTGCAACTACTCCATTATTCAAGTCTGTCAAACCCGAAAACTAACTTGACACACACATATCTTGTCAATTTCCTAGACACAAATACATACACATTATGACATAGTTTGGGAATGAGAATAAGTTAATTACATTTGCACTCACATCATTTTCCTATCCACTTTGAAGGTAGCACCCTCCACATCAAGATTGGACCTCCCCCCCCTAATACAAATCCTCAAAGAACTCTACCACATGATCCTCAAGGTCATCATCATCCACCGTTTACACCCCATACCCCTTCTCAAGACCATCAATATGATTCCTCCTCCTAGTAGATCCCTTGGAATAGATGAATTTGGTGTTCTTATCCCCTTCCTTTAACCATAAGGTCTTAGCTCCTTCTCTCCACATAATCTCTTCCTTCCATAGAAGCTCATCCTGCTCCTCCTCCAACTCCACAGCAAGGCTAAGCCCCTGCTACGGCCACACCTAGGTAAACAATACTCTCGGTATAACCCAACTTCTTCCTTATTGACTTCCATCCTCCTATCGTCGGCAATGGTCTCCAATAGAAAAATCACCGATAGGGTCTCACTTCGGATAAGGTTCGTCGAAAAAGAAATTATCGAGGCCGACCGAAGTGCACGACAATTCCAACACATGGTCTTCATTGGCCCTAGCGGGGCTGCGCCACATCTCCAGCTGAACTTGAACGTCTAAATCACTCTCACTCCACTTCATCCCATTTTGGCTCCTCGGGGATACAGGGAGCTAACCCCGATTACTACTTCATAAGGTGCTCCTCCCTTCCGTCCTTGCTATGAGGCAAAGTCTGCTCCAACACCGCAATCTCCTCTCTTAATTACCTTTCTACCACACCTTTTTGTGCCCCTCCTCCGACAACATCGAAGGTGAAATCTGTCAAACAGCCCACCGAAATCACCGATAACATCCTCCCTCCTCCCCTGCTGTATTCCCTTCCCTCTTCCCATCTGAGATTGTTCCTTACCACCATCTCCCCCCTTCCAATCTCTACCATCCCATTGTTCTTCTTCCTCCCTGCCAACGCGTAAGATACCAAATGCCTACATGCAGGGAATCATCGAACCTCAACCCTCCTAAATACCACTCTTCTCCATCTCCAACTTGACTCTACACATTTGGTACTCATGACCCAATAACCCACAATGAAAATAAAATGCCAACAGCTTCTCATACCTAAAAAATGTCCAATAAATTATTCCATCTGTGTCCTGCAACATCCCTCCCTTCTTCAAGGGGACCACCACCTTCACCTGAGTTGTGAGATTGAGAAAGGAATTTTGTTCTACCGACACTGTTCGACAATTCACTCCATATATTCACAATAGTGCTCCTCAACTATCTTCACCACAGACTCAGTCATAAATTCCACCAGGATCTCATACATCTGGTTCCATATTTCGCTATATGGGAAGATAATGTTCTTCACGTTCAACCTTCGCTCCAACCTTTGCCACAAAAGAATGCAATTATAAAACATCCAGGGTCCTCCCTTCTCATTCCGACTAGGTCAATTTCTTCCCCAAAGAACACCTAAATAGTGTTAACATCTACAATATCAACTCTGGCTTCCTTTTCACTATCCGAGAGTGGTTTCAAGGTCTACCTTGCAATCTTCAAGTTTAGCGGTTTATGGGATTTAGATTTTCCAAACATGCTCAGCATACATTCCTTCTTAGTCTCCCTTTCTTCGTCCTCTTCATGTTGTATAACTCCTTTTTCCTTCTCTTCCAACTATAAGACTTCTTCCTCTTCTTCCATTGTGAAGTTTTGTAGCCCAATAATCAGTTTCTATGATTTTCAATCTTTCAACCTCACCTTCCATCCTCGCAAATTTCCTATTTGTCTTTCCTCCTCCTTTGAGAACTAACTAGAACCTCCTCCTCCGGAGACACCCTCCTAACCCCTCAAGCCTAACATCAATCTCCTCTCCTAGTCAAAGAAACTTGCCTCAACAAAAATAGACTATGGTTTACCCACCAAAAACTCATTTTTGTGCTAAAATGTGCCTCCAAAATTCTCTGTGGAGAAGATCCCATATTGTCCTTTTCTAGGCCTACTCCCACACTAAAAAGTGCCCCCATAGACTCCTTAATCACCTTAAATTGGAAAATTAGCTTATGTTATTGTGGAAGGGGACTTTGAACTCATTGTAAACATAATTAATGGGGGCTTTACAAGCTCTCTAGATTTAAATTCAGTCTTCAATTTCCTTTTATTTTATTATCAGGGAACGAAATAGAGCAGTTAGGTCTATTGGCGATTGTTGTTGGGTTAGTGTCCATCAGTAAAGACTTGAATGAATTCTATTCAGTACAAAAATATACAAAACATGAGAAATCACACTCGCTCCATGCATGAATCAGACTTCTAAAGATACATAGGGGTATTTGATTGCTAAAATAATAAAGTCTTACAACGATAATCTTCATTTGGCACAAAAAAAAGGATATTGCAAACAACAAAGTGACATTTGCAACAGATGATTAAAGGGAGAATTGTTGGAATGCAACTCTTGGCATTTTAAAAGAAACGCAAATGCAGAAGACATGAACGCAGAGAAGCTTGTGGCAAAATAAGGAGAAATAACTAATGAATAGATTAATTATCGATATCATGCATGAGTATGTCAATTAGAAAAAGGTGCACAATGCATGGCATGATATGACCAAAAGAGGATAAAATTTTCAAACTACGATGGCCTACAAGACCTTTTTTGTTTTTGTCCTACAAATTCTATCGTTGTATCTCACAAGGTACGATCCAAAGTCCAAGGAAAAGGATTAGCGTCAGGTTGAAAGCCAATTATAAAAACTTTGTCAACCTCTATGGATCTTACACCACACATTCTAGCTAGAGCTATGACGTTTCCCCGAAGCGATGTGTTGTGCCAAAACCTGGGGTGCAAGGATAAGTAAGCAAAGGTTGGCAAGGACATTCCTTGGAAGTGACATGTTACAACAATGCCCGATTGCAATGAGAAGTTAGCAAGGGTTCTCATGTTGGTCTAGACAGGCACGGGTAAAGAAGTTAGTCTAAGAGCGTAAGATTAGACTGGCAATGTAGAATATTGGGACCTTGAAGTTTAAGGGTATGGAGTTAGTAGAAATAATTAAGAGAATGAGGGTTAACATAGTTTGCTTGCAGGAGACTAAGTTTATAGGAGAGAATGCTAGGGAATTGGGGGATGGTTTTAAACTATTTTATGTAGGTAAAAATTCAAATAAGAATAGGGTTGGTAAAGTGGTTGATAAGGCCATGAGAGAAAATCTTGTCGGTGTCAAGAGATTTAGTGATAGAATTATATTAGTGAAACTAATGTTAGGGGAATTCATAGTTAATATTGTTAGTGCTTATAGACCTCAAGTAGAATTAGCAGAAGCATTAAAAAATAATTTTGGGAAGAAATGAACTTGATAATGCAAAGGATACCTAACGGCAAAAATGTTATTATAGTAGGTGATCGTTTAAAATTAAACCCTTCCAAGTGCACAAGGCAATTGTGTACTACGATGAGTATTAAGGGTTGTCGAACCTCAGGGATGGTTAAATATTTTACCAAATTCAAGAGAAGGAAGGATGTAGTTTATTTAATTAATCTAGAGAAAACAATGAACTTTAACTATTTCTAAAGGGTTTGAATCAATGTAGAGAATTATCAAGGCAATGAATCCACCACTAGACATGCAATTACTACTCTTGATTATTATTACTCACAAATTGACATGATATGGTAATTCGTGTTCTTGGTCGGACAC
Organism: Houttuynia cordata; assembly: GCA_039654745.1. Lineage (NCBI taxonomy): Eukaryota > Viridiplantae > Streptophyta > Magnoliopsida > Piperales > Saururaceae > Houttuynia > Houttuynia cordata. Next base: position 28,888,391 of record CM077502.1, read on the forward strand.
ACGAATCACTAATGAATTCACTAACGTTCTTGGTCGGACACGAAAGTTCATCCACTATTGTGTAATCAATCTTATACTTAGTCGGTCATAGAATCAATCACAAACCTGTTCTTGGTTAGACATATGGATTGAAAAGATCTAATTTCATCCATATCTAATAAGTCTATGGTCAAGCCCTCAAAAGAAACTCTTGAAATAGCATTAAGCATGAATCATAATCAACTTTATTAAATGAAACTAACAAGAGTAGCAATACACATATCTAGGGCTTCATCTAGCCTTGACAAGGAATTTAGTTACACATAGAAAGAGAGAAAAGAAAAGCCTGTTTTGATAGTTCCATTAGCATGGATCTCTTCTTCTTTGGCTCCAAAACACTCCTTCTCTTGCTCCTCTCTAGCCTCCAATATAGCACAAGATTTGGCCCTATGTTCTCCCTTAAGGCCTATTTATATGTTTGAAGAGAAAACCTCGAAGTCCCCTTCCAAATCCGAGTCGAAATAGGCTTCATTTAGGTTTTTCAGCAATAACCGATCAATTGCTCTGTATTGCCGATCGATCGCTTCCCGATCGATCATTTTCCTTCATTAATTCCTGCGTTATTGCGTAGGTCGATCATTTTATCTCGCCTGCTGATTGATCATTTTTCTTCCCAATCAATCATTTTAAGTGCCAATCGATTGTTTCCTTCACTAACACTGTTTTCCGGCTCTGGCGATCGATCGTAGTTACTATTCATAATTTTCAAATTATTATAACTTTTCACTCTGAACTCCGAATTATGCGTGGTTGGTGGCGTTGGAAAGCTGATTTCTTGAAATTTAATGTGAAGTTTGAATTAGTCCAATCAGAGATGTGCACATGAAGTTATGAAGATTTAACCATTAAAGTCATTTTTCACCTCATTTATGCATTTCACTCTTGTTTTCGACAAAAACCAAAAACTACATTAAAGTAGTACTAATTCTAATCGAACACTAACATAAACATAATCTTAGGAGATAATAAAATGCATATTTCATGTGTAGATTAGTAGGCGACCTAAATAGGCATGTAGGGGAGAAAAACATAGTATACGAGAGGGTTCGTAGAGGGCATGGTTTTGTGGAGAGAACTGAGATGGGAGAAACAATTCTTGAGTTTGCGATAGCAAATTATCTAAGTATAACAAATATCTATTTGAAGAAGAGGGAAGAGCATCTAGTATCATTTAAGAGTGGATCTAACAAGAGCTAAATAATTTTTTTTAGTTAGAAGCGAGAATAGAATCAAATGTAATGAATGTAAGGTTATACCTAGAGAACCTTTAGCACTACAACTAAGATTAGTTGTTTTGGATGTCCACATTAAGGGGTGAAAGAAGCAAAGGGCGAATGAAGTAGAGCCTAAGATCAAGTGGTGGAACTTGAAGGGTGAGTTGCTCAATATTTTTGTGGAGAGGTCGAGGGTTGAAGAAAAGTGAAACTTCAATAAGGAACCACCAATGATGTGGGATAAATTGGCTAATTCCCTTACAAAAGTGAAAAAATAAGTATTTGGTGAAGCGAGGGGAGATGGACTTCAAGAACGAAACATGGTGGTAATGTTGATGAAGTTTAAGGTGTCATCAAGGAAAAGAAGTATTTATTCAAGGAGTGGAAAAAAATGTAAAAGTTTAGAGAATTAGGAAAGATATGCTAAGGTTAAGAGAGTGTCTAAAAAGAGAGTGAGTAAAACTAAATAAGGTTTTTTATGACTTGTATAATAAACTAGGGATAAATGAAGGAGAGAGGGACATATATAAGATAGCTAAGTTGAGAGATAAGAGAAGTAAGTATTTAAAGCAAGTTAGGTGTATTAAGAATGAAGATCAAAGGGTTTTAGTGAAAGATGAAAAAATTAAGGAGAGATGGTATGCATATTTTGAGCATTTGTTCAACAAAAATTGTTGTAGTGGTTAGGATATTGAGTTTAGTCCTATTAAAGATATAACTTATTTTAAAAGATTCTACATAGAGAAGGTAGGAACTGCGTTAAAGAAGATGAAGAAAAGCAAAGCTCTAGGATGTGATGGAATTCTTATTGAAGTATGAAAGGCTCTAAGAAGTATTGGCTTAACTTAATTGACTAGTTTGTTTAACAATATTTTGAAGTCTAAGAGGATGCCAAAGGAGTGGAGGAGAAGTACCCTCATACCCTTATATAAAAATAAAAGGGACATCCAAAGTTGTACAAAGTATAGAGGTATAAAACGTATTGGCAGAGAATCAATTTGGTTTCACGTCGGAGAGGTCAACAACGGAAGTATATTTTTGTTATGATAGTTAGTAAAGAGCTATAGGGATATGAAGAAAAACCTCTATATTACTGTCATAGATTTAGAAAAGGCCTAGGACAAAATGCCGCGAGAGCTCATTTACAGTGTTTTAAAGAAGAAGGAAGTCCATGTGAAGTTATAAATATATTATAAAGGATATTTATGAGGGGTTGTAACTAGTGCATAAAAAATTAGGAAGAAAACCAGAGTTTCTAGTTACAATGTCTTCATTAAGGGTTAGCATTAAGTCCTTATCTTTTCGTTTTAGTTATAAATGAGGTAGAGTATATATTTTTGTAGATAATAGTTTTAATTAATAAGGGTAAAAATGGTTTGAATGTAAAACTAGAATTATGAAGAAAGGCTCTATAATCAAGAGGTTTTAAAATAAGACAGACTAAGATAGAGTGCATAAAACATAATTTTAAAGTAGAACTATAGGCATAACATTAATTGAAATAGAGGGATAGGTAGTACCAAAGTTTGAAAAATTTCGTTACTTAAAATCCATTATCTATAAAGAAGAGAATAATGATAGTAATTTGATGGATAGGACAAATGCAGAGTAGGTAAGTGAAGGATAGCCTCGGGAGTTTTGTGTGATATGCATGTTCCAAAAAAGCAACAACACTATAAAGCGAAGTGTTGGCTAACAAAGAAAAGTTATATAAATAAGTTAAATGTATCCAAAATGAGAATGCTAAAGTGTATGAACAAGATAACTAGGAAAAATAGGATTAAAAATAAATATGTTAATAAAAATTTACGGGTAACACCTTTAGGGAGAAGTTGAAGAAGTATAGGTTGCGTTGGTATAAACATATACAAAGAAGACCAATAAATGCCTTTAAAATTAGAAGGGATGCATGTACATAATACTAAAAGAGATAGGGAGACCTAAGAAAACTTGAACATAGTTAATAAAAAAGATAACTTTATTATCTCTTACAAAAAATTTGGCACAAAACATGCCTAATGGAAGCGTAAGATCCATGTCGCCGACCCCAAATAGTTAGGAAAATGCGTTACTTGATTATGATTCTTACTTAACACCAAAAAAAAAACTTGTAACACATACAAAGAGGAAACGCTACATCTCCATAGAATACCAATAGCACATGTTCCCTATGTCCAATATTAACGGGGACATTTTACGCCAAATATACTCCACAATGCAAAAATGAGATAAATATAAGACGAGACCAAAAGAACAGGCATCGTGCATATAACAAAAAATCCAGATCCTGATGAGTAAAAAATTTCCATGGTCAACAAGCTGGTGTAGCTTATAATATAAACGGTTTAGTGGCACACAATTGACTTTTACTATGCCAGCATTTGCACAAGAAAACATCCAAGAACGAACCTATATGAAACAAAGCCATTTCCAAAAAAGGAATATTAAAGCTGAAGTAAGAAAACTACAAATATCCACATCCGCATAAACCATTTTAGCCTTCCATCTAGCAATGTATCCCTCTAAGAAGCATGGATACGAAGATGGTGACATGATACGGACACGGGGACATGGCATTTTTCCAGAAAGTAGGATCTGACACGGTTAATAAAAAATTATTTGCATAATTTTAAAATATATTTTTTTATATTGTAGTGACACAATTTTTTTTGCGGTTAGGTGGTGGAGGAAATGGGACTCTCCTCCTCAATTGGAACAGGTGCAATGTTCTGTAAGCAGCCCCTACTTGCCAGGAGCATCAGCTCCTTGGCCTTGTCAGCAGGAAAATTGTCAAAAATGAGCACCCGCCCCGCATAAAACATAGTCAATTGCACGGCCGATGGATCACAGTCCGGCCTACAATTGGGAGCAGGGGAGAATGATTAAGGGTAAACAACCATCCATCAAAGAACAGCTTCACAAAGTAAGAGATGTCAGGCAATCCAGCAACAATACAATACCTTGCTTGGGTTGGGTTAGGATTCTCTACCGCAACCGGAATGCCGGACTCGGATGTCGCAACCTGAGGAGAAAGGTCCTTGGAGGGAGTGTCACACCCCAAAATTTCAGACCTTGATTAGAGCGCGGAAGCAACCAATCAAATACAGTCAGGAGGTCAGAAACTCGATGAGTGACCGAATACTTGATCGATCTCAACCCAATTATCAAATTGGAACATACAGGATCAATATGACAGAACAATATTCAAGTATCCAATCTTAAACATAACACTATCGAAAGAAACTACTTAGTCTATTACAACAATCAAATAATCAATAATCTAAATATCAGGTTCCTGGCATATAGGCCAACCAGTCTATTAAAAGCAATCATAAATAAAATTTAAAAGAATCTTCTACTCCAAGCTTCAGCTGTCCATAGCAGCTCCGGCAACTTTAAGATTGCCACCTCAGAGAGTTTCCATCAATATCCCTTAGTGGAAGAAAACAGTTTTCAGGGAACTGAATGTCAATTTACAACAACAGAGGTTGTACCAAAATTACTCGAGATTCTCGTCTTTCAAGGATTTACTCTCATAGGAGTACCAATGAGATTTTAATATCTCAATCAGTAATCAACTCATTAGAGGAATGATGAATAGAAATTCTCAATCAACGGTTGACTCATTTACGGAGTAACATGAAGACAATTCCTTCTTGAACCTCAATCAACTTGTATGAGATATAACAATAGATTTAACTTATTCAATATATTCTCTGTACATAGCCCTAGATAGGAATTCCCAACACTGACTATAGACTTCACTGGTTATCAAGCAACTGGAGAATTAGGGTCCGAGAGTACAAATCCTACTTGGAACTCTTCGACTAAATCCGTAGACAGAAACTGCAATGCGCAGGACACTGACTCAGTTCAGAATGACTCAACCACGGTCATCTTTTTATAAATTTATTCGTACTGTACTAACCATTACCCAAGTCTTTCCATCTTCATTAAAGGTTATCTTAATAATTAACTCTCATATAACCACGTTGTATTAAGTAATAGTGTGGAGAATCTTATTTTTGGGTACTGTTATTTGCATAACAACCCAATTCCGACACTTGCTACAATTTTTACAGTTCGACTTCGGTACTGAGATTTTTACAGTAGATTGCCCAATGAATCTATTTTCTAATCCAACAAATAGCACATTTTTCCAAATTGTCTACAATTAATTACAATATTTTAATTACCACTCGTTGGCACAGGAACAGTTCTGGCTGAGAGAGAGTATCTTACTCTAATGTGTTCTAATCATATTAAATACATTATATGACATCTAATTAGTGATATTAATCATCAATACCCATTCCCCAAGGAGTGTTACAAACCCTTAAGGCTTTAGTAATAGGTAATATTTCTCATACTATGATACATTTAGCTTACAACAAATTATTTATGTTCATTAGCATCACATTAGTATCACCCTTCACCCAAAAAGGACATCCAATCCCGGACATGTACCTGAAGGCTGATCAATTGATAAAATCATAAAGGAATCAACTTTCTTGTGAATCAAGAGTCTCGGCCCAAGATAGATTATCAAGCATAAACATTGATCACGATACAATTAAGTGCACATATTTACCATTGCTATATGATACCTATTTTAGACCTCCTAGAATGACACAACAAGGAGACAACAATTTTGGGACAGCATGTTTCTTACTCCTCCAAGCACCATACTAGAACATCGAAGAAGATTAACCATATGGGAACCATCTAGGCGCTAGCACATTGAATATCAACACAACTCATTTTCATAACTCATGCATGTATAGACATCCAAATCAGTAATTTTGTAATCAATAAGCATCACCATTAAATGGATGAGGGATCATAATATCTCACGCAATACTTTTAGAATCATAGAACAAAGATCAATCAAGAGTAAAATAGGGAAAAACACATCCTACTACTGTACACGACGAGTTCCTCAAGTCTTTGCGCAGAACACCGCTTCCTCCTCGCGAAACTGCCTTGCTCCAAGGATCGAATGTCACAAACACTTGATGATCAAGAAAGGAAACGAGAAAAACTCAAAACTCTAAGAGGCTGAACGTTCATGCACTTAGAAACCCGAACACAACTAGAAAATCTCTTCCCAAATCCTTTCCCAAATCAGTTTTACTCAAAAATAATCTCTCAATAGCCCTCCTTAGTTTGGTAGGATTCCCAACTCAAAAAGGAGATGAGACAGTCAAGTTCCAAGTTATTTACCAATTAGCTTATTCAATTTCAAGGACAAAATCCTATATTTAGGGGGGGAATGATGTAATGTCTTCAAGATTTGCATAGTAAAATTTTTTTACTACGAAACCCAATCGGGTTGTGTTTCCTATAAGATGCTAGAGAATAAACTTAAAATTAGATCGTAGCATAGCTTTATGTGCAGCTAGAGTTGGATTAGGAGTGGATTAGCATGGGCACGGTTGATTGGGATCCATACTCGACTAGAAATTGGAGTCTTGCCTGCTCTATAAAAAGACCAGTGTCGGTCCTCTTCACTCTCACTTCCAACGAAAATTCCCACTCTCTAAAAATCTATCTTTCTCTCTCATTTCTCTCTAGTTGCTGGTCTGATCGAAGCGATGACAAAGGAGGAGTGTGGCACAGAAGGGGCGAGGCTGAAATGAGGGATTTCAACAATCGACTCCAAGTAGGATGCTTTTACGCAATATCCTGCTCCGATCTACAATTTTGCAGTCTTTGCAATTTTTTATTTTTTGAGTTTGCAGTCGACTTTTCGTGTCTTTACTCCGCATATTTTTATTTTTTATTGATTTACTTATGATTGAAAGCTTGATCCTTTATGACTCTATGCTCTTGTATACCTGTTTGGAAGCTTCTGTTTGAACTTTTTATGCATAGAGAAAATCTTGTTTGTTATTAGTGTTTGCAGTCTTCTGGCAGACGTCACCTAAATCTTTCTGATTGTTTGTATGCTTTTGAAATATGCAAACCCAGAAGCTGTGAGATCTTGTTGTAATCTTTCCTAGAACTTATATTTGCTGTCCTACATTAATTATTGCAATTCCTTAGGGCTGATTTTATCCATCGCCCTGTCCAAAATCACAAATTATCTGTGCATTTGTAAGAGAATTGTTAAAGCCTTTATTTCATTGATGTGGCTTCCAGATCGGCAATTATGCCCTTTTAATTATATTATGTAAACCTTAATATATTTCTTAGTGGTAGAAGCATTCTTTGTCATCGGTTTCCTGGTCTGGCATAAGTTGTTAGAAAACAAATAAGCAAGAGATCTCTGACCTTGTTGTGTCAGTACCAAATGGTCAAGGAAAGACATTGATAAAGTAAACCTGTTCAAAGTTAAATTTTTGTCCAATTTCAAACGATTCTGTCTTATTTGCTGTAAGATGGACATTGTCTTAAAGTAGCATCCATTAACCTCCTTCCAGTTCAGGTAACCTTTCTTGTGAAATTATCCGATGGGCTAGATGAATTATGTTTTGCTTCTGAAGAATGTGAACCAGTAGGGTTGGCTTTGCGGCGGCGCCAAGGACTGGGCAACCCCAAAAGTTAGGGCTTTGGAAGTATGGACCAGATGGAAACTGGACTAGATCGGACCGGCAGAGTTGGGCACTGAACTGACCTGACGTCTGAACGACTGAACCTTAATCACGCCCAAGCAACCGGTTCTTTAGTCAGAATTTCTTTTTTCTTTTCTTTCTTTGGACGGGGTTGGGTCGACCCAGATGCTAATTATGATTAAACATCGGGGAACCATGGTTTTCAAAACCGGACCGGACCGGCCGGTCCGACTACGGAGAACCGGAACCGGTTGAAAAACCGGTCTGGGCAGTCCGGTTTGGTCTAGTCCATTCGCCAGTTTCATTAGAAACTTGCCACTTCAGCTGGTGAACCGCTGAACCGGAACCGGTCCGGTTCATTGCTATTTTTTAAAAAAGTTGTATTTTAAGTGGGGATTCGAACTCTCCCTCGGGATTAACTCCTCAACATCTTAACTAAAGCAAGAAATGTATGTTTAGTGTTATTTTTTTTATGTAGGGGAGGGTTTTTTTAAAAATAATTGTGTCAAACCTGGTCAAACCGATTGAACCGGACCGGCAAGATTTCCCGGTTGGAGGCCAGTCCGGTTTTGAAAACCTTGCGGGGAACCCAGATGGATTTTGCCTAATGCACTGCATTTTGTTAAAAGGGCTTTGTGGGAAGCCCATAAATATTCTACCATAAGAAACAAAAACAAACTAACAGATCTTATTACATGGATTTGATTTTTTTAGTTTGGGTGATGCCAATTCCTCAAAAAGGCTTTTTGGAAGGAAATCCGTTAGGGCTAATCTTCTGTGCTGATGCTCTCAATTGTTTCACTATTTCTGGTCTTAGGGACCGTTTGGATCATGAAAAATCCAAAACATCCACAGTGAAAAATTCACTTTCACTATTCATTTCCGAATTTTTCACTGTAGATGTGTGAAACACGTCCTGATCGAGGTGTTTCAACATCCACAGTGGAAAAATCCGGAAAGGCTTGCCTGATCTCCTCTTCTTATTATGATTGTAATTATTTCTGGTATGCTCTAAATTTGCTTCTTATTAATGTTTCCTCCCCTGCCCTTTGCTTATAACCAATGAGGTTTCTATTTTTTTTTATAACGAGTGGTGTCCAAGTCCTTAGGACCCGACAAGAAGGGGCAGGGCAACATCCTGCCGCCAATCCCCTCAGGTGCGAACACGGCCCACACAACATATACACCAGTTAAATCGGAATTATAATACCTGTAGGTGGCCAATGAAGTGAGGGTTTGAACTCAGAACCTCTGAATCAAGGGGCAGCCATCACACCAACACCTGGTTGGTTACCAATGAGGTTTTGGTTGATATGGTTTCAATTGCCTCTCAACTGTGTGAATGAATGCTGGTTGTTAATGCCCTTCTCCTACTTCTTGTTGCTGCGTCCATTTTGAATGGCCTGATTTCTGGATTTTTTTTTAATTTGACTTGTGTCAATTCATTGGAGATGATTTGAAGAAGGAAATATAGTAAAAGAATTAATATTTGATTTTACCTATTATGATGCTTGTAATTTGATAAATCTTTGAGAGGAATTGCTTCACCGTCTCTGGACTTAATGGGGTTGCCTGATTGAACTCTAATTTGTACGTGGTTTATGATCAAATTTGCTTATGTTTAATATTTCCTCGACCAAATGCCTTGTATATTGATGTTGGAACATAAAATAAAAGAATTAAGATTTCCGTTTCCAAACAGCTCGAGCTTTTAGGAAACACGTTTATCTTACATTATATCAAAGCTCCAGGTTATGAAAGGTCCTCGGTTAGAGTCTTGCAGGAGGTGTATATACCCCAATTATGTTGCCCACGAGAGGGGTTATGAGAATATAAAATAAATAATAAAGATGTCTATTTCTTAACAGCTCAGGCTTTTGGGTAACACGGTTATCTTAAATGGTGGAGGGTATCATAGCTCCAGGTTTTGGAAGGTCCTAGGTTCAAGTCTTGTTGGAGGTGTTTATACCCCAATTGTCTTCCACTTGGCAGGGTTGTTAACAGCTCGAGCTTTTGGGAAATATGGTTATCTTACAATTGACTAGTCAGCTTTTCAGTCAAATGCATTTTAATCCGCTCGCAATGTGTGGTAAATTCCTATGAATAATGCCCTCCTCGTAATCCTTCTTCCTACTTTGTGCCCCTTCATTTTAGTTTTGGTATGTTTGTTTATTTTTGTTTCCATGACCTTGTTCTAATATGGATTATGTCCATTCATTGAAAAGTGTATTTGGAAGAATCCACTTGAGTAAATCTTTCTTACATTTGTAGTGATGTTTTCAATTTGATCGTTGATTCGGGTTGGAAGTATCCGCTAGAGCTAGTTTTGTATTAAATATGTAATGATGTTTTCAGTTTGCTGGCATATTAAGTATGGGGTTGTGCGAGATTTATCTATCGGAAAAAAATTGATCGTTAATCTGGTAGAACCTGTTTCACCGTTTCTGGTCTTAATGTCGGTCTTATTTATATAGCGTGCCTAAAAGGGGCCGTTTGGGGCGTAATTAAAAGCAAAACATCCACTGTGGATATTTTGCTACACTGTAGCATCCATGTTTTTTCCCTATCTCGTGTTTCAGCTGGATAGGAAAAAAAACATTGATGCTACAGTGGATCTGAAAAATCCACTGTGGATATTTGCTTATAATCACAACGGCCAAACTTCACTTTTTCCATATGGTAGAGGTACTAGCTTTTGCCTTTCATTTATATTTCAACCATAAGTCAACAAGTGGCACTTTTGGGGTTTGTTTCTGTGCTGGATAATCTATCTCAAGACAGATTGAAGGCCAGGAAATTGGATATCAATTTCAAAACCTGGTTTTATTTTTACTGTCTGACTTTTTTTTAACAATCTACTCTATGACAGACATACCAATTTCCTACATCTCTGTATAGTTTTACGTCAAAAAAACCTTTCATCTTCATCTCTAATGTCATCAATCTAATTCAGCTATCTATACATTAATTATCATCAAAGCAACATTGGCAACCTCTGCTTTCTAGTGTCTAGTACTCATGACCTCTATCTAGTGCCACATATCAGTCTTTGGTTTTATCTATAGTTTTGCACATTTTCGAACACAGATATTTGTGATCAAGATCTCTTCTACAAGCAATTGATATATACATAATCTACCTATATTTACTACTTTATATGTATAGATCGTTTTTGCTACAAATTAATAGTTCTATTTGGTTCTTTACATTTTAATGCATCTTATTTTTACTTTTGTACTTGTTGAGAATATCTCTCTCTTTGAAGTCACTTCAAACATGTTTTTAAAAATAAGAAGTTGCTTCAAAGTTGAGATATAGACTCTTATAGTAATGAGTCTCAACTTGAGCACTATTGCCTCATCTCTTGTTTGATTTAGTTTTGTTTTATGTCTTAGACTTTCGGTGCACCTGAGTCGTCGATATCCTTCCACACACCTTGCTACTACTATTATATGCGCTATTTTGATCGAGAATTTGTCATTTACTATTTAGAAAGTTATTTTGTAGTTTGCTTCATACTCACATTGTTTGCTATTTTCAATTTTTTTGGATGTAATCGTTGACACTTTATTGCTACAACATCGAATACTCTACTAATATGTCCATGTATGATCTATGATTCAAATTAGTGTTTTATCACTGTTTTTTAGTGTTTTTAGCTTTTGATGTTTGGACATCCCCTTGTCAGAAAAAAAAAGTGCAAATGATTCAACTTATGCCATGTATATTTGGATGGCTTCTCTCATAGTGTTAGATCAATGGAGATACACGTATAATCTTTTTTTTTTTTGCCAACAACCGCCCTATGGGGCAGTGACACCACACTCACACCTATGTAGTAGGCCCCATGTATATTTGGCTGGCTTCTCTCATAGTGTTAGATCAATGGAGATACACGTATAATTTTTCTTTTTTTTTTTGCCAACAACCGCCCTATAGGGCAGTGACTGTCACGCCCCAAAATCCCACACCTCGATCGGAGTACAAAAGTCTTCAAAATACCATCTTTAGTGAGGTAGGTACTCTGGGACGCGATTCAGATAGTCAAACCAATCGGCCAATCACATCATCACAAAAAGGATGTGCAATCAACATTACCAGGAACTCTCATGAACATGAGAACTCATCATCCAATCTCAAAATAAAATATTGTAAATGTATCGAATGAATCCTATTTAGTTTCTATTACAGCAAAGAAAATAAATTCTCAATCAAAAGAAATCATTAAAACTATGGCACACAACGGCCAGTAATGACATCAAGTTATCAAACTAAGCAAGTAATTGAAAACTCTCTAATCATCCTCGAGCTTCTGCATCACCTTCCTGCTCCTGCACCCGTCCTGTCTTAGTTAACTTTCACACCTGCATCAGAGGATACATGAGTATTTCATAGAAACACTCAGTAGGATGTAAAAACCCACTGAAGATGATTCAAGCAGAATGAAGAGAAATAAAGATAACAAGGATTATGAATATTCAACAACATCTGGACTGAACCAAAAGTCTATACACCTGAAAAGAAAGTTTAGTCAACAAGGCTCCTGGCTCTCAAGTATAGAGGAAGGATGATAAACTATACGGCTCCAAACAAATACCGGTGTAAGGAGATAATGGTCAAATTACCAAAGGCTCTAGGCATCTATAGTGCAAGGAGTTACAATTTCTGCTCGCTGAATTTACCAACCTCGTGTGGTGAAATATACCAGAACATCCTAGAGGTTCTCCCTTTGGAACCCGGCCACGCGTCTAGGCATGCTGGCCCCATCTGTGCTTACGGGCACAATGAGCGGAGACTGCAGACCTTCCGTAATATCATGCAGCCTAAACGTATGTATTTACCTCCCTTCGGGCAATAAAGAATCAAAATTCCATAAATATCAGAGGTCACGCTGGACCTAACAATGGCTCGTGAGCATACTATAATTCCACCGAACAATTAGTGGAGAAATAGGTGAATGTCAAACCGGACAATGATTCAATCAATAGCATAGGTCTCAACTTTATGAAAATAGGGTAACTCTTACAACAATGACTCACTCATGGAGTATGAATAGAATATCAAAATCTTTCGACAATATATGACTCTCTCTGGAGTATGAATAGAACATCAAGGTCTCTCAACGACACATGACTCACTCTATGGAGTAACAAGGAAGTTCATATCTCATATGATAACAAAACTCACCATAAAACTTATAACTCATCCAATACTTTGAGACACATATGTTCATGCATAGCCTTAGATAGGAACATTCCAGAAAATAATTGGGTTTGTAATATGAATATATTTATCCAAGGTCAAGATTTAAGGATAAGTCCTTGATGATTTGATTTCCAAGTGTAATCTCAAACCGACACAACGTTTGTCTGACAAACAGAAATTGTGATTCACTCAATCACTTAGAACTATCCTATACCATTGGTCTTTTTACCCATTCAACCTTGCTGTGATAATCCATATTAAGAAATATAGTAAATAGTAATAACACTTTTTGGTTCATATTATACAATATCACGTAGTTTTACTAAATATTAGTGCATAATCTTAATTATACACAACCCATGTCCAAGAAACACTTGTTCAAACTCAAAAGCTCATAATACGAACGAATAGGGTTGATGATTTCATACTTCAATTGGAGACTCAAACCGAATCGACACACAAACAAAGGACTAGAGACATTTGGATTCTCAAGATACCGTGAATTATACACTTGATATCAAACCTCAACTTAGTCATGAAACATGGGTCTAGACTTCAAAGATCATTATTTTAAAAGATGAAAAGTGATGATTTGAATTCCAATTGGAAAGTCGAATCGAGTCAACACTACAAGTGAAGCACACGACTTATTAAATACCAACCACCCTTCATTAGCCCATGATATTAATTATTATCACATAGTCCATTCTACTGTACTAGTTACTGAAAAGTCTTGTATGATATATATAAAATTCTTAGTATACTTAGTCTAGCATAGGCTATTGCTTTGGTAAAGTTTTCCTAACTTTTACCTTAATTATAGTGTTTTATTTTTACATAACAGTTGACTTCCAACACTTCCCAGTATTAACACAGATTGAATTTAATCTTGAAACTTTTACTGTAGATAGTACTATGAGTCTAGTTTCTAACTCCACTGACAGTTTATTTTTCTGAATTTTTTTAATTAGTTATGATTTAATTACTACCGACTGTCGGTACAAAAACAGTTCTGTCCGAGATGATAAATCATACTCATACGTAAATATTTTGTATAACCAAACCTTATTAGTGTTAATAAAGTATTATTAGAAGTAATTACTCCCCTCTTAGGTTCATTACAGATCCTAGAATATTATAGAATTACATAAATATATTTTTTTTATCATGTCTTTTACCATGCATAGCAATTTTAAGTAACTACCCTTTAGAATAAGGACAATTAAAATAGGACAACACTTGTGACTACTTGAACCAACGAAATCAAAGAACTAACAGACAAAGATTAGAACTTTGGACCTCAATACGATCAGTAGATATCAAACATAGATAGTATTCTCATCTAAGAATATAACATGAACATAGCAAAGAACATAATCAACAATATGACTAGCATAACCAACCATGTATCAAATTCCATTTAAATCAGTATATATATATATATATATATATATATATATATATATATATATATATATATAACAATGATATGAATGAATGAACCAATACTCATATATGAGAAGAAAAGGAATAGGAATAGAATAGGGAAAAACCATCCTACACTTTATTTCACCAAAATATCGCTTTTACGCATCGTTCGCCTCCTTGGCTTCACGACAATGCCTCCGCTCCAAGCTTTGGATGAAGACTCACACCAAGAAGAGTCTTGAGAGAAGGGTGAACGTAGGAAGAAGAAAAACACAAGCTTTCTAGAGCTAGGGTTTTGATATGAATAGCACAAGCCCTCCCCTCTCATGGGTTCATATAGAGTTTATGGTTCCACCTCCTAAACAAATCCTTCCTTATCATGGACTCTTTCCTCCAATAAGAATCCTCCAAAATCCTTAGATAAACGTCCTCTCTAAGTTTGGTTAAGATTTGGTATCCTTTTCTCAAGAAAATCCTAACAAAATCGCAATTTCCGTATTCAATTTCCGCCATTGCGATCAATCACGTACCCCGGCGATCGATCGTGTACCCCAGCGATCAATCGCGTACCCCGATCGCATACCAAACTTCAAACTAGCATAACTTTTTGTTCCGAACTCCGAATTGAGCACCGTCGGTGGCGTTGAAAAGCTCTCTTCGCGCTCTTTAACACATATAGCAAAATAGAATAAAAAAAGTATCAAAATTTCGTATTTTAGATCAATCTCTTGAAATATCAATTTTAGTAAGCATACAATTTTTTTTCAGGTGTTACAGTGACACCATACTCACACCTATGTAGTAGGCCCCATGGCCTAAATACCCCTTTATCAAATGCTCAGGCTGTGACTCGAGCCCATGATTCTCTCCTCAGTAGTGGACAGCTACTACCACTGCACTTTTGGGGGTGATACACATATGATTGGACTTAAGATTCTGTGTAAGTTTTATGCCTAAGATTCTAAATTTTTTTAGATTTATTTTTTATAATCATGGGTACATGACTCAAATTGAATATTATCGTAGAAATGACTTAAATTGGAAGTAAAATTGGTTCACAGGACCCTCATCCACACCAAAAGTAGGATGCCCTGAAGCATGTAAAATTTGTAGGGTCATTTGATCTAAAAGATACTCAAATGCCTTCTATATCTTCTGATATTGACACTTTTCTACCTTCTAATTATTGAGTTTCGTCTCTCCCTTATATGGTAAATATTTTTTTTTGTGGATGAGTAGAAGGCAACTAGTTGACACTTTTTTTCCTTATCCAAAGTAAGAAGGGTAGATTTCAAACCACCATGCTCCAAACTCCTCTAATCTTGATATATTCAATATTTGCATATTTACTTACAATATGTTGGGTTAAATTTCCATGTTTTGTTTTCTCGAAAATGACCATAGTCCATTCTACTAAATAATTAATTGGAAGAGTGTTAAGGGCGCGTTTGGAAGCTGAAAAGTTTCACCTTTCATGCCTGAAAGTGACCAATCACCTTTGAAAAGCATTTGGAAGCTGAATTAGTGAAAAATACCCGTTGACAGGGAAAGGTGAAAATTTTCACTTATCAGCTTCTGGCATCTATTTGGAAAGCAAAACAGCATGATAGGGCTCCTGATGGTGATATGTGAAAGGTGAAAAAGTTGATTCTCACTTCAATGTATTTCAGAACTGACAAAGATGAGTGAAATGAAAAAAATCACGGGCTTGCTCCATCTCCCTTCTCTCTCCCGAATCACCCTCATTTTTAGTCTATTTTTGGCCATTTTTTGTTCTTCCTTATTTTTTATGCTCTTTCTTATCATCATGATATCCTAATGACCTTGATATCCTATCGAAAAAATATCATAAAAATTACAATAAATAGTATGCGGTGGCTCAATATCTTTATGTTATTATCATTATAAGAAAGAGTACTAAAAATAAGGAAGAATGGAAAAAAATGGGAGAAAGGATAAAAAATGAACAAGATATGTATTGTTGAAGTTTGTCCCAGTAGCCGTCTATTTCTCCTTTTGAGCCTCAACAACGCCACTGTCGAATATTCCTTTCCAAACAAAATCAGCGTGATTTATGTTCAATTCCCAGAATTTCACCTTTCGCAAAATTAATATGAAAATTTTCATGACCTTTTTTATACTCCTAAACATTTGTCACAAATCAGCTATTTACAGGTTTGATAATTTTCATCCTGAAAAGCAATCACGTCTGATAGTATTTTCGCTTCCGATCGCACCCTAAATTCAACCTTCTACTTGGCAAATAACAAGTAACTGATCACAATTAATTTATTTAGAATATGGTGTCCTTCTAAACAACAGAGCAATGGCTATGTGTATCCCTTTATCAGTCACATATAATAATTATGATATGATATGATATGATATGATAAGAATGCCTAATGACTCCTGATTACATGAGCACCCGCTCACAAGCGCCAGACTGCTATAGGCTGTCAGCGGCGGTTTGCATTGATAGGGGGCAGGCAGGTTTGACTCATCCACCTGCTCCCTCAATTAATTCACATTGTGGGATCTCGATCCGACAGCTTGATGATTTGAGTGGAGATCAAACGAGTCTGACTCAAATTCGAATCAAGTCCAAATCAACCTGAGTAAAAAAAAAAAAAACTGGTTTATGTTTTGACTTCTGAGTTTACAAAGCTCAAACAACCCCTACATTAAATGCCATTTTTAAACTTTGAAAGAAATCGACCTATATGTACACTATACATACAATTGGTTATGCAGTCGGATTGCTTCAGTGAGATTAACATATTTTTATTTCTTTTTCTGTGTTTTTGGTAACACCCATGAATTTTAGTTATTCGCCATTGTAATCTAATTTTAGTTTTTTTTTTGGCTAAACATATCAACATATGCTAGTTTTATTTTGTTAAACATTTTGTGAAAAAAAAATTATTCCTCAAAATCTTTGCTCGTGCAGTTTAAATACCTAGTACGATGCATTAATATATAATTAATAAATCCATAATGATGTCTTAAAAGCTAGGAAATGTCAAGGAATGTTTCATTAGACTACCATCAATTCAATCAGCTCATCTCCTTCTTCTATACCAGCTCGTGCTGCTGGGCTCCCCATCTATGCAAGACAAAACAACCTGCAATCACTCCCAAGATGAGCATGTCAGCCAACATATGACATGCACATAATAAAGCACCTCTAAACATAACTAATTAAACCAAAAAGCTATATAAACCAAAACTTTAACAGATACCAGGAGAGGGGTCAGATATTAACTGAGGGAGACAACTGCGCAACAGTGAAAAATTTGCAGTGTCATGCGCTTATGGAATCTACTTTGTAACAAAATTTATTATATATAGTTTGTTAGCCAGAAAAAGAGCTTAAATTATACACCCTCAGTCCCTCAGTTCCATATCAAGTGTCCTAGATGAACTAATTTTAATTCATTTTCATTTGAAAAACCAAATAGGACAATTAGGGAGGAGGGAGTAGTAAAAGTTCCTCTACTTTGTTCTATGTTGATATGAACAACCTAGAACAGTATTTTTTCTGCTGCATTTCCATTTCAATCCTCACTTTTCTCCTATCCTTCATTGGCAGGTAAATATTAAAATATTAACATACCAAGCATATCTTTAGTCTGTGAAAAATTAATTTAAATCTTGAGTTCACAAAACACATTGTTTTTTCGACAAGAAAAAAAAACATGTTTCACGAAGTAAGACCACAATTCAGGCATCCTACACACAGAAAAGAAATCACTTTAGTGATTCATTCAAATAAGAGTACAACATTAAGAAGTATAACAAAATGTTTAATGAATAATGCAACTTGGAACAAAGAATAGACATTATGATATTTTAGATTCAGAAAATACTACAGAAGTGTAAGAAACTGGCACAGGTAACCCACTGACCAGGTGCCCAGATCCGGGTTCCACATTATATACATGCAAGCCAATGCCCTGCAAATTTCCTGAAGATCTGGCACTCCTGCTATGTCGAATGTCAATCTTACAGTGCTACAGAATTTCCAAAGATAAGATACTATAAATATGAGATGTAAGATAGAACTTTAGCCATTGTACCTAAAACTTATTACATGCAATTAGCACTGACAGTTCCACTCTAGGCTCAAATCCAAGTCCATATAATTCACCAATGCTTTGCACTGCCAGCCAGGCTAAGACAGGATTGGCTACCAGGGAGTGCCACAACATAGGCCTCAAAAATTCCATGGGAGACTGGAAGAAACCTTGAGACTAATAATTTCCATAAAAGGAACACCAAGAGTTGCAAGCATTACACTGATTTTTCTATATGCGGCATCAGCGCAAGGCAAGGGAAACATTTCCACCATTTTTTGCTGCAGCTTCAAGTGCCAGTCTGGATGATACAAAAGCTCAGTTTAGTTTCCAATGACCTTTTTTAAACAATTGCGTGGCATCAAGAATCTACGTATACCTTGGTGATTAAAACTAGGACCAATTAAAGGTTCACGAATCAAACCCCGTGCTTCGACAAGTGTTCTTTGCACGGTATTGACCTGCAAGATCAAACTCAAAGCTATCTATGTTTAGGCTCTTAATTGATACTAATAAAAAACGAATAATCTAATCCATGATTATGAGCTGAAGAAATTAAACCTGGACACAAATATTTGGAAATTTTACTGGTCCCACTATAGAGTAATGCTCTCTATAGGGACAATCAAAGGGAGTTTTAAAGTTAAATTAACAATACCCGTACTGAGAAAAAATAATCAATTGAACATCAGGGTATAATAGTACCTCCTACGTCTCACATCAAGTGTCCTATTTGGTTATATTTAAATATGAACTAAATTTTATGTCATTTTAAAGGGTAGAGGTTACATGAACCATTTCAAATGCTCAAAAGGGGCATGTAATTTAAAGATAACATTGAAGCACCTATACCAAATATGCAGGGTTTACCATGTCTGATAAATCATCTAATAGGGAAATGAAGACAGTGAATGAAGCAAGATATAGTAGTAGTAAAATTGATAAGATTAGCATTAAAGAAGCACACTTGTTCACCTCACGAGCACGAGAAACAGATAAAAGCGACCGTGAGAATCACAATTCACAGAAGAAATCATCGCCTTGGCCGGCTGCGATTCATGAGGCGGCCGCCGCAGAAATGGTAGATGTCCGGCCCCTTCCCTTACTCTCCTTCCTCGTTTGAATACGCTGCTGCGCGTCCCGGGCTTCGGCCCTCCGAAGGCTTCCTCTCGCGGTGGGCAACGGAGGTCGAGATCGGACGACGGCGCCGGCAACTGGCCGGAGGCAGGCCGTTTGGGAGCTTGGCGAAGGCCAGGCCGCGTACGATTGGATCTCGATCCATCAAGTGCAGGGGCCCACATGATCCGACGGTCAATCTCGCAAGCATGCTATCCACGCTTACGCGTAGAGTCTAGCACGCCGTGTTCACCTGGCCCGGTCCAAAGAAAAAAGAACTCTCTTACCGAGTTACCGGTCAGCACCCAACTCGGCCCGTCCGGTCCGGACTAGAAATTCAAAACCCTAAATTTCGGACCGCCCGGTCTGAAGCCTCTCATTGGCGCGCCCCCGCGAAGGAGCTCTCAAATAGCCAACCAACGGTTCTTTTGTGAGCTTCGCTTGTGTGCTTCTCTCTCTCTCTCTGTTCTATCCCTCTCTTGGATCTCTAGTCGATTCAGCGCTGTGCAAAGATTTCTGTTTCTAGTTTGCAAAGATTCAGAGAAGGAAGAAAGATTGGTGTTTTGTTGTTGTCGCTGTTCTAATTTGATTGCTTTGTTTATAATCTGTGTTTTCTGATTTGTTTCATTGTTTGCATTAACGCCATTTGATTGCTCTGTTGATTGCATTGGTAAGGATTTTTTGTATATGTTTATTCTGCATTGCATTTGTGTTTTTTTGTGTTTTTTTTGTTTATGATGGATGCAGGTGAAGACCCTGATACGTACTTTCGCCGGACGACAAGAAGATACGCATCTTCCAGGAGGACTCGAACGGTATACACCATTTCCATCTTTTTCCCCGTTAAGAATGCCTCTGTGTTTGAAGTTTTGGGTTTTAGGGTTTTTCAGTTTCTGAGTGCTTGATTGTTTTTTGAATATGCATATATGTCTCAAGATTTGGGTTTTAGAGTTTTTCAGTTTCTGAGCGTTTGGTTGTATTTTGGAGAAGCATTTATGTCTGAATTTTTGGGTTTTAGACCCTGATACGTAATGTGGATTTGGGTTTTCGAACACATGATTATTTGATTTTATTTGTTTAGAAGATGTTTTCACCATTACCATGGCCGTGATCATTGCGTTTGTGTCTTGAAGTTTTTCTTTTTAGGGTTTTTTTCATTTTTGGCTATTTGGTTTGATCTCTGTATTTGTTTCTAGTTTTTCTGCTTTTTATTGTATGGTTTTTCACCATTACGATGACTGTGAATGGATATTTAGGAAGATTTGGGTTTTAGGTTTTTTCGTTTCTGGGCATTTCTTATCGTTTCCATCTTTTCACGTTTTCTTTTTTCGTGGTTTTCAACAGTATCATGGCTGTGAATGCATGCGTTTGAAATATTGGATTCTAGGGTTTTTGTATTTATGAGTATTTGGTTTTGTTTCGTTTCTGCTATTTAAGGTAATTGATTTTGATATATAATGGAATGATTGCAGGTAGGGGGGGATCGATTTATTCCCTGCAGAGCTGCAATGAATTTCGATTTTGCTCGTTACAAGCTCATGGAGAATGAAGTGGTAGCGCCTATTTGGGCTGCGAAGGATGAATACTTGAGGCGCCTTGCTGAGGCATTCGACATGAATCGGAGCAGGATCTTAGAATTCAGGATGAAAGATCCATCTCCAAATTGTGCCCAATATTCCTCTGCAAAGCCGCAAAGGCGCATTCAGCAGGTTGGTTTCAAATTCTATCTACTTTCTCTGCCTGCTTATGTGTTTCTTGTGCTCTGATTTCTGTTTCGCGTTTCTTCTTATAGAATGAGGAGAGAACGCTCCAGGTGCCTGGCATTATTGCTGAGGACTGTGTGAATGTATTGGACTGGGGCGCCCGCAACATTGTGGCCATTGCGCTGCAAGACAAGGTTTATCTGTGGAACGCCGCAGATAGGTCCACTTTGGAGCTTGTGACCTTTGATGAGGCCGATGGTCCTGTAACAAGTGTTAGATGGGCCCCTGATGGCCAGAGATTAGCTATTGGCTTGTACAATTCTGTTGTTGAGCTATGGGACATTATTGCTTTGCGCAAGGTATATTTCACACTCATGCAAATATGATGTCTACTTTCTGTAGTCTATCTTGGTTTAAAAACTGAATATGTTCTACTCTTTTGTATTTCTAAAGAATTTGGAATTCATCAAATCTCCCAAGTAGGATTCAATCTTAAATTTATTCCATCAGCATGAGATCTTTGTCATTTTTAGTGTCCATGTCTTGTCATTTTCGTTTTTTGTTTCTCCCACTACTCAAGTTGGTGCTTATCTCCTGTTTACTGAACTTCGTAATACCATGCCTTAGTTATATATACATGTTCAATACTAGTCATTACTAAGTTGTGTTACAATTTTTCAACCCTCTGATGACTCCAGCTTTTTTCTCCTGCAGTTAAGAACTTTACCATGCAGACATGTTGGCTCTATGGCCTGGAACAGAGAGATCTTAACTACTGGCAGTCTAAATGGTTTGATAGTCAACAGCGACGTGAGAGCAAAAACTTCCATTGTTGACAAATATCGAGGCCACCGGCGAGAAGTTTGCAGTTTGAACTGGTCAGCTGGAGGACGGCAGTTAGCTAGTGGTGGTAAAGACAATCTGGTATACATTTGGGACCAATCTAGGGCCTCCTCAAATTCAGCAACTCAGTGGCTGCACATGTTCAATGACCACAAGGCTGCTGTCAACACTGTTGAATGGTGCCCGTTTGAGAGTAATTTACTTGCATCCGGTGGCGGGGAGGAAGATAGATGCATAAAGTTCTGGGATACTCGTACCGGTGCCTGTTCACGTTCTATGGATGTTGGCTCCGAAGTTTTATCCTTGCTGTGGAGTAAGAAAGAAAGGGAATTGTTGACATCTCACGGTTCTCCACAAAACCAGCTCATTTTGTGGAAGTATCCATCCATGCTTAAGATGGCTGAGCTCACTGGCCATACATCACCTGTTCTTTTCATGGCACAGGTAAGAATTCCTCCCTCCTGATCACAAAAACTTGTCAGTTTTTCTTTTTTTGAGTCTTCTAAACAAATGCTTTTTTTATACATTGTAGAGCCCTGATGGATCGCAAGTAGCATCTGCTGCAGGAGACGAGACCCTAAGAATTTGGAATATATTTGGAACTCCCCAAGTAACCAAGCATGGAGCCAAAACAACAGTTGCTGGTCCCTTTTCAAATGTATGTTTCATTAGATGAAGAACATGACTTGATGCAGGACAAACTATAAATGAATGGAAATTAAGCAAATAAGATTTAGCAAACAATTAAGCAGGCAACTAATTGAAAAAATATACTAACCTCTTTAGTGAAGTCAAGTCTTCTCCTTGGCCCATTAAACCTGTTCTTTATTTACTATATTCACCTTTTAGCCCATCTAGTTGCTTAGATGCCCTAGCCCATCTAGTTGCTTGCTTAATAGTTGCTAAATCTTATTTGCATAGTCTGTCCTGCACCATGACTGCTTTGTAAACTCTGATCTCAGAAATATGTATTTTTTATTCTGTTTGTATGTTTCTTTGGTGGTAAGGCTTTAATGTCCCCCACCTTTGTACCATTTTTCCCTATTAATAAACAATAAACTGGTTGGGGTCCATTCCAAACCCCTTACTTGGGGAATGACGAACAATATTTGGATGAAACATATGCTTTTCTCTGTTTCTTCTCCAGCATCTTCTCCACGCACCTCTGAGGTTACCAAATTTTGGAAGAAGACCGATGTCTCCACACTTCGGCTTTCAGGTAAACGTTGTCCAAATTGCCAATATGCATTAGGGGAATGGAGTTATTAGAAGATGAAGGGATCTTGTGCCGCCTGAGTTTCCTTATTGCTTTGTTTCTTAACATGATTCATGAAATGCTTTTCATTGAAAACTATATTTACTGAGTGTGTTATCTGAGCCGGAATTTGATTGTTAGAGGTTTTCGTGCTCTCTTCCCCATTCTCTCTCTTCTTTTTTCTTAGGGGGCAAGTTATACTTAAACTGGTATCTTTTTTGTTGAAAAGATTACGCCTATAGCATACAGCTTGCAATGTTTAGGTTATTCTTTCTATCTTTATCTTCCTTTGTTTTTGGGTGAAGCTTCGATATGGCACATCAGTTCCAGCTTTAACTACCAATAAGGATGCTTTTTAATTGCCTTCATAAAATCTTATAAGAGTAATTATTTATTGCTTGGAAAAAAAGTACAATCTTGCTGATACTTTACATTTTATGATTTGGCTTTGTCTTTTTGTTCATTTTGCATACTCAATCTACTCATGTTATGCAGATGAAGCCAAATTCAAAGAACCTGAGCTACTAGCATATATAATTATGCTAATCTTTTTGGTTCTTGGTAAATCCATGAATGCATGTGATTCTTTTATATGGTTGTTGAATTGGTAACATTAGTTGGAGATTTATGGTATATGTGTGTAAAACTTTTCTGACCTGGAAATACTCCTAATCATTCTATTAGATTAGATGGCGAAAGGGATTTTTTCCTAATTATCTTGCTATCTTTATTTAGGCCACATCTTCATCTTGTATCCAATTAGATGGAAAAGACACCAAGTATGATTAGTATAGGTCCAATAACGGAATAAGTGGAGAAATAGATGAAGATGTTGCTTATGGAATTAGGGCTGTGTGATCGAAATGAAGAGCAGCTTGTTTGTGTCCCGGTTGGAACACAAGCGGTACCGAACTTCAAGTAAGGGGAAGGGAGGAGAATTGATGAAGGAAGGAAGAAGAAGTTGTTCTCTAATTGCATAACCATCAAAAGAAGAAGGGGCCTCCCTTATAAGAGAGGTTCGCTCCCTAGGGAGTCGTGCTAGCTAATGGGCCAGCTGCTGGGCCATGTGCCATGGCCTGGCCAATAGCTGGTCCTTTACATATGAATCCCAATTTACACCTTATTAAATTATAAAAAGAAAATACTGAAAAGTAGAGTAAGTTCAACAGAATGTAGGTTGTTCCATGGCTTGGCCAATAGTATGTTCTACAGAATTTCTAGAACATAGTATATTCTACAGAATTTCTAGAACATAGTAAGTTCTAGAAATGGAAAGCAATGCGAAGTGGAATAGACCCCGCCCTTGAGTGACGTTCACAAGACAGCTTCAGAGATATTTTGTGATAAACGCATGCCTAATAAGGTAAACAGTAAATTCTGTAGGACAATAGTGAAACTGCAATGATATACTCCCTCCGTCCTTGTTTAATAGCTCCATCTGAAAAAATGTTCTTTTTTATTGGACGGTGAAAACCCCAACTGATGAGGAAGAAGAGGTTAAAAATCCACTTAAATTGACCAAATGAAGCATCTAAAACGGGCCTGTCCTCTTTTCGGGATGGAACATCTAAAACTGGACAGACTGAGTATAATGTAGGCTGTTCCATAACAAAGGAAAGCCATATAGAGTGGCACAGAGACAAGATGTATGGTGGGAAACTATTTGGGATCACATTAGAAATGACTATACTAGGTGGAACTTAGGGGTAACTCCGATTGGTAACAAACTGAGGGTAAGCCCTTTGAGATGGTTCGGCTATGGTCAAAGGAGACTAAAAACGAATTCCTATATGGAGAGACACGATCAAGAGCTTATGAAGGTCCATCTAGAAAAAGCATATGACAATCTAAGATTAGTTTGAAGGAACTAGTAAAAAAGATATCTTCTAGTACTAGTTTGTATCTTAAATGCTTTATATTGGATTTCAAATAGATTTTGGAGCTAAATGGCTTATTCTTCTTGGTGGGCAAGCTCATTGGAAAGTTGGCCTTGCTGTGACATTGATCTCTATTAGGAGCGCAATTGCTGCTGATACCTTTGCATTCATAGTGGAAAGGTGTTCCGCTTCCTACTTGGTCATATATGAACGCTCAAAGGTTTAGTTATTTTTCTTGTCATTGCTCTAAAATATCATCAGCCTTCTTCTATCTCATTTTTTGTTAGTTCTGCTAGAATAAGGCATCAGATACATTATGAATATTATATAATCTTGAATTTTGATAATTTAAGTTTTATGGTGGACACAAGTTTGTGTTCAAAGGCATTTTTGATAATCTATTTATCTGAAAAAGGATATGGCGTTCTCTAATGATGTCAAGGAGGCTTCTATTTTTCAGCACCTTTGCTTGAAATGAGGAGAACAAGTTTGGTAACCTTTTGATAAAGTACTCCCTCTGGTCACTTTTAACAGATACATTTGATTTCCAAATTAACTAAAAAAATAGTTCATTTTCAAATCAACTGTATCTATTAAAAGTGACCAGAGGGGGTATATACCATATCAAGTATAATGTGTCTGGTTTATAGGCTGACAAATCAAATTGAGTGGAGATCAATACATGTTTTCTGAATGCCTTTTACAATTTGACTTTTTAGAGTTCTTATTTTTGTGGAGCAGTGTTTTGTGCTTGAGACTGACAGAGGATGTGTGATCCCAGGAGATCCATTTTATTTTTCCATGTCACTATTCTCATACTACATTCTTCAGACCGCCCATACCTTGGAATGATCCATTTTATTGAGGAATGTAAATGCAAACATACAGCGCAAGCTATCTTGCATGGTTGAACTGGTACAACTTGGTTTCTTGATTGAATTCTATTTGTCTGTAATTATATTTTTCATTCATGTCTGCTCATTCTCTTCAGTGTAGATTGTTTGTATGAGTGAGTCAGAAAAAGATTGTATGTATGGGGGAGAACAAGCCAAGCTAGCTTGCCAAAAAGAAGTCAGTCTTACTTGTGTGTGATGCATGGAATGCCATCCTGGAGCCCATTATCCTCTCCCTCGCCTATTTCACATTCCTTTCGGC
Organism: Houttuynia cordata; assembly: GCA_039654745.1. Classification (NCBI taxonomy): domain Eukaryota; kingdom Viridiplantae; phylum Streptophyta; class Magnoliopsida; order Piperales; family Saururaceae; genus Houttuynia; species Houttuynia cordata. The sequence goes on from CM077502.1 coordinate 28,914,853, forward strand.
AAACTTTCAATGGAAGAGAGCTAATGAAGCCATGCTTGTTAGAGCAAATGAACATCCTGTTTGTATTGTAATTTTTATTTTCTTAATGCCCCCCTTTGCACCATTTTGTTCTATTAATAAACAATAAATTGGTTGGGGTCCATGCTAAACCCCTTACAGGATAAGATGTTTTTTTCTGATAAAAGAATTGAACAACCTGTTGGGGAATGAACTATGAAGGAATTTTTGGGCAAAAAGTAAAAAGTATAAATCAAGTGTCAATATTAGATGAAGTGAAGGTAATTGACAAAAATACGCTCCTATCCCACCACCCAAATCTGAAATTCTTGCCACTAATGACTTGGTTAATTTGTTGAAGCAAATGGTCATTGTTTCAAATAGAAGCCAGGGTATTACTGGCATTACCGTTGAAAGGGGAAGCCCATGCACTGCAAGGAGCACGTTTGGTGATTTAGAATCCGCTTTTTTGGAGAATCTCCTCTAGAAGAGGATTAGGAAAAGCGCTTCTCTTGCAGTGTGATCGGACATATAACAAAAGGGAAACTGGCTTTAGAAGAAGCCGTTTCTTTACCCAAAAGCGACCAAGTATGCGAGTGGCCCTTCTAATTGCCCGTGGTGAGTTTTATTGGGTAAAGACTAAGGGGCCGTTTGGGGCGTGATTATTGCAAAATATCCAGACTGGATATTGGATATATACTGTAGCATCCATGTGGATTTTTACATCCAGCTGAAACACCTCCTGAGGTGTATCAGCTGGATATATAAAATATCCAGATGCTACAGTATAGCAAAACATCCCATCTGGATGTTTTGCTTTTAATCACGCCCCAAACGGCCCCTAACTATGATCAAATAAATGGGTCTGAAAACGCTCTCTAGGAACAGCTTGTGTTTTGTTTTGTGTTCTATATCCAATCCCCCTCCGAACTAAGTACATCATGTTTTGCAAAATTTAAGAGTTTGTGAATGGAAAAAAAATGGTTGCCAGTTTAGTTCAAATGAGACCATTGGAGTCCATCTAAAAGTAGCACCAACGTGGGACGATATTTACGGATTGAAATCTGTCACTTTTCAAAATGATGTAGGAGATTTGTATGATTTGATATATACTGTTGTGCACCAGCCAACATTTCTGGATCGTCAACGCCTTCTCCGGCCCCTGATAATGAGCTAGTTGTATTGTATTGCACAACTAATATTTTTATGTTTTATTTGTAGTGAAATTAATTACTTTGATACCACCTTCTAATACATGTATGAAAGTCCCTGAAGGTGTCTGGGGGCCAAAAATGGCTACAACTCATGTTTACTTTGGTTATCTAAGCAACATTTCCACATTTGCTTCACCCCCAATTACTCTGTTCCCTTATCTACAGTAAGAATAGTGTGTCATACATACATTTTGCTTTACATACGGAAGCTTCCCATACATATACATTATGTTAAAGCATAAAATATGAAGAGGCATTCAAGAAGCAGATCCCCTTGACTGCTGTACCTCCAATTCATGCTCTGCTACCAGTATACAAGAATCTGCTTCTAGAGAGGAGACTGAATTCTTTCTCTTCAGCAGTATATCTGATTCTGTATTTTTTGAGGATGTCAACATATCAGCAGTGCACTGTACATCAGGCATTATCCCAACTTGATCAATGTCATGTAGAGCAGGAGATAAGTACTTCGCAACGGTGATAAACAGGGCCGATCCATCATGTAGCTCGGTGACACTCTAATAGAACAGGTTTCATATAGCAGACAATTTCAGAAATTTTCACAGTAGAGAAGAATTATGAATCTCAAAAAATAAGCCCAGTTGAATGAGACATACCTGAATTTTCCCTTTCCCAAAAGTTTTGTGGCCGATGAGGGTAGCACGGCCATTATCATGCAGTGCCCCTGCTAAGATCTCACTAGCACTAGCACTACCTTCGTTCACCTGTGTCAGGAAGCATCCAACAATAAATGGAAAAAATTGACGTTTGAATGCTTAGAAAAAGATGGCTTAGCTAATGAAAATATTTTCCTCACTTTTGACGTCATATATGCAAGGACTGAACTGCAAAGGTCTATAGGAAGTAATTATCTCCCGACAAATGATGTAGAAAAGTTAGCAGAAATCTATTTTCAGCCATAAAGCATAATTAGGATGATTAGGGTTGAAATCACATGAATGTCTAGTAGCTCAACCAAATTATAGTTCATTGAAAAAAACAAATTGAATTATTATGTGGGACGGAGGGAGCTTTTGCCATCATAAATGCACAATGCAAATGCTGAAGCAAAGATTTTAATGATTTGTGATGTTTGAAATCTTTCTCAAGTACCTTATAAATGATCTGGAAAGTACAAGTAATGTAATATGAATCCATGATAGTACGAACTTAGACTATGAAAGATTCTAGTGGTGGTGGCAAGAAATGCAACGTTTTTAGTAACAAGATCAAACCGAACTTACCAGAACAACAAGTGGATCATGTGTTAGAGCATGTCCATCAATCAGATTAATTGGTAGCATATTCCCTTCTCTGTCTATAGTGTTTACAAGAGTTTCATTGCCGTCCAACCAAATTTGAGCAACATCTAGTCCAGCTTTAACCAGCCCTCCCTACAAATGAGATAACAAAAATTAAATTATAAAGGCCAGATGGAAAAGAAAGTATCTTTATTACCAATACATCAAACAGTTAACTCACCGGATTATTACGCAAATCCAAAATGTAAGATTGAACACCTTGATTCTCCATCTCTTCTATGGCATTTTCCATTTCAGCAGCTGCAGTCTAGTGAAGGACAGAAACAAACAGCAATATATATATACTTTAATTTTAGCATGTACATGATATAAATGACATCATATAACTAGAAGATACAGGATCAAGAATAAAAACCTGAGAGAAGGCAGCCAACCTCACGTAACCAGTCTTCACCTCATGGCCGTCAGCAGCCTTATGGAAGATAACAGCACAAGATAGGGGAGAGATCTTTACAACTTCACGAGGCAGTATCACCTTTATATAATCAAAAGCGTAGATGCAATATTATATTGTTCAAAGAAGCTCATTGAAGATACAAACAATAATGACCAAGAATATAAATTGATTTTGCTTCCAGTGAACCATTTTTCACTAGATACGAGGCTTAAATGTTTGTTCAAATAAACAATGTCCAAGTGAAGAACAAGTACCTCTCTAAGAGAAGATCCACTTCCTGTATCAGATCCCTGCAACAAGTAGAACGGAATAAAATTTCAGCCAAATAGAAAATGATAGGCAAGAGAATATGATAAGGCACTCTAAAAACACAAGACATGTACAATACACTGTGGAGTTTTACTGTAACAGTTGTACCCGCACGGCCTCTTAGCTTTTGTGCAGCTGCCTCACCATCAACACCATCAAGCTTCTCTCCTGAAGGTATATTATTAAACACATGACAACCCTTAGAAATAACATAAACCTCCGAAGAGTAAAAATTACAACCGAAGCAATATAATTGTTCTCTATGACATGTTAGAGATCGATAAAGTCACTTTGGAGTTCTTGCATGGAAAACTTAAGACCAAATCAGCTTCAATCACAAGAATATTGTGTTATGCTGAAGACAGCTAGTTTCCTATTAGCATAACTAGAAAGAATCATTTGAGCATGCATTTCATTATTGGTGCCATTTTCCTATTAGCATGGGGTTAAGATCCTGTGACAGTGCAGAAGACGTGCATCTCGTGTGCTTAAATAGCCATGGCATGCTCTTAACTGTGAAGAACTCACTTCAAAATCTTTGCTGATGATGTTTAAATACATAGCATGATGCACTAAGATAATTTGATAAGTCGATAATGATGTCTTAGAAGTTAAAGAATGTCAAGGAATGTTTCTTTAGCATACCATCAATTTCAATCAGCTCATCTCCTTCTTGAATACCAGCTCGGCTTGCTGGGCTTCCATCTATGCAAGACAAAACAACCTGCACCACGTCCAAGATCAGCATGTCAACTATCATATGACATGCACATAATAAAGCACCTCATAGCATATCTTATCAAATAAAAAAGCTATATATAACAAAACTTCAAGGGTACCGGGAGAGGGTTCAGATAATAACTGAGGGAGACTTAACTGTGCAAATGTGCACAAATTGCAGTGCCATGCATTTACGGAATCTACTTTGTAACACAAATAATTGTGGAATGTTTGTTAGCCAGAAAAAGAGCCTAAATTATGCTCCCTCAGTCCTTGTGTTCCATATCAAGTGGCCTATTTAGATTTTAATATTAAATAATTTTAATTAATTTGTAAAACCAAATAGGTCTTCTATTTTGTTTCTTTTCTTGTGCAAGCTATAAATTTGTTTGAAATTGAACATCACAGAGCAATATTGTTTCTGCTGTATTTCCATTCCAATCCTCACTTTTTTTCTATCTTTCATTTGCAGGTAAATGTTAAAATAGTAAGATATGAAGCATTTCTTCAGTCTGTGAAAGAAATCACAATTTTTAGGCATCGTAGACAGAGAAAAGAAATTACTCTAGTGATACATCAAATATGAATATAATACTAAGAAGTGTAGCAAACTGTTTAATGAATAATGCATCTTAGAACAAAGAATAGACATGATAACATGTTAGATTCATAAAATACTACAGAAGTGCAAGAAACTGGCACAGGTGTCCCACTAACCAGGTGCCCAGAGCTGGGTTCCACACTTATATACAAGCCAACACCCTGCAAATTGCCATTGCTCCCTATCCTGAAGCTTTGGTATTCCTGCTATGTCGAATGTCAATCGTACAACTAGAGAACCTTCAAAGATAAGAAACTATAAAAGTGACTTATAAGATAGGACTTTAGCCATAGTATCTAAAACTTATCATATGCAATTGGCACTGACATTATTCACTCTAGGCTCAGGTTAAAGTCCATATCATTCACCAATGTTTTGCTCTGCCAGCCAGGCTAGACAGGATTGGCTACCAGGAAGTGAAAAGCATAGGCCTCCAAAATTCCGTGGGAGACTGGAACAAACCTTGGGACTAATAATTCGCGTAAAAGGATCACCAAGAGTTGCAAGCATTCCACTGATTTTGCTATATGCGACATCAGCTGACCGCAGGGGTAACATTTCCACCATTGTCTGTTGCAACTTCAAGTCCCAATCTGCATGATACAATTTCCCTGTTGAACCTCTAACCAACGTATATGTAAACAACATTCTGAAGTTGTATTAAGAATCTAATGATACCTTGGTGATTAAAACTAGGATCAATAAAAGTTTCACGAATCAAACCCCATGCTTCAACAAGTGTTCTTTGAACGATATTGACCTGCATGATAGAACTTGAAGCTAAATATGATATGGCTCTTGATTGATACTAATAAAAAGAGGATAGATAATCAGGAGTATGGGTTGAAGAATTCCGACCTTGACACCTATATATAATGAAATTTTACTTAAAAACATGAAGCTCTCACTATCAATTTGTTTGAAAGGCATCATGAGCCTTTCTTTCTACAGAGACAATTAAATGCAGATTTAATGTTGATCTGACTATACCCAATAAATAGTAAGAAAAGTATTCAATTGAGCAGAACACAGGCAACAATTTACCAAAAACATCGTGAACTATAAATACTTCTTACTTCCCATAGTAAGTGTCCTATTTGTTTTTTCAGAATGAACTAAATTTAGTTCCTTCTGAAAAACCAAATAAGACACTTAATATAGGGGAGGGAGTAAATGAAATATTTCAAATGCAGAAAAGGGTAGATAACTCCATAAGATAACATTGAAGCACATAAGATAACATTGAAGCACCTATACTAATAATCGAAATTAGTAAGACAAATATGTCTGATAGATCATCTAATTATGACAAAGAATAGCATAATTCAATAACCAACCACTACACAGTGAATCAAGACAGATAGAGTATAAATAAGACTGTCCAAACGACTAGTGATTGAGTCTAAGATTAGCACTAAATTGTACAAATGAAAAGAAACGAATTTCTTCACCTCGCGAGCACGAGAAACCGGGAAGGCGACTGTGAGAGCCTCCGCTAGAGCTGGAGAATCACAATTCACAGAAATCACAGCAGTGGCAGCAGCAAGAAAGCTAAAAACAGTCTTCCCTGCCGCTCCAATGAAACCCATGTCCAAACCATCCTTACTATATCCAATATGACAATCATCTGCCAACTTCTTGCACTCAATCCGCTTTCCCAAGCTGAATCTAGGCCACCCACCACAAGAAGAAGAAGCAAAAGTGCTGAATCTTCTTCTCCTCCTGCTGTGCTGACACAGAACATGACCAGTATGAAAGAGCTTGATGGATTTGGATAGAGAAGAAGGTAGCCGGAAGTGGGTCGATTTGAATTCCATTTTTGGTTGAAGGGATTCCGCTGTTTGGTGCAGATTTGTGGGATGTTCTTGGTTTGATAGAGGTTGAGGCTGGTGCTGGACTCTTTCTTGTAGTTTGCGGAGGGAAGGGAGGGGGCGGAGGGAAATGGAGATTCTTGTGGGGGCCCAGTGAATCTGTCATGTGGTCAAGAGTTCCACGCGTATGGGAGTTCTCTTCTGACCTCATGTCAAAATGTCTCCATTTCCTTCCTAAATGCAATGGAAAGGTTTTTTTTTTTCTGGAAGAAAATCGATTACCGTCGGTCACCCGACTCACGCGTGTCTTGTGTGCCGCAGGCCGTCAAATTTCGATCAGACGATGCATATTAATAACTCAATGGCAGGTTCCCCTCGCATTAACATGCACCATTGGTTGGAGATCAGACAGCTCGCATATTAACGTGCTTTCCATATAGGTAAATGTTGGAGAATTCTTAGCTACAAATACATCGTAGGCTTATAGCTTGCAGTGCGTTTTTTAATCTGTCCGATCGAATCAACGGATGCCTTTTCAAGAGCACCCCAAATTTTTTTGTTAATACTCACTTTTCGTAAGTATGTTAAAAAAAAGTTAAATTTTTTTCTAGCATGCTCAGTAACACACCAATATTACATTTTATCGGTAGATCTCGATTGGCAAGAGTCATTATTTGACAGTGGCCTTGCACCGATAAAACTAACAACTATTATCAACCGTGCCATTGGGTTCAATTTGGCAGTGGGGATTCGCCGTCATATTGACAGTAAAGTTTTACCGTCAAAATCTTCAGTGGAATCCTAACAGCAAAATAACCAATGAGAATATAAAAAGGAAAAAGTTTAAATGAGATCGCTCTCATATGGCTTATATGAGGCCACTTTAAATCGTAGTCATTGGATTTTGATCTAACAGCTATGAATAGTTATAATGATCTCACCTAACTCCTGATGTGACATACTCACCTACCCACTGATTTGATATCCATCCTCCGATCGGAATCCAACGGCTATAAAGATTGGCTTCATGCTCCTTATATGAGAACGATCTCATGTAAACCCCTCCCATATAAACAAGCTTTGGGATCTGCTAAGTATGCGGTGTTATGAGAAAAATTAGGGTGCTAAAAATTCTCACCCTTTGAAAATATGCAATTGACACAACACGGGCCTTGAAACTGATGCAACTGAAAAATTGTGTGGCGCCAAAAGCACACACGTAGACACGTATACCAATGGGGGGCTACATTTTCTCTTTTTAATAGACGAATGAGAAAATTTGAAATTTGTGCTCTTATATGTATGTGCAATATGTCTCCATGGGTAGGAGGCGTCAGATCATTTTGGACCTCATGCTATCATTGTGAGAGCCACATGATCCAATAGTTTCCACCCCATACATTTGGAAATATGTTTTAGTATTATTACTATTGTGCTAGTAAAAGTGCACGTGCAAATACACTTGTTGACATTGGATTCTCTAATATAATAGCAGGCTTTTTCTGTAATGCCCCAAAATTTCATATAATTTGTATTGCATGGAAAGTGATTTAAAAATAAATTTTAATGGAATTGTCAGTAAGCTATCGGTGAACCGAGGACCGGTGTGGCTAACTGATGAGATGACCTGAAAATGTGTTTTAGAAATGTTTTGGTGACCGATTTTCAATACTAGATTAAATGACCCCTGCCCACATGGGTATGGGGCCCTGCAATGGGCTTTAGACGCCCTCAATGTGTTTCCTTAGCCCTATATGAACTTTATTGTGGCTATGACCTTTTTAAGAGGGCTAAAGGCATTTTTTGACAATCCAACATTTTGAGGAGAGAGAATTTATTTTGGAAAGAATAATAAAATCAAATGGGTTATTTTATTTTATTTTCCCCTGGCAACGAATGAATGTCAGGCTGGTGGTTGTCGGGCCTACGAAATTACGTGCACGCATTTTCTAACTCCCTGTTTGGTAACGCTTTTTTCTCCGCTTTTATCCCAAATTTTGGTTTTGGGGATGGGGACGGGCCCAAAAACCCATTTGGCATCAAGTTCCCAAATTCAAAAGCTGCCGATGATCCCTTTGCAATTCTCACCCGATAGAGGTGTTTTAGGGGCCGTTTGGGGCGTGATTATTGCAAAAATATCCAGACTTGATATTGGATATATACTGTAGTATCCATGTGGATTTTTACATCCAGCTGAAACACCTCCTGAGGTGTTTCAGCTGGATATATAAAATATCCAGATGCTACAGTGTAGCAAAATTGCTTTTAATCACGCCCCAAACGGCCCCTTAATCTAAAAAACGTGACCGGATGATGCAGCTGCTTCATTACAAAATGCAGCCATTTTTAACCAGACTTGTGGATCATATTACGAAACCATCTACAAGAGGCATCCCTCTGATGCCTTGTGTTCTAGTTCCAGCATTCATCTTTTCTCTTTTTGATGAAGATCTGAAACCTGGGGCTCCCACAGAGAAGCATTGGGGATTGTTGTATGAAAATGGTACAATGAAGTATAATTTAACAATTTCCAGCAAACAGAAGACAAGAATTATAAAGAATTACCTGTAGCATCGCTTGTTGAATATATTCTTCATATTCTGGTAATTCCTCCATCACTAGCAATAAATTGATAAGTGCATTTTAACTTTTTTTTGCTAAATTACCTGCAATTACAATTGCATTTTTCATGACAAGCTGAATTTATGACTTGCCAATCCATTATATTTTTATATTTTGGCTTATGTACCAGGTTGATGCATAGTTAAGGAATGCTGGCACAAGTTCATACACTTTATTTTAGTAACATGGGCAAACTGCAGATAGGTTTCCTATATGACTCAATTGTCTTGTCTGAATAGTAGAAGAAGCTGAGAAGAAGTGGATTCTGGCTAGAAAATGGTTAAAACTTTCTGCTGATATTTTGAGCTGATCTTGGGGGATGACATGGCTCTTACATTTTAGCTGATACGTGTAAAATCAGAAGGTTATTTGCATGTGAAATATGAGAAGGCAGGAGAAAAAGGAAGTAGATTTTATTGATGTGCTCTCTCTCCTCTCACAATCTGCTCTCTCTCTAGAATGTATTCTCTTGCTCTTTCTATAGTTGGGAGACTTTCCCCATAGGACTTTGGAAAGGCTGTGAGTACCTTTGACTTGCCGTTGCAGAATTATAGATATCTGTATTCCATAAATGAAATGAAAAAAAATCTAAGCTGCTTTTAGCTATTTGATTTCACTGAACTTTTGCATTTTCTCACATGTTTTCTCCAATTTCGGCCTAAAGTACTTTGAAACTTCTGTTTCTGTCTTGTGCTTCTCCATCATTTCAATTTTTTAATGAAGTATGATATCCAATGTAATTGCTTAGTGGAAATTGATGTTTCAAGTGGGTGTGCTTGTGATCTGGTGCCTTGTATGAATTTAGTTTCTCGATGATTCTTTAAGAGAACTTGTTGTTAATAATCCATCATATTCACATTGGTACTCCCCTCTCCTTCCCTCTTGCCTTTTTAGTTGTTCCCTATCGATTTTGTAAGTTTATGGGCAGGAATGACTAGGAATAAACTTGGCAAACAGATTTTGTTTTTTGCCGTGTTTTACTTTGGCTAGTTAGCTTTTTTTTATTGAGTAATAGTGGGAAACATTCTTTTGAGTCCTCTACATGACAATTACTGAGAAATAATGTTCATGATCTGGTTACAACTTATGTGAAGTTCAGCTCAATCTACACCAAACAGGTTTGTTATCGTTTTTGAAAATTAGTGCATTTCTACCAAATAGGTCAGCACTTTGAAATGTAACAATTTCAGATTTTGGGACAAATTTTTTTGCACTAGATCTTGGGGACAAAAACATTTCAAAATAGAAAATGCTTCCAAATGGGCTATAAGACTTTGACTTGAAAACCCTTGAAAGGAATAAGACTACGGGAGAGAACATGTTTGGACTCTCTAAGCAGCCAAGAGAATGGAGGAGTCAACCTTCACCGAGTTTAGGGATCCTAGCGCTTGGCAAGCGAGTGGAGGATTTCGTTGTTGATTAGGGCAGGATTTCTAACCTCAACTAATAATCTTTCTCATATGATGATGTGTTTCTTGATCATTGATATGCATGCTCTTAGGATTGTGGCTATGTCTAGGTAAAACTAATCATTTGTTGACATTAATGCATGCTCTTAGGATTGTGACTATGTCAATGGTGATTGGAAGCCATTACGTGGGAATTATTGTGAAATATGATGTATATATGATCGATGACTTGATTCGATGAGTTAGAAGTGCCTAGGGATTAACGTTGTTGAACCTCTCATCATGCGCTAGTTTATATTCATGCAAAGATTGCATATGATGGGTGGGCCTTGTCATAACCCGTCTTTTCAAATCATTTATTGAATTGAGTGTTAGCAGAATATGAGAGGATTCTTCCTCTATACAATTGATAATTAAATCAAATTTAACTACTAAAAAATGAGGCCGTGATAATTGAAGTTCATAAATATGAATATAAAACCATATAAATATAATAATAACATACGCAAAGTTAATAAAATATATGCAAGTCCTCCATGTGCAAATTTGTCCTCCATCTCAAAATATGCTAGAAATAGTAAGCACTCATACCTTAATACAAATTTCCAAATTTATATAAATAAAAATAGATGCCTACTCTGAAGCTTCCAAGTGGCCCCCACACCTAAAAGACAAGCACCAGTCACTACATGAAGCTACTCTTCTCCTAAAGAATCTGCATCATAAGAGAGAGAGATGTTGAATATTAAAATACACAATCATTAATATGAATAGTTGCATTAATATTTTATGCAACCTATTAGAGAACTCTACTTAATTCTTTTATTAGTTTTTCAAGGAGTCTTTTATTTCTTCTCATGTCCATGTAAAATAATTAAGTCTTGCCCAATATAGACAGATTCACTAGATGCTATTCCTACATGACAGACAATACGAAAATACCGTGACTATCACTCTCACTACTATCATATATCATGGCACACCCTGAATCCTCAAGGGTGGATGCCTCGCCCAATCCTTACCCCAAAATGTTAGGGAAAAATTTGGGAGTGTGATTTTGTCTCTTAATGTATGTCAATTTAATGTACAAAAATATATGGGGTATGTGAGAGGAAAAATGGGTTATATGTACGAATTGTACATGTGCAAATTGGCCTATATGAAGAGATTGAGAGGAGACAATCTCAAGATGAAGCCAACACAAAGTGGATCTTGAAAAGAAAGCCATCAAGGTGAGGAAGGTACTCCAAGGTAAAGCTCAAGGAATCTCAAGAAAAATAAAGATTCCAAAAGCCCAAGACAATGTGGGAGCGCACCACAAAGCCATGACCAAGACACTACTTAAAAGCAACCTATTGAAGGCCCAACATGAAGACATACAAGAGGAGTGTATATTTTCTAGAGGATCAACTCACAACCATTAGATCATCCATAGTTGTCCTCTAGGCCCATAGCTTTTGGATCAAATTTGTTGGGTGCAAAATATTCAAGAAAAACCCACTAACCAAAGTGATCCAAAGCTTCTTCCAAAGCCCACCTAAGATCCTTAGGAAAAGACACCTAGAATTGTGAAATGGGTTCATGGGCTAAAGGAACCACCCATAAATGGGTTAATATGACCAAACCCACATAAAAGGACCACTCATATGAGGTGGGTGGGTGGATATGAGGTGTATCGTGGGTGGATGAGGAATCCACCCAAGGATGGGTTGATACACACTTCCCACTCCCTCTATAAATACCCATCTCTTGAATATGAGGTCAGATTCTATCCCATTGGAACAAATACGACAAAGATCTATTCTTTTCTAAGGTTAAATCTTACTTTTGGGACCTATTTAAAATATGTTCGGACCAGGTAATTAGACTGTGTGCGCATGAGAATGAGATTCATAGCATTCTACATTCTTGTCATTCTCAAGCATGCGAGGGATATTTTGGGGAAAGAAAACTGCTGCCAAGATTTTGCAGAGTGGATTTTATTGGCCAACCTTATTTAAGGATGCTCATGAGTTCTCCAAATCTTGTGATAGATGTCAACAGTTAGGATCTATCTCTCGATGAGATATGATGCCTCTCCAACCCGTGCTAGTCTATACGTAATCTCGTGCGATTGCGAGTAAAAAATAGTTAAAAATATAATTAATCAGGTTGCACCTCCATTGCCACCATCCCTTGGCCCCTGCCCCTCTTTGGTGTGGATCCTCTACTGGCTGGTGCCGACGCTTGGCCAGTACCGTGTCAGTGCCATTGACGTCATCGTCGCCAATGCCGACCAAATATAAATTAATGCCAAATAAAACATAAATAAATAATTCAATGATTTTAGTGCGATCTCTAACCTTTTTGTGCGATTTAGAGTTGATCCACACCCACCTTGCCAACGCGCCAAAAATTACTCCAATGTAAATTAGGGGGTTCAATGATGAGGAGAGGGGTGGGTTTATATAGAAGTGTGGGGAGAAATTGTTTCTACACCCTAGGAGTTTATAATCATACCCCAATACCAAAAACACCACTTTATACTGTGAAAATCTTGGATATTACAGGCCTTGTATGCATAAGAGGGGATCGGTGGCAGGGTACAGTGCTTTAAAGGTTGGCTAGTCGGGTACATCATGTTTTGCTGTACTCATGATGCATGAACAAGTATGATGTCGGTCTTGTATGTTGTAGTGAGGAATAACATGATTTTTAATGCTAATTGAATAAAGAATGGATTTAATTGACAATTGGAGAGCATGTCATTTGGACATACTTGCTTTGGCAGGCCATGTGGCTTTGACATCTTCGCAACACCCTTTGGCTGATTTCCTTGGAAAGTCGGGCAATGGTTTTAGGGGAACCCCACAAGTCAAAGTAGTTTTTGGTAGCGATTGCCAATGACTATCAGACAATGGTTGTCGGCTAACAACTAGAAGGACTTAGATTGTATAATCTAGTCCATTAGCTTCTATAATTTGTAACTAATTCCTAATATATGGTTGTTTGGTGATTTGACTTGGTATGGCTTGAGATATAGCAAAGGGAAGGTTTACAAGGTTTAGGGTGATGAGAACTAGTGCACCTAGCAATCTTGACCTTGTGTGATGAATGTTATAGATGAATTGAGATGTTTAGATATCACGCCCCAAATATTCAGCTACATCAGAGTGCAAATAATTTAAACAAGCCAAATGCTTCGGACGTCACATGGAATTTCATCGTCATTCACACAATCATAATAAGACACATAAATGATAAAACTCATGGGATGGGTTATTAATAAATGAAAAATCCAAATTGAACAAGAAATGATAAATTGTAATGGTTTTCTAGTGGCCCAAGCACCATTTATTACAATGTCTTCAAGGTAAACTGCAATAAAGTACTATAAACTTCTTCGCGATTCCACTCAATCCAGCTATTCCTTCAAGCATTATCTTTAGCTAAATCTGCATCGGATGATACATGAGTACTCCGAAGAAATACTCAGTAGGATGTCATACTATAATAGAGATATAATATGAAGTTAAAGAGAATTACTGTATGCGAAAACAAAGGTAACATGAATATGAAAATATATTACCAATCAATAGGAAGAAAAGATTCATTTGAATTATAAGGAACTCAACGTTCAAATTACTCAAACTCCATAAACATTTATAGTGCAATGAGGATTTACCATACGTCTAAGGTGAGAGCCCCATCAGTGCTCACGAACACAATGAGTGGAGACGATTAGGCCTTCCATGATGCTTAACCACTCTAACAGAGCGCGTTGGTGCCTAATAAGCCAGGAGCCTAGAGTATACGAAGACTTGAAGGTCCAAAATAATCCAGAGATCTAGCGATTATACGAAGCCTCGCAGATCTATCGTAGCTTATCGATCATACTATGGTGTTTCTCACAAACAAGGGGGCTCGCGAGTTTATGAAGCCTCGCAAGGTCCCTGTGGAAACTTACTCAGGGTGCCTGGAATAGGCGGGAGCCTTGTAAGTATATAAAAGCCTCACAAGGACGTGATTCCAATTAATATACAATACATAGATGTCGAACTGTCCCAGCAATCTTTATGCGAAATAGAGATGTCACTAGTATACAGAGTGATCTATACTTGAATTATGCATTTTATTAGCTCCTAAATTTATGTTTATGTTAGTGTTTGATTAGATTTAGTGATCATTTAATGAGTTTTTGATCTTTTGTAGGAAAAGAAGACTTGCATTCATTTTGGCTTAAGAAGAGAAAAGAAGTAAAATATTTTGGCAAATGAGCAATAGCTGATCGATCGCCAAAACATACGCGATCGATCGCCCCAATTCAGAAGATGCCGCCAGACACATAAAATGATTGATCATCACCTCATCGATCGATCGTATCTACTGGAGTTTTTGGTTAAACAGTGCGCGATCGATCGTGGCCAAGTCGATCAATTCCCAGGTGAAGAAAGCATGCTGAACGATCACGAGACGAAGAAGAAATACACTAGCGATATGCGATCAATCGTCAGACCAGACGTGATCGATCGCCAGCGGTGGCGGCGGAAAAAAATACCCTTTTTCAATAGGTTTTGGGCGGGTATTTGTGATTTTTCTTACCCCTCTATATAAGCCTTAAAGAGGGGTAATGGTTGAATGTCTTGGGTCTTAAAGAGGGTTTTGGAGAGTCTTTTGAGAGGATTTGGTGAGAGCCATAGCAAAGAAGAGAAAAGGAGAGTAAGGGAGAAGATGATGAATATGAAGATGTGCGTTTCTCCTCCGATGCTTGGCTAAACCACTTCCAAGGCATAGATGAAGCTCGAATAGATTGATTTTGTTGTTTCTTTCTCTCATATTAAGTTTTATCTTGGTTGATGTATGGATCTTCATTATGTTATCATTGTTAATACATTGAGATTTGTTTTAAGTGCTCGAGAGAGGCTAGAGTGATTCTTGTGTATTTCAATACGAGGAATACTTGCGTGTCCGAGAGGAACGTGAGTAGACTAAGGTGTTATATATTAATAGAGTTTCATTGATCTATGCTCGAGAGAGATAACATCACAGTTCCCTGATTTGATTGTTTATGTGTTACGTCCAAGAGGAGAGCACAATATTTTGAATTGACAAGTATATGCCCGAGAGGAATATGCTAATCAACTAGGAATTTATAAAAGAGGGAGAGACGATAAAGCTAGTTTATTTCGTGGTGGATTCGAAGCCTTAGTATTTCTCCACATTAGTACAATCCAATTTTAAGTAGTTAGATTTAATTATTTTCCTTATATTAAATCAAAACAACAACTTTCTTTCTTGAGTTTGGTAGATGATCATTCGTCCTTGAGGTTTGATAACCCTAAATACTCATTGTAGTACATTTGTCTTGTGCACTTGTAAGGGTTTAGTAAATAAACGATCACAGAGCCTCACAATGATCCTTGTGGAAACTGACTCTCCTTATTCCAATCAACTCAGTAACGAATAGCTTTAACTAAAACATTCCCACAACAACGATATCTTACACGTAAGAGAACCCATTGAGAAAGGCGCACGGTTTACTGCAAGTCTTGACTTAAGAAAGAGCTATAATGTTTTAAAAGACTTTTACTGTGATTATTTTATAAGGATTAGGCCTCTCAAGCAGTTGTATATTTGTATGATATTCAATTAGGGATTTATCATGTTAGGCTGGGTTTCAATAAAACCGTCAGCAAATATTCGACCTTCTTAATTATTGTAGTTTTTATATGGTACCTATAATTAATTAGAGACACTTAGGCCTACACAGATTAATGTATGTAGTATTAGTATCATTACTTTACTGCTGGTTAACTGGTTTACAAGGTTAACACAATAAGTGGTATTAAAGAAAATATGATTCTGACTAAAGTAGAAAGGTTGGATTAACACGACTCCTGAGGACAGTACAGATAGATTCTAGACTATAGAAATTTACTAATGACAACCTTGTGTGTTTAGAGTCTAACACAATAGACGACATATTTTTTTTAGAATTAGTTATGATTTATTTGGTACTGGTTGTCGGTGCTGGAAATAGTTCTAGCCGAGAGCACTAATCTTACCTTAGATCATCTATTTGGTTTAATTAGGGTTTATACAATGCCTAATTAGTGTATCAACTTAATCCAATAGTAGTTATCATGTTTTTTATGTGGTACATGTACATATACTAGCCGGAAAGAAACACGACGAAGCACAAGGGTCTCTGGTCGGCAGATCATCAAATTGATAGTAAGATTGTTTTTATTTAGGTGTATATTCTTAAAGTTTCACTTTAATGTAAGATTGTATCTCTGTGTACATAAAATTATATTTATTTGAGAGTAATTTGTATTTGTATATGTAGGTAAATGCTTAAGTTTTCAAAAATATATCTTAAAAGGATTTCTTAAGATACTCGAATTTCTTTGAGATCTCTCCGAGATTGCTTCTCTTTGTGCAACCAAGACGAGACCGAAAACTGAGATTATGAACCATGGTCATGAAAGGGAGATCCACCTTGAGGAATTCTCTGTGACGCTTTTTCACTTAATTTCTCCTTCAAGCAACAAACATGACAACTTATTTTCATATGAAAACTTTATTGTTCATTTATGCAAGAGCAATGTGCAATTCTTTGTCGGCTTTTCATTATTGATAGTTATCAGATGCAATATTACACTACATGAGCAGATGTTGAGATAAACAATATCTTGGAATTTTTTTTGCTGGAATGAAGATTATTATTTGGAGTATTACTCATACCCATTTTCCCCGAACACAGGTTTAATTTTATAATGCTTCTCAATAGAGATGCTGATGTCACTTTAATCTTCTAATGGACCGCTTCCTCTGTTGCAGGTGTCACTCTCATCACTTGGGGTTCATTCTCAAATGCAAGTTCCCCTCCTAATGGGGTACCATCACAAGTTTTCAAAGGAATGCGAGAAGATGAGGTATCACTGATAAGTGCAAAGTTCCCAATTTTGTTTATGAAGTTTTTTCTCATCTTCTTATATGGTGTTGTTCTTTCTGCTATATGGTAGATTGGGAAAGCTTCTGGGATGCTAAAAGGTGGCATTCGCTGTTTGGCTCTGTTCAAGGAAAAAGATGAGGAAAGAGAAATGTTGCATCTCTTTTCTCAGATATTTTCCATAATGGCGCCTCGAGATCTCATGGAATTGTTCTCCATGTGCATGTCAGAACTTTTTGAATGCATGATCAACAATAATCAGTTGTTTCACATCTTTCTACCCTTCTCCAGATGCCTAAGGTTCTTCGGCCTTTTGCTTATGTCTTTGTCAATTTCTTGGATGGCAGCAAATTGGATGTTCTGAAGAATTTGGATAGCCCAGCAGCAAAACTTGTTTTACAGCTTTTCCGGTTTTATTTGTAGCAGTCGCAAAGGCACCATCTGATTGTGAACAGATCTTGCAGCCTCATGTACCAACTATTATGGAAGTATGCATGAAGAATGCCATTGAGGTTGAGAAGCCACTTGGCGAGATCTGGTGCCTGATGGACACTAAATCTTCTAATACACAACTTGAACATGCTAAGTCCATTACCACTCTTCTCAATGGAAAAAAAAATTGATGCCCAACAATCTCAAGAGAATGACAAATCAAAACATGATAATGATAAAATTGATCTGGGTCGAGTGAAGATGTGAGATGTCGTATTCCAGCTCCTTTTCTACAGAGATTGAAACCACCTGAAAAGTTAAACCAAAACGCTAAAATTTTTGAATTTTTTATGCAAGTCAAAATCAGCATTCCCTTTAGATGCAATCAACAGGTACCTTCTTATGCTAAGTTCTTGAAAGATTTGTGTACAATCAAGCGTATGTTGAATGTGCAGAAAAAAACTTTTTTAACTAAGCAGGTAAGTTTTATAATTCAACACAAAAGCCCACCCAAATATAAGGACCCCGGATGTCCAACTATTTCATGTGTGATTGGGAACTTTAGGGTAGACCAAGCCTTTCTTGATCTTGGGGCTAGTGTTAATCTTTTACCTTATTCAGTGTACACCCAGTTAGGTCTTGGGGAACTTCAACCCGCCATTATTACTCTTCAACTTGCTGATCGTTCTATTGAAGTTTCAAGGGGAGTGGTGGAAGATGTGCTTGTTCAAGTAGATAAGTTTTACTTTCCTGTTGATTTTATTGTTTTGGGCACACATCATGTTATAAATGCAAGTGCAAATATTCTTGTCATATTAGGTCGTCCATTTCTTGCTACTTCAAATGTTTTAATTAATTGTAAGAATATTGTGATGAAACTTTCATTTAGCAATATAAATTTGGAATTAAATATATTTAATATTTACAAACAACCAGGGGATGATACTGAGATTCAAGAAATGAATTGGGTTGTTACCGTTGTTAGAGATCAATTTTATGTTTCATTACCCTTTAGAATCTTTCTTAGTGAATTCTTTATATGATGCGTCTAAAGTGGATTTTAAAGGGCTGAGATTTGTTCTTTGCTGAATTCTCTGCAAGTATTAGATGTGAGTGGATGGACACCCAAGTTTGAGGAGCTATCATTGAGTGAAAAATTGCCTACACCATCAATCATTCAAGCACCCAAATTGGAGTTGAAAAAGATACCAACTGAACTAAAATATATATTTTTGGGTGATGGTGAAACTCTTCTTGTGGTAATATCTTCTTATCTTAATCTTTAAAAAGATGGTAACTTGCTTGACATTTTGAGAAAGCATAATGGAGCAACATGATGAGCAATTGCTGATTTAAAAGGAATAAGCCATTTGATATGTACCTATATGATTTATTTGGAGGACAATGCCAAACCGTCTAGGGAGATGCAACATAGGTTCAATCCAAACATGAAGGAGGTGGTTAGAGTTGAAGTTCTTAAGCTCTTGGATGCAGGGATCATCTACCCCATTTCTGATAGCAAGTGGGTTAGTCCTACCTAAGTAGTGCCTAAGAAATATGGTGGATGAAAACAATGAATTAATCCTCACTAGAATTACCTCTGGTTGGAGAATGTGTAACTCTAGTTGGAGAATGTGTATTGACTATAGGAAGCTAAACTCAATTACCTATGGTAGGAGAATGTCTTTTGGTTTATGCGATGCACCTGCAACATTTCAAACATGCATGCTTAGTATTTTTAGTGATATGGTTGAATGTTATCTTGAAGTGTTTATGGATGACTTTTCTATATTTGGTGATTCATTTGACGACTATTTGTCTAATTTCCATAAAGTTTTGAGCAGGTATGAAGAGATGAATCTTGTGCTTAACTGGGAAAAATGTCACTTCATGCTCTCTAAAGGAATTGTTTTGGGCCACATTCTATCCTCTAAAGGAATTGAAGTTGACCAGTCAAAAATTGATTTTAATTACTCATTTGCCTACACCCAAGACTATTAAATATGTTAAATCATTTTTGGGTCATGTAGGGTTCTATAGGAGATTCATCAAAGATTTTAATTCTATTTCTAAACCATTGTGTAATCTCCTATCTAAAGATACTGTTTTTGAATGGACTGATGATTATGAGAAAGCTTTTGCTAGACTGAAAGGAATACTTACTTCAGCCCCTATTATGTAGCCCCCGGATTGGACTACCTTTTGAAATAATGTGTGATGCTAGTGATTTTGTTGTGGGGGCTGTTTTGAAAGGACAAGAAGCCTTATGTTATTTATTATGCAAGTAAGTTCTTAGGTAATGTTCAAATAAATTATTCAACAACTGAAAAGGATTTATTTACTATAATATTTGCTTTAGATAAATATAGGGCTTACTTGACAGGATCTTTTATTGTTGTTTTCACTGATCATGCTGCTTTGAAATATCTTCTCTCAAAGAAAGATGCAAAACCTAGGTTGATTAGGTGGATACTCCTACTTCAGGAATTTCATATTACCATTTAAGATAAGAAAGAAGTAGAAAATGTGGTGGCTGACCATTTACCTAGGTTGATTGTGGATGACTCCATAGAAGTCGTGCCAATTAAGGATACTTTCCCATATGAGCAATTTTTTGTTATTTCTAATCTACCTTGGTTTGCTAATATTATTAATTTTCTTATCATATGTCAAACTCTTCATTGGACAACACAATACAAGAAAAAGTTCAGGGTAAAGGTAAGAAATTTCTTCTGGGATGGTCCTTATCTTTTCAAATATTACCCCGATCAGATTATTAGGAGATGTGTGCCAAATGCTGAAATTCATAGTGTCATATCCTTTTGCCATTCAGAAGCATGTGGTGGCAATTTTTCTGCCAAAAAGATTGCTACTAAAATTTTACAATGTGGATTTTATTGGCCTACTCTTTTTTAAGATACCCATATTTTTTGTAGTACTTGTAGGAATTGTCAATAGCTTGGTAGAATAACCCATCGGAATATAATGCTTTTGCACCCCATTTTAGTGATTAGAGTTTTTTTTATTGTTGGGGTATTGATTTCATGGGTCCGTTTCTACCTTCTTTTGACCACCTTTATATCTTAGCAGTTGTTGACTATGTTTCCAATTGGGTAGAGGTCATCCCTTATAGAAATAATGATCATAAAACTGTTATACGCTTCTTAAAATAGAATGTTATGTCAAAGTTTGTTATACCCTGTGCATTCATAAGTGATGAGGGTTCTCATTTTTATAATAGGCCTTTCAAGGCACTGATGAATAAATATAAAATCACTCATAAGGTGTCCACCCCTTATCACCCACAAATAAATGGGTAAGCTGGACTTGTTAATAGGGAGATTAAACACATTTTGGAGAAAATAATTAACCCAAATCGCAAAGATTGGTCTCTGCGATTAATAGATGCACTTTGAGAATACCGTACAACATTTAAATCTTCCATTGGTATTTCCCCTTGTAGACTTGTCTATGGGAAAGCTTGCCACTTGCATGTGGAGTTAGAGCACAAGGCTTATTGGGCTATAAAGATGTTTAATTACAGTTTGGATTGTGTCAGTTCTGTGCGTAAGCTCCAACTAAATGAATTGGAAGAAATCAAAATTTTGCAAGGAATGAATGAAGGTTATTCATGATAAAAATATTATGAGAAATTTTTTTAAACCTTCACAAAAAGTTCTTTTGTATAACTCTATATTACATTTATTTCCTGGCAAACTCCGTTCTAGATGGATTGGTCCATTTATTGTGAAAACTCATAAGGTGTCCACCCCTTGTCAACCACAAACAAGTGGGCAAGCTGAACTTGCTAATATGGAGATTAAACACATTTTGGAGAAAATGATTAACTCAACTGGTGAAGATGGTGAACGGCGTTTCTCATCCGATGCTCGGCTAGACTACATCCAAGGCGTACAGAAGCCTGATTAGATTGGTTTTATCTTTCTCTTTCTCTAATCTTAGTTAGTTGATGTATGAATCTTTATTTTATGACTAATGGTAGTTCATTAAGATTTGTTATATGTGCTCGAAAGAGGCTAGAGTGGGTTTTGTGAATTCAATATGAGGAATGCCTGTATCCGAGAGGAACGTTTGCAAACCAAGGTGTCATTTATGAATAAAATTCTTATTTTCATTGATTCTATGCTCGAGAGAGATAATATCTAAATTTCATTGCTTTAATTGTCTTAAGTGCTTATGTCTGAGAAGAGAAAACATGATAGTTTGAATTGATACAATATGTCCGAGAGGAATATGATAATTAGCGTATGTCCGAGAGAAATACGGTAAATGCTTCAGCTATGAATTTTATAAAAGAGAGAGAGGGAGATGATAAAATCAGTTTAATTAGTGGTGGATTAGGTGTCTTGGTATTCTCCACATTGGTACAGCTCATTTTAAGTAATTAGAATTTATTGCTTTCCTTAGATTTAATTAACACAACAACTTTTGCTCCTGAATTTGGTAAAATAATTCATCCATCCATGTGGTTCGACAACCCTAATTACTCATTTTAGTACCATTGCCTTGTGCACTTACAAGGGTTTAATATTTAAACGATCAAGGTGCCGCTGTCGGGGACGGCGTAGAATAGTTTAACAAATTCTTAGTGTAGTTAGAGTAGTTTAGTTTCGTTTTAATTTAGTTTACATTATAGTAGCTTAATTGTGTTTTGCTTCTTGTGTAGGACTAAGAGAAGACTTGGAGTTCTCGTCGATGTTGGAAGGGCCACCCCTTCCCCTCGTTTGCATTCTCTTACCTCTTCTTCTAGTTAAATTTGGGGTGCTTGGTGTTTTCACATTTATTTCTGTGACTGCATGCTTGTGCTAGGTGTGGCTATTAGGGTGTTAGTTGTCGATATCTATGATCGATGCTTACTAGTTGTGGATATTAGGATTGCTACAGGTATTTGCTTGTGCTGTGTGATTGTGCATGCATGGTCATCAGTCCCTGAACCCTAACCTCGCAGCCTTTGATCCTGACCCTGAGTGTCTTTCTAGAATCCGTAGAAACCTGATCCCTGAACTCCATACCATGGCTGACAACCTGAACAATGACACCTGTAGAATTTTCTAGAAGTAAACTCCACCTTTAAACTTACATTGTCAGATGACCAAGTATGCCTTCGGTTATTCCCATTCACCCAGAAGGATAAGGCCAAGGAGTGGTTTCACTCCCTAGAACATAATTCCATTACCACCAGGGAGGAACTGCAAGATGAGTTCTTAAAAAAATATTTCCCTGTAGGGCGAATGAACAAAATCCGAAATGAAATCATAACGTTCACCCAACTTCCCAATGAGCAGTTTCACGATAGTTGGAGAGAATGAAAGCCCTACTAAGGTCTCGTCCTCACCATGATGTGCCCAAGTGGCAACTTGTTTAGAGATTCCATGAGGGTGCTTCGACTTGAGGTATATTCATGAAGAAAATACCGGATGATGCCTAGGAATTACTAGAAGAACTGAGTGAAAATTCCCTTCATAGTGCAACTCTATATAGATCCGAAGGCCATTTACCCAGCAGGAATGCCTCCAGGGGAGGCATGTATGACTTGAAAGTCACGGGAAGCCTAGAGCACCAGGTAACATCCTTAACAGAGAGGTTTGATCAGTTACTATCTCAGGCTTCACCTTACCCTCAAGATGTCTACACCTTATGTGCAAGCCCCATGCATACCATTGTTGACTGTCCTTCAGCCTCGCAATACTCAGATTTAGTATAGAAGCATGTCAACGCCACACAAACCTTTCCTAGGGCCACCAACAACCCATAGTCCAACACGTATAATCCTGGGTGGCAGAATCACCCGAATTTTTCATGGAGGCAACCAATCCATGACCTACTCTTAATCAGGCCCATAGACAGGATCTCCAAAGCCAACCATTGCCTTACCAACCAGCCTCTCCTCCTCAGTTTGGCCAACACAAAAAGCGACCTACCTTGGAAGATCAAATGAGCCAAATGTTAGCTACCCAGTCTACGCTCATTATAGCCTTGATATAAATTAAAACATGAACAAAAGGAAATGATAGGAGAGTTACGAACCCAATCCTAACTTGTCCATTCCCACACCCAATCCATTGCTAAAATAGAGACACAATTAGGACAACTAGCCCAGTCCCTAAATAGGAGACAAGTTGGCACCTTACCAAACCAACCCCAATAGAACCCTTGAGGCCAATTTACAGATGAAGGTGCTCAATACCCCAATGAGTATGTGCAAGCAGTAACTACCCTGAGGAGTGGCAAATAAATTGACAATCAGGTTAAGGACTTGTCCACAGGCACCTCGAGTGAGAAGACCTCTCCCGAGATAGTTAGATAACCTACCCCAACCAAAACTGTTCCCTTTAATTCTCCAACCTAGCAAGAAACCCCAACCAAGGCCAATAACGACCCCCAATGCCTTGACAAACCCTCCCCATTTAGTAAATCACACCAAAGAATGGAGGAGATGTCAGAGGTATTTAAGCAGGGAAAAATCAATCTTCCACTGTTAGACCCTATAAAACAAATTCCTACTTATTCTAAATTTTTGAAGGATCTTTGTACCCAGAAATGTAAAGCCAAAGCCAATGTGACCCAAAAGGTGTTCCTAACTGACCAAGTGAGTTCCCTCTTGACATGTGACCTTCCACCTAAGTTTAAGGACCCAAGTGTCCCCATCATCTCTATTGTTATAAGTGACCATACCATTAGCCGGGCCCTCTTGGATTTAGAGGCCAGTGTGAACCTCCTTCCCTATTCCATCTATGAACAACTTGGTCTATGAAATTTACAACCAACTTCAGTCACCTTATAGATAGCAGACCATTCTATCAGGAGACCTAAAGGGGTTATAGAGGATGTCCTTGTGGGAGTTGACCGATTTTACTTCTGTGTAGATTTTGTTGTCTTAGACATGGAACCGGTGGCCAATTGTAGGAGCCAGATACCCGTTATCCTTGGGTGCCCTTTCCTTGCCACAGCTGATGTCACTATAAACTATAGGTCATGGGTTATGGATGTCTCATTCGGGAACATAAAAGTCAAACTCAATATCTTTAGTGCTTCCTAACAACTCTCTTGTGAAGCTGAATACTTTATGGTGGATAATCTTGATGACCTAGTGCAAGAATTCTTACCTTTTGCCTTGCTTAGAGATGCCTCAGAGCACACTCTCTTTTATGATTGGTTAGATGCATATGAGGGTATCCCTCACCTTGAGGAGGTACATAACCACTTAGTGGCAACCATACACTCTGAATCCTTCACATGGAGACCCCGCCCGACCCTCTACCTGTGTCTACTACCCCACCATTGAAACCCACTATTGCGTCCCCACCCATGCTTGAAGTGAAACCCCTTCCAAGCTCCCTGAAATATGCCTTCCTAGGACCCGATGACACTCTTCCTGTGGTCATATCCTCCAGCCAATCTAGTGTGCAGGAAACTCAATTGTTACAAATCCTTACTACGCACCAGAGAGCTATAAAATGGATAGTGGCTGACCTATGTGGTATAGATCCCTCTATTTGTATGCATAGGATTCACCTTGAGGACCAGGCCAAACCGTCTAGGGAGGGGCAGAGGCGTTTGAACCCACACATGAGGGACATTGTGATGAAAGAGGTAGTTAAACTTTTAGATGCTGGTATTATTTATCCTATCTCTGACAGTGAATGGGTAAGTCCTATCCAGGTAGTATCTAAGAAATCGAACATAATGGTGAAACCTAATTCTGAGGGAGAGCTTGTGCTAGTGAGAGAGACCACGGGATGGCGATGTGTATAGATTACAGAAAGCTGAATTCCATGACCCGTAAGGACCACTTCCTTTTGCCCTTCATTGACCAAATCCTTGAAAAATTAGCTGGCCAAGAGTTCTACTGTTTTCTAGATGGTTACTCAGGGTGCAATCAGGTTCCAGTTTATCCAAGGGATCGGGAAAAGACGACCTTTACATGCCCTTTCGGAATATTTGTTTATCATCGAATGTCTTTGGTCTATGTAATGCTCTTGCCACTTTTCAGCATTGTATGACGTCCATATACTCTGATATGATTCATAAATTCTTAGTAGTATGTATGGATGACTTTTCTGTGTTTGGTACATATTTTGATGAGTGCTTGCATAATCTTTCTTTGGTACTGAATAGATGTGAGGAAATGAATTTTGTTTTGAGTTGGGAAAAGAGCCATTTTATGGTTCAACAAGGGATTGTTTTGGGCCATATTATATCTAAACAGGGTATTGAGGTTGACAAGGCCAAGGTGGACCTTATTGCTAATCTTCCACCACCTACCTCTATCAAGCAAATACAGTCTTTCCTTGGCCATGCAGGATTTTATAGACGTTTCATCAAGGATTTCAGTAAGATTTCACGTCCCCTATGCCAACTTCTTGTTCAGGATGTGCCATTTGATTTTGATGAATCGTGTAAGAAAGCTTTTACAAAGCTCAAGACCCTCCTCTCTAGCTCCCCAATAATTCAACCCCCTGATTATACATTGCCCTTTGAGATTATGTGTGATGCATTTAACTATGCGATAGGGGCAGTGCTAGGCCAACACATTCATAAAGTTCCTAATGTGATTTATTATGTCAACAAGACACTTAATGATGCCCAGTTGAATTACACCACTACCGAAAAGGAATTACTTGCTGTTGTGTTTGATCTAGACAAATTCAGATCATATATTCTTGGGAGCAAAATTATTATTTTCTCTGATCATGCAGCCTTGCGGTACCTTCTTTCCAAGAAGGATTTCAAACCACGGCCAATTCGTTGGATCTTGCTTCTACAAGAATTTGATTTTGAAATCAAGGATAAAAAAGGCTCCGAAAATGTAGTGGCTGACCATCTTTCCAGGATTCCTACCCATGAACTTCATAGCCCTAAACCACTTTGGGATTCATTCTCTGATGAGCGGCTCTTTGTTGCTTCTACTAGTTCCCCACCTTGGTTCGCTTATATAGTGAATTATCTTGTTGTGGGTCAAGTCCCATCTCATTGGTCCAAACATGATAAAGACTTATTCTTTTCACGAGTCAAGCATTATTATTGGGATGACCCTGATTTGTTTAAAATATGTCCTGACCAAGTGATTAGAAGATGTGCTCTAGTGAGTGAATTTAATAGTATTCTATCTTTTTGTCATTCTCATGCTTGTGGTGGACATTTTGGTGGGAAGAAAACTGCGGCAAAAGTGCTGCAGAGTGGCTTGTATTGGCCCACACTTTTTAAAGACACCCATGTTTTTTGCAATTCTTATGATAGGTGTAAAAACCATGGGGCTTTTTCAAAAAGGGACATGATGCCCCTGCAACCCATCTTAGTTGTTGAATTGTTTAATGTATGAGGTATTGATTTTATGGGCCCTTTTCCACATTCTTTTGGTTATGTTTACATACTTGTTGTTGTTGATTATGTGTCCAAATGGATTGAAGCTACTGCAACTAGGACTAATGACCATAAAGTTGGGTTGGATTTTCTCAAGTCTAATATATTTAGCAAGTTTGGAATTCCTCGAGCTATAATTAGTGATGGGGGTACTCATTTTTGCAAGAGGTCTTTTAAAACTCTTCTTAAGAAGTACTCCATCACACACAAAGTGGCAACTCCTTATCATCCACAGACGAGTGGCCACGTGGAGGTTTCCAATCGGCAAATTAAGCAAATCCTTGAGAAGACGGTGCGCCCTGATCGGAAAGACTGGTCGTTGAGATTGAATGATGCACTTTGGGCCTATAGGACAGATTTCAAAACTCCCATTGGCATGTCTCCCTACCGCTTAGTATTTGGCAAAGCCAGCCATTTACCTGTTAAGTTGGAACATATGGCTTACTGGGCCATTAAAGCCTACAATTTTGATATGAACACTAATCTACACATGAATTATGTATTTTATTAGCCCTTCAACTTACATTTATGTTAGTATTTGATTAGATTTAGTGATACTTTAATGTAGTTTTTTATTTTTGTAGGAAATAAGAGTAAGATGCAGAAATGAAGTGAAAAGTGACTTTAATGGTTAAACCTTCATAACTTCACGTACATATATCTGATTGGACTGATTCAAGCTTCATGTTAAATTTCAAGAAGTCATCTTTCCAACGCCACTGACCACATACAATTAGGAGTTCGGAGTAAAAATTTATGACCATTTGAAAATTGGGTTGCAGGAAGGAACCGAGAAACCGATCGATCGATGAATAGTGCCGATCGATCGCAGTATCCGGCAAACCGAAATTTGACCTATTTTGACTTGGATTTTGAAGGGGTCTTTTGTGTTTTCTTTCCAACTTTATAAATAGACCTTAGATGGAACATATTGGGCATTAGAGAATAGAGTTTTGAGTCCCTTTGGAGACCTTGGAGGTTAGAGCAAAGGAGAGAAGAAGAAGAAAATGAAGATGAAGAACGTGATGATGGATTCTCTTCCAATGCAAGGCTAAACTCCTTTCAAAGGCGTAGATGAAGCCCAATAGACTAGTTGTATAGTTTCGTTTCTTTCATATTATGTTTTATTCTAGTTTGTGTATGACTCCTTATTATGCAATTAAAGTTAATTCATTGAAGTTTGTTCTTTGTACTCAAGCGAGACAAGAGTGAATTGATTGGATTTCAATCTGAAAGAGCACTTACGTGTCCGAGAGGAACGTGAGTAATCTGAAGTGTTATATACTAATAAAGTTTCATTGGTTTATACTCGAGAGAGATAGATCACAGTTCCATGTGCTTAATTGATTTATGTGTTACGTCCAAGAAGAGAGCTCTATAATTTTAATTGACAAGTGTATGTTCGAGAGGAATATGCTAGCCAATTGAAAATCTTTATTCAAAAGAGAGAGAGCGACGATACCTAGTTTATTGTGGTGGATTCGAAGCCTTGGTATCTTCCTTATTGATTAATTTCAGCTTAGTTTAGATAAAGTTCATAGCTTTCCTTAGAGTAACTAAAAACTGCATTTTTCTCTTGAATTTGGTAAATTATTTAAACGTCCCTGAGGTTCGACAACCCTTAATACTCGCTGTAGTACACATTTGCCTTGTGTACTTGCAAGGGTTTAATTTTAAACGATCAAGTTTTTGGCGCCGCTGCTGGGGACAGAAGCCAATAATTTACCAAATTCTTAGCGTAGCTTAGTTTTAGAGTAGTTTAGTGAGTCTTAACTTAGATTATTTTTCAGTAGCTTAATTTGTGTTTTGCTTTCTTGTGTAGGATTAAGAGAAGACGTGGAATTCTCGCCAACGTGGAAGGGCCATCCCTTCCCTTTGTTTGCACTCACTTATCCTTCTCTTTTATTGGTGTTTGGTGTTTTTTTTTTCTTTCTTTCTATGATACATGTTGTGCTAGTTGTGGCTATTAGGACTGCTAGTTGTCAATATCTAGGACTGCTGATTGCTAATTGTGGATATCTAGGGTTGTTTATCTGATTTGTGGATGTGTGATATTGTGGTTCGGGTGTTGATGAATGCATGGTGAAGAAATGTCTTCACCTTTCTATGAATTTAGCCATGAGAACCCATATAGGTGCTTTAATGATTATTATTCCCCACACACACCTAATTTCCCTCCCTGTGAAGTACCCTACCACTCACGCCCTTATATGCTAATACTTACAACCGTGGGTGGGATAATCCCTCAAAATTTGGGAGTATATTTAGATGACCCCAGCCCCGCAACGTGATCATTAGTTCAGTCTAGCTGAAGACATTAAACTTAAAGCTTGTTGGGAGGCAACCCAATTATTCAGGTGTATTCTTTCATTTTCTTCCTTTCCTTGTAATGTTATCATTGTAGTTTTCTATTTCTTGCACATTGAGGACAATGTTCATGCTAGGTTTGGGGGAAAGGATATTGCTTATTTGGAAAAAAAATTTAAAAAAATAAAAATAAAAATTTAATTAGTTTTTAGGTTATTTGCTAGTATTTTCATAGGTTTTGGTAGTTTATCCCTTTATGATGCATACTTCAATTTTTAAGGGATTAATTTACATTGGAAGTGTGAGTAAGAATACTGGAGGATAGAGACATTTAACCGAGAAGAATCTTTCTGTTACAGTCCTCTTGGATCAAATGCTTGAGCTAATAAAACTTACTCACACAAACTTTAGTTACATAAAGTAATACCCTCTAGAAATTTGTTGAGTACTAATCTACAGTAGGATAACTTTGGTGAAGGTTATTAGTTGATACATTGTTATTGTTGAGCTCAAATGATCATGATAGACCATTTACTTAGCAATATGGCGGAGGCATGGACCGAAAATAGGTTGAGAGTATAATACAACCTGGACAAAATTAATGTCATAAAAAAACAAACTCGGGACTGCTTAACTTTATAGGATTAACTTAGGCTGATGCTCAGGTCCGAAGCAACCCATACTTAAAACCTAATGCCCTAAGCCAACTAGTTGGGAGTCATTGGCCTGAGTTTTGTTAAACCAAAGCATCTTGAAGTTAGGCAATGCACATTTTCATTAAAAAAAAGTCTATGGTGTATCATCCCCTCATGTCCTAGAATGTTGGACCCGAAGGAGGCACGTAAGCATTTGTTCTATCATGAACCTAGAGATTGGGATGACAAAGTAGATTTTGATGTTCTTTGACTAATGGGTCACACTGAATATGTGTAAAATAGAAATTTAGAGTATATTGCTACTATGTTCTACACCTTACTTGTAGCGACCGTAAATTTTATATTAATAAAGTGGAAATTTATTTAAATTGGGTTTTAATTTGGGAGTAATTAGGGAGGTTATGTTTGGCATTCAAGGTGAGTTATGGAAGATGCTAAGGGCATATTCCAATTAGGCTTGGCGCCCTTTATCAAGATGGTTAGATCTTGCTAATTGAAACTGCATAAGGTCTTAATTAGGTAATTAAAGGGATTGAGTTAATTCCCCTTAATTAAGGGATTTGTAACTGAAGCAAATTAAGGGGAAGGGCATCCTGGCTAGTGTGGAGTGGCTGGGCCTTTTGGTGGCCCTTGGATGGAGATAAGATGAACGGTAGAGATAAGATGCATGACTTATATAAACCATGCAAAGGGAGGGCCGGCCATTCCTTTGGAACTGGCAGCCTATCCCTTAGGTTTTGGTGTTCTCCTGTCTTCCACTACGTTCTTCTCCTTTTCCTTCCCAACCAGCAGCAAGCCTTGCCTTTGTGGTGGTCGTGGTGTGGAGAATCGACGAGGCCTTGGTGTAGTGCGATCGGTGGAGTACTTGCACGTCGGAGTTCGGTTCTTCAAAATAAGTAGGATGCGTTTTCACCTAATTTCCTTGGCTTGAATAGCATGTCTTGATGATATTTCATGCATCTTTATGTCTGTTGTTCATTGGTGTATGAGGATGATGCTTGTGAATTGAAAAAGGTCATATCTTTATTTATGTTCGTATATGCATGGTCTATTTGAATACTTGAATGTATATTTCGATATGCAAAGTCTTAGATATGAATTCCTCTCTCCTTAGTCAACATGTAATTGACTCATTCATTTCCCTATGGATCTGACTTCGTGCTGTCCAGAGATTATAGTCTTACTTTCCGGTCATTTCTTGCTGTTTAAATTATATTAATAATTAGATCGGGTAATGATTCATGAGAATTAAGAAGGCGAAGGATTAAATGTCTAAAATATTATAAAATACAAGTCAATACCCTTCTGACCAGAGGTAAAGGCCTCTACTTTTTGGTGTTATTTATGTTTCTTTTCGTCCCAAATTAAGGGTCTTAATTATTGAATAGATGATAATCATGATTAGGCATAAAAACAGTTTGTAGAAGTGATAAAGACATAGTATTATATTAAAAATTTACTTGCTGTTAATTATTACAAATATCATGCCTAGGTGGAACAGAGAGATAATTAGTAATATCATAAGTGATTAATAGATGTGATTAATGAACATAATAAAGGGCAAACCGAAGACTTAATTAAGCCTCGGTCTGGAATTCCCTGCACAGACAGTCAGTAGTAGAAAATGCATAACTAATTCTATAAAATTCGGAAAAATGCGTTCTCTGTTGGGATGTCAAATAGACTCATCAAGGAACCTACAGTAAAAATTACAGATTCAGATTCAATCAGTAAAAGTCGTAGCTAGTGCTGAAATTGTACTGCTCTGCACAGGGCAGTGCAATGAATTAAGGGTAATTTACTAGTATTAATATCACGGGATTAATTGAACTATAAATTTAATATAAATGCTAATAAATTTGAAATGACCAGAATTATGACTAATATAATAGTACAATTTTCCTATAAGAGAGAGACCAGGGGTTCGAGTCCTAACCTTAGTGTCTTTCCCTTTTAGTTTACGGCTCACCGTAGTGGTCGGTATAGAAATCCTTAATTAGGGTTTTACTCTAAACCCTAGTTAATCATTTTCTTCATAAACTCTCAAGTTTACATTCAGTATTTGGAATTCATACCTAGGGCCTTGCATATCGAAGATCTTAGATGAGTAAAGTTACCATTTTAACCCTCACGACTTGAGTGGAGCTTGGGAAGACGAGCGCTACAACTACTTCTTTTGTGAGTCACGTGTTGATGATAAGTTCAGACACTTGAGCCCTTATTGCTTGGTTACTTCAAGATATTGTCATCTCGTTGGCATTCCTATAAGAGTTTATTCTCAAGGTGAAATCTTCGATTATTTTCCATACAACCTATGTTGTCGTACAGTGATCTTTGAACCTATGGAAACTGTTTCTTCCACCAGAGTCATGATAGAACTATTCGAGTGGAAATCCTAGTATGCTCCAGAGCCATTGCAAGATCCTCTGTGATCTCAGATTTTATGAACCTCTGTAGTTCAGCCGATGATGGCAACGCGTGCGCTTAGACTGTATGACATTACGGAAGGTCTGTAGTCTCCGCCCATTGTGCCCGTAAGCACCGATGGGGCCAGCATCCCTAGACGCATGGCCGGGTTCCTCTGAAGAACCTCTAGGATGTTCTGGCATAGATGTCCATAGGGGAAGTGGACTGACCAGCGAGCAGAAGTTGTTAACTCTTTACACACAGTATGTTGGAGTCTATCTCAGTTGTTGATTCTACCGGTACATATGAGTGTTCCGGTGTTTGGTGATAGCTTGGTTTGATGATTTTTTCAAAACCTGATTATTGATTCCTTATTTCCATAATACTTTTGGTATTCGATCTTCTTTTCCTTTGGAATTTGTTAATCCTTTATCAGTGGGGTTTTTGGTATCCTACTTGGTATTTTATACGAAATACTCATGCATCCCTCGATGCAGGAATTAAGAAAGAATGATGCTGAGCAGGAGAAAGTGGAGGATGATTGTAGATTTGGAAATGAAGATTTTTATTTGAGTGTTTTAGTTGTTGAACTTTGTTACTTATGGCCTGTGTGCCTGGCTTTTTATTATTGTATTGATTGAAGATTATTTATTTCTGTAATAATTTAAACTATTAGTGTTACAACTTTGTTATTTATAATTCGGGTACAATGAATGTTATTTAAGTCAACGATCCTTCAAAACCCATGTATGGAAATGGGTATGTGATGATTCGAGTATTCGGTCTGTCCCAGATTTTATACCCAGCAACCTTTATTGGATTATCGCTTTCGCGTATTTTGGGTTTAATAAAATTTGGGGCGTGACAGCTTGGTATTAGAGCTTTAGGTTGACTTAAATAATTGTTCACTGTACAAAGATTTAGAATAACTGTGAGATGAGAACGTGGAACCCTAGAATGAGAGATGAAGCATAATTGAACCTAAAGACTAATTAGTATTTTGCTTTAGGTAATGGTGAGAACGTGTAGCGGTCGGATTTACGAGAAGGATTGTCAGGAGGCAGCACGACAATTGTTGGCTGATTGGAGGTTGCAGGACATTGGTCGTGGAACCGAGGAACAACCTTTTCTGATCGACATCGAGAAAGAGCCTGATTCTGAGGAAGATCCGGAAGAAGACCAAGAAGAAGATTCGGAAGAAGATCCAGAGGAAGACCCAGAGGAAGATCCCGAGGAAGAGCATTTGTTCACTGGTTTCTTGATAAACCAGGAGTTTCGGAAGGTCTTAGAACATCCAGTTTACGTTCGTGCAAAGGATGACCCAGATCTTTTCTATAAGCTGTATCTCAGGTTCAAATCCCTAGGTTATAGGTGGCCTCACATGACCAATTGGTAGATAGACTGGTATGAGGGTCATCTAGTGTTTGCACCTATGCATGTGTCCTTAGCCATTTTAGACGAGTACCTTTGAGATGTGGTGTTTAGGGACTCAATTAGGAAGCTTCATAAGCGAGTAGAATCTTGAATAACCCTGCTTTCCTTCCAGGGATTTAGGTGTAATTTTTAATTAGTATTGAATAAAAACTTCGTTTTGAATTTAGTATTGGTGTGTTCTTTGTTTTGCTTGCATTGTTGTTTGTTCTTGTGTTGTGGTATTGTCTGTCGCGCTAGTAGTCATGGATTGGAGGA
Source organism: Houttuynia cordata (assembly GCA_039654745.1). Lineage (NCBI taxonomy): Eukaryota > Viridiplantae > Streptophyta > Magnoliopsida > Piperales > Saururaceae > Houttuynia > Houttuynia cordata. The sequence continues at coordinate 28,949,063 of CM077502.1, forward strand.
AGAATTAAAATGAAACATGGAGTTAAGTTCTAATTCTCCCTCTTTCCTTGACTGTAGATTTTCAGAAATGGCGACAACTGGAGCTCGTGGTAGGCAATCGGGTACCGCACCGAATCTTTCTCAGGAAGAAGCCACGAGCCAGAATCTGTCGGATGTGGTAAGGGAGTTGGCAAGGGAACTACGGAATGGCAGAAGCAACAGCAATACGCCCAAAGTGAAGGCGCCTACCCTAGAGCGGTTCAAGAGAGCAGGACCAGCTTTCTCTGGTGATGACAACCCTGAAAAGGCTGAGCGATGGATCGTGGAAGTTGAACGATTGTTCAAGGGTATGAAGGTTCCGGCAGAGGAACAAGTCGTGTTCGCAACCTATCTCTTCGTTGGTGAGGCTGTATTCTGGTGGGAATCGGCAGAGCGGAATAATTTCCAGGCAGGACAAGAGATCGCGTGGGCAGAATTTAAGGAAGTATTTAATAAGAAATACTTTCCTCCACATGTACAGCGCAGGAAGGAGAAAGAATTCTTAGAGATGGTTCAGGGATCCATGTCCGTACTTCAGTACGAGACAAAGTTTGAATAGCTGCAGTGATTCGCGACAGATGCGTGTCTCAATGAGCTAGTAAAGGTGAGGAGATCCATAGATGGTCTGCATGATGGACTAAGGTCGAAGGTTCTGGTTTCGCAACTGACTACCGTGGCTAAAGCAGTAGAGTTGGCCTCCTTGAAGATGACTATAAAAGGACCCAAGAGCGGAAAGGAAGTTCCAACAAGGGTTAGGACGGTAATTTCAAACGCTCTGGATTCAAGAGAATCGGGAACAACGGTCGTTTTGCTAACCGACCAGCGAAGCAACAGAAACAACAGCAACAACAGCCGAACCGGGGGAATAATCAGAATTGTGCATTAGTACTCTACCGTCAGCCTCAGCGAAATAACGGGCCAGAAGCTGGAGGCAAGTGCAGATTCTGTGGACAGCCGTCTCATGCTGGGAAGCCATGTCCACAAGATACTCGGAGATGTTACAGTTTTAATGAAATTGGTCACATTGCGCCTTACTGCCCTAATCGTGACAAGAAAGCAGGAGGGGAGACGAGTAAGAAAGCTCAAGCTCGAGTTTTTGCCTTGACTTCGGCAGAGGCTCAATCTTCAGATGACGTTATCGAAGGTACTCTACTTGTCTTGGCTAGATTGGCTAGAGTATTAATAGACCCAGGATCATCTAGATCCTTTATTTCTATGGTGTTTGCTGCCAGTCTAGAAAAGAAACCTTCTAGACTTGAGTGTGATCTCTCCATTTCTACTCCTGTTGGGGACTCAATGTTAGCAACTGAGTATCTGAAGGATTCTTCTGTGTTGATGGATGATGTTGTGATGCTTGCTGATTTGGTTTTGCTTGAAATGCTTGATTTTGATATCATACTGGGAATGGACTGGTTAGCTAAATTTGGTGCTACCGTTGATTGTAACAAAAAGAGGATATATTTTAGAATTCCGGGAAAGAAAGAATTAATGTTTAAAGGAATTCGTTTAAAGAAAGAAAACCGTCTAATTTCTGTAATGAAAGTTCAGAAATTAGTAGCTAAAGGATGTAAAGCCTTTTTAGCTACCGTAGTGTCAGAAGAGAAAACTATCCCTCAAATAGAAGAAATTGAAATAGTAAATGAATTCATCGATGTGTTTCTGGAGGAGTTGCCTGGTTTGCCACCAAGACGGGATGTTGACTTCACCATAGACATGATGCCGGGAACTGCGCCGATATCGAAGGCACCATATTGGATGGCACCTGCGGAATTAAAGGAATTGAAAGAACAACTACAGGAGTTGCTGGATAAACGTCTGATTCGACCTAGTGTATCTCCTTGGGGAGCACCAGTCTTGTTCGTGAAGAAGAAAGACGGATCCATGAGATTGTGTATAGACTACCAGATGTTAAATCAGGTGACAATAAAGAATAAATATCTGTTACCGAGGATCGACGACTTATTTGATCAACTGTAGTCAGCAAGAGTGTTCTCGAGAATCGATTTGCGGTCCGAATACCATCAGTTGAGGATCAAAGAGGAAGACATCTCCAAGACAGCATTCCAAACTAGATACAGACACTATGAGTTTCTAGTGATGCCATTTGGTCTGACCAATGCCCCTGCAGCGTTTATGGATATGATGAACAGAATCTTCAAGGCATTGTTAGATCAGTTCGTGATCGTGTTTGTGGATGATATATTGGTCTATTTAGCGACTCAGGAAGAGCACAGAAGACACTTGGCTCAAGTACTGCAGATCTTACGAGAGAACCGATTGTATGCTAAATTTAGCAAGTGCGAGTTCTGGTTGGACAAAGTAAACTTCTTGGGTCACGTCATATCAAAAGACGGAGTTTCGGTGGATCCGATGAAGGTGGAAGCCGTTCTTCACTGGGAACAACCGAAGAGCATGACCGAGATCCGGAGTTTCTTGGGATTGACAGGTTATTACCGGAGGTTCATTGAAGGATTTTCCAGCTTAGCCTTGCCAATGACTAAGTTAACAAGAAAGGGAGTAAAATTCAACTGGAATGATGAGTGTGAGAAAAGTTTTCAGGAGCTAAAAAGAAGATTAACTTCTGCGCCAATTCTAAAACTACCATCAGGATCTGGTGGGTTTGTCATTTACAGCGATGAATCGAAATGCGGTTTGGGTTGCGTGCTGATGCAGAATGGACATGTAGTGGCATATGCATCGAGACAACTGAAGATCCATGAGCAGAATTATCCAACTCATGACTTGGAGCTAGCAGCAGTGGTGTTTGCTTTAAAGATTTGGAGGCACTATCTATATGGTGAAACTTTCGAGGTATTCACTGATCACAAGAGTCTAAAATACATCTTTTCTCAGAAGGACCTGAATATGAGACAGAGACGGTGGTTGGAGTATTTGAAGGATTATGACTTCTCTATCCACTACCATCTCGGTAAGGCAAATGTGGTTGCTGATGCACTAAGCAGAAAGACAGGAATCGTGGCGCATATGATGGTGCAAGAATGGCGAATGATGGAGGATTTGGGAATGTGTAACTTGGAATGGCCGACTACTAAGAGAGTGTCATTTCTGGAAAACATCTCGGTGAGATCGATGATATATGAGAAGGTGCTGGAGGCACAAAAGAATAGTCCTCAGTTGCAGAAGTTGTTGGAAAAGACAGATTTCACTAAAGGAATTGATGAAAGCATCCTATTTCAAGGAAGGTTGGTTGTACCAAAGGATGTGGAGCTGAGACAAGAACTTCTCCATGAGGCGCATCATTCACAGTATGCAATTCATCCAGGGAGCACAAAGTTATACCAGGACTTGAAGAGGAACTTCTGGTGGAATGGAATGAAGCGAGATATTGGAAGGTCTGTCTCCAAATGTTTGACATGTCAGCAAGTAAAGGCAGAACATCAGAGACCGGCGGGTTTGTTACAACCGTTGGAGATTCCACAGTGGAAGTGGGATCATATCACAATGGATTTTGTGGTAGCCTTACCGAAGACTCAGAGGCAGAAAGATGCAATTTGGGTGATCGTGGATCGACTTACTAAGACAGCACACTTTCTGCCGATTTGATGGAAGCAGAACCTAGAGAGTTTAGCTGAGCTGTATATAAGAGAAATAGTAAGACTGCATGGCACACCGATATCAATTGTATCTGATAGAGACCCAAGGTTCACATCCAGAACATGGAAGGGTATTCAGGAAGCGTTAGGTACTAAGCTCAGTTTCAGTACAGCTTTTCATCCACAGAGCGACGGACAGTCAGAAAGGACAATACAGACTTTAGAAGAGATGCTCAGAGCGTGTGCTATCGATTGGAAGGGCAATTGGGACGATCATCTGCCACTAATCAAATTTGCCTACAACAACAGTTACCACTCTAGTATTGGAATGGCACCGTTCGAAGCACTGTATGGAAGACCGTGCAGATCGCCCACCTGTTGGACAGAGATCGGAGAAAGTCATGTAATGAAGTCAGAAATAGTGCAGTATTGTGCAGAGAAAGTGAAGCAGATTTGACAAAGGTTACAGACAGCGCAAAGCAGACAGAAGAGTTATGCAGATTGCAGAAGACGAGAATTGGAGTTTCAGGAAGGAGACAATGTGTTCTTGAAGGTTTCTCCGTCAAAGGGAGTTATGAGGTTTGGTAAAAAGGGGAAACTAAGTCCGAGGTTCGTATGACCATTTGAGATTTTGGAACGGGTTGGGCCGGTCGCCTACAGATTAGCCTTACCCCCACAGTTAGCAGAGGTGCACAACACATTCCATGTGTCTATGTTGAGAAAGTATGTGCTGGATACATTGCACGTGTTAGACTACACGACTATGGAACTAGAAGCAGACTTATCTTTTCCGATGAAGCCTATCAAAATTCTAGATAAGAAAGATCAGGTGCTACGAAAAAGACAATTCCGTTGGTGAAAATTTTGTGGCAAAATCAGCACTCCGAGGAAATGACTTGGGAAACCGAAGATGAGATGAAGAAATCCTACCCTCAACTCTTTGAAGAATAATTTGCGGCATTTCGGGGAGGAAATGTTCTTTAAGGAGGGGAGGATGTAGTGACCGTAAATTTTATATTAATAAAGTGGAAATTTATTTAAATTGGGTTTTAATTTGGGAGTAATTAGGGAGGTTATGTTTGGCATTCAAGGTGAGTTATGGAAGATGCTAAGGGCATATTCCAATTAGGCTTGGCGCCCTTTATCAAGATGGTTAGATCTTGCTAATTGAAACTGCATAAGGTCTTAATTAGGTAATTAAAGGGATTGAGTTAATTCCCCTTAATTAAGGGATTTGTAACTGAAGCAAATTAAGGGGAAGGGCGTCCTGGCTGGTGTGGAGTGGCTGGGCCTTTTGGTGGCCCTTGGATGGAGATAAGATGAACGGTAGAGATAAGATGCATGACTTATATAAACCATGCAAAGGGAGGGCCGTCCATTCCTTTGGAACCGGCAGCCCATCCCTTGGGTTTTGGTATTCTCCTGTCTTCCACCACGTTCTTCTCCTTTTCCTTCCCAACCAGCAGCAAGCCTTGCCTTTGTGGTGGTCGTGGTGTGGAGAATCGACGAGGCCTTGGTGTAGTGCGATCGGTGGAGTACTTGCACATCGGAGTTCGGTTCTTCAAAACAAGTAGGATGCGTTTTTACCCAATTTCCTTGGCTTGAATAGCATGTCTTGATGATATTTCATGCATCTTTATGTCTGTTGTTCATTGATGTATGAGGATGATGCTTGTGAATTGAAAAAGGTCATATCTTTATTTATGTTCGGTATATGCATGGTCCATTTGAATACTTGAATGTATATTTCCATATGCAAAGTCTTAGATATGAATTCCTCTCTCCTTATTCAGCATGTAATTGACTCGTTCATTTCCCTATGGATCTGACTTCGTGCTGTCCAGAGATTATAGTCTTACTTTCCGGTCATTTCTTGTTGTTCAAATTATATTAATCATTAGATCGGGTAATGATTCATGAGAATTAAGAAGGCAAAGGATTAAATGTCTAAAATATTGTAAAATACAAGTCGATACCCTTCTGACCAGAGGTAAAGGCCTCTGCTTTTTGGTGTTATTTATGTTCCTTTTCGTCCCAAATTAAGGGTCTTAATTATTGAATAGATGATAATCATGATTAGGCATAAAAACAGTTTGTAGAAGTGATAAAGACATAGTATTATATTGAAAATTTACTTGCTGTTAATTATTACAAATATCATGCCTAGGTGGAACAGAGAGATAATTAGTAATATCATAAGTGATTAATAGATGTGATTAATGAACATAATAAAGGGCAAACCGAAGACTTAATTAAGCCTCGGTCTGGAATTCCCTGCACAGATAGTCAGTAGTAGAAAATGCATAACTAATTCTATAAAATTCGGAAAAATACGTTCTCTATTTGGATATAAAATAGACTCATCAAGGAACCTACAGTAAAAATTACAGATTTAGATTCAATCAGTAAAAGTCGTAGCTAGTGCTGCAATTGTACTGCTGTACACAGGACAGTGCAATGAATTAAGGGTAATTCACTAGTATAAATATCACGGGATTAATTGAACTATAAATTTAATTTAAATGCTAATAAATTCGAAATGACCAGAATTATGACTAATATAATAGTACAATTTTCCTATAAGAGAGAGACCAGGGGTTCGAGTCCTAACCTTAGTGTCTTTCCCTTTTAGTTTACGGCTCACCGTAGTGGTCGGTATAGAAATCCTTAATTAGGGTTTTACTCTAAACCCTAGTTAATCATTTTCTTCATAAACTCTCAAGTTTACATTCAGTATTTAGAATTCATACCTAGGGCCTTGCATATCGAAGATCTTAGATGAGTAAAGTTACCATTTTAACCCCCACGACTTGAGTGGAGCTTGGGAAGACGAGCGCTACAACTACTTCTTTTGTGAGTCACGTGTTGATGATAAGTTCAGTCACTTGAGTCCTTATTGCTTGGTTACTTCAAGATATTGTCATCTCGTTGGCATTCCTATAAGAGTTTATTCTCAAAGTGAAATCTTCGATTATTTTCCATACAACCTCTGTTGTCGTACAGTGATCTTTGAACCTATGGAAACTGTTTCTTCCACAAGAGTCATGATAGAACTATTCGAGTGGAAATCCTAGTATGCTCCAGAGCCATTGCAAGATCCTCTGTGATCTCAGATTTTATGAACCTCTGTAGTTCAGCCGATGATGGCAATGCGTGCGCTTAGACTGTATGACATTACGGAAGGTCTGCAGTCTCCGTCCATTGTGCCCGTAAGCACCGATGGGGCCAGCATCCCTAGACGCATGGCCGGATTCCTCTGAAGAACCTCTAGGATGTTCTGGCATAGATGTCCATAGGGGAAGTGGACTGACCAGCGAGCAGAAGTTGTTGACTCTTTGCACACCGTATGTTGGAGTCTATCTCAGTTGTTGATTCTACCGGTACATATGAGTGTTCCAGTGTTTGGTGATAGCTTGGTTTGATAATTTTTCCAAAACCTGATTATTGATTCCTTATTTCCATAATACTTTTGGTATTCGATCTTCTTTTCCTTTGAAATTTGTTAATCCTTTATCAGTGGGGTTTTTGGTATCCTACTTGGTATTTTATACGAAATACTCATGCATCCCTCGATGCAGGAATTAAGAAAGAATGGTGCTGAGCAGGAGAAAGTGGAGGATGATTGTAGATTTGGAAATGAAGATTTTTATTTGAGTGTTTTAGTTGTTGAACTTTGTTACTTGTGGCCTGTGTGCCTGACTTTTTATTATTGTATTGATTGAAGATTATTTATTTCTGTAATAATTTAAACTATTAGTGTTATAACTTTGTTATTTATAATTCGGGTACAATGAATGTTATTTAAGTCAACGATCCTTCAAAACCCATGTATGGAAATGGGTATGTGATGATTCGAGTATTCGGCCTGTGCCAGATTTTATACCCAACAACCTTTATTGGATTATCGCTTTCGCGTATTTTGGGTTTAATAAAATTTGGGGCGTGACATTACTATTTAAATTATCATGTTATATCATATTGAGCAGAAATTTCCAAGATAAAGGTGTAGAATAAAACTACTTGTTTGAGGGGTTCTATATTCCAGTCGATTATAAATGCAAGTACGGGTGGTTAGTTTTATTAAATATTATGGTGCGCATTTGAAGGGATGATAGAATTATTTGTTTTGTAGTGTTTATTTTGATTTCTTCTGTGCTTAGATGAATTATGTAAATTTCATAAGGACATGTTTGTGGGTAGCATGACTGCAAACCCTCACGTTACACAACTCGTCCTGCTAGGGACACCTAGGGGTTTAAAAGCTTGTTGCATATGCTTAATGCAATTGTGTTCCCTACGAAAGTGGCATTAACTTTTCTATGTTGTTTAGTTACTAATTGTTTTCCCTTGTGTGATTTTGCTTTTGCTAGGCACTAGCAAAATGTATGTTCGGGGTGTGATATATACTTAAACTATGCATTTCATTAGCTCTAAAACTTATGTTTATGTTAATATTTGAAGATATTTAGTGATGCTTTAATGTCGTTTTTGTTATTTTGTAAGAGAATAAAATTGCACTCCTTTTGGCATAAGAAGAGTGAAAGAAGCAAAAGCATTTAGCAAAACACGGTGTGCGATCAATCGCTAGAACATACACAATTGATCACCTGATCATAAGAAGAGGCCGCGAGATGACTGCGTGATCGATCACCACCTTTCCCGATCGATCGTAAGTACTGAAATTTTTGTTACGATGGTTTGCGATTGATCGCACCCAGACCGATCGATCGCAGTAAGAAGAGAAGCTGCCTAACAATAGCGAAACGAAGAGAAAAGACATTAGTGATATGCGATCGATTGTCGTATGTGATGCGAACGATCGTCAGACCAGATCGATCGATCGCGCTGGCAGAAAAGTTAAACAAGAGCCCTATTTAATGGGGATTTAGAGAGGGGATTCATGGCTTTTCTGGAACCCTACTATATAAGCCTTAAGGAGGGTTACAAGGGGAGAGTTCTTGGAGTCTTGTGACGGCTAGAGGAGAGGAGAGAAGAGAGAGAAGAAAAGTGCTCTACAAATAAGACGAAGAAGATGATGAAGATGGCGAACAATGTTTCTCGTCCGATGTTCGGCTAGACTACATCCAAGGCGTAGATGAAGCCCGATTAGATTGGTTTTATCTTTCTCTTTCTCTAATCTTAGTTGGTTGATGTATGAATATTTATTCTATGATTAATAGTAGTTCATTAAGATTTGTTTTATGTGCTCGAGAGACGCTAGAGTGAGTTTTGTGAATTCAATCCAAGGAATGCCCGTGTCTGAGAGGAACGTGTGCAAACCAAGATGTTATTTATGAATAAAGTTCTTATTTTTATTGATTCTATGCTTGACAGAGATAGTATCTAAATACCATTGCTTTAATTGTCTTAAGTGTTTATGTCCGAGGAGTATGCATGATAGTTTGAATTAATAGCATATGTTCAAGAGGAATATGTTATTTAGCATATGTCCCAGAGGAATACAATAATTGCATCAGCTATGAATTTTATAAGAGAGAGAGAAAGAGATATGATAAAATCAGTTTAATTAGTGGTGGATTTAGTGCCTTGGTATTTCTCTACATTAGTACAATTCATTTTAAGTAACTAGAATTTATTGTTTTCCTTAGATTTAATTAAAACAACAACTTTTGCTCCTGAATTTGGTAAAATAATTCATCCGTCCCTGTGGTTCAACAACCCTAAGTACTCACTTTAGTACAATTGCCTTGTGTACTTGCAAGAGTTTAATATTTAAACGATCACTTAGGTTTAACAAAACTCAGGCTAATGACTCCCAACCAGTTGGCTTGGGGCATTAGGTTTTAAGTATGAGCCGCTTTGGACCTGAGCATCAATCTAAGTTAATCCTATATAGTTAGTATCACAAAGGGATAAACTACCAAAACCTATAAAAAATACTAGCAAACAACCTAAAACTAATTAAATTAGAATTTATTTTTTTAATCAAGCAATATCCTCTCCCCCAAACCTAATATGAGCATTGTCCTCAATGTGCAATAAAGATAAAACTACAATGACAACATAAAAGGAAAGGAAGAAAATAAGAGAATACATCTGAATAATTGGGTTGTCTCCCACCAAGTGCTAAGTTTAACGTCTTCAGCCAGACTGAACCAACGATCATTCTGCAGGGCTAAGGTCATCCAAATATACAATTATCTCATCCATATCTATAACGGTCTTGAGATATTGTTTCAGCCTGTTACCATTGACCTTGAATGTACTACCATCTTTGAGAGTTTTTATCTCAATAGCTCCATGGGAGTATACTTGTGTCACATTAAATGGTCCAGACCACCTAGAACGGAGCTTTCCTGGAAATAGATGCAACTGAGAATTGTAGAGCAAAACTTTTTGGTCATGCACAAAGGACTTCCATGAAATCAACTTGTCATGCATGTTTTAGTCCTCATCTTATACAATTTGGCATTCTCATAAGCATCAAATCTCATCTCCTCTAACTCATTAAGTTGGAGTTTTCGATTTTCATCGGCTTTGTCCATATCAAAATTGTAGGTTTTAATGGCCCAGTTAGCCCTATGTTCCAACTCAATAGGTAAATGGCATGCTTTGCCAAATACCAAGCGGTAGGGAGACATGCCAATGGGGGTTTTGAAAGCTATCCTATAGGCCCAAAGTGCATCATTCAATCTTAAGGACCAGTCTGTCCTATCAGGGTGCACCATCTTCTCAAGGATTTGCTTAATTTGCCGATTAAAAACCTCCACCTGTCCACTCATCTATGGATGATAAGGAGTTGCAAATTTGTGTGTGATGGAGTACTTCTTAAGAAGAGCTTTAAAAGACCTGTTGAAAAAATGACTACCCCCATCACTGATTATAGCTCAAGGGATTCCAAACCTACTAAACACATTAGACTTGAGAAAATCCAACACAACTTTATGGTCATTAGTCCCAGTTGCAATAGCTTCAATCCATTTAGACACATAATCAACAGCAACAAGTATGTAAACATAACCAAAAGAATGTGGAAAAGGGCCCATAAAATCAATACCCCATCCATCAATCAATTCAATAACCAAGATGAGTTGCAGGGGCATCATGTCCCTTTTTGAAAGGGCCCCATGTTTTTTACACCTATCACAAGAATTACAAAAAACATGGGTGTCTTTAAAAAATGTGGGCCAATACAAACCACTCTGCAGCACTTTTGCCGCAGTTTTCTTCCCACCAAAATGTCCACCACAAGAATGAAAATGACAAAAAGATAGAATATTATTAAATTTACTCAATGGAACACATCTTCTAATCACTTGGTCAGGACATACTTTAAACAAATCAGGGTCATCCCAATAATAATGCTTGACTCGTGAAAAGAACAAGTCTTTATCATGTTTGGACCAATGAGATGGGACTTGACCCACAACAAGATAATTCACTATATGAGCAAACCAAGGTGGGGAACTAGTAGAAACACAAAAGAGTTGCTCATCAGAGAATGAATCCCAAAGTTCATGGGTAGGAATCCTGAAAAGATGGTCAACCACTACATTTTTTGAGCCTTTTTTATCCTTGATTTCAAAATCAAATTCTTGTAGAAGCAAGATCCAACGAATCAGCTGTGGTTTGACATCCTTCTTGGAAAGAAGGTACTGCAAGGCAGCATGAACAGAGAAAATAATAATCTTGCTCGAAAGAAGATATGATTTGAATTTGTCTAGACCAAACATAACAGCAAGTAATTCCTTTTCAGCGGTGGTCTAATTCAACTGTGCATCATTAAGTGTTTTGCTGGCATAATAAATCACATGAGGAACTTTATTAATCCGTTGGCCTAACATAGCCCCTATCGCATAGTTAGATGCATCACACATAATCTCAAAAAGGCAATGTATAATTAGAGGGTTGAATTATTGGGGAGCTAAAGAAAAGGGTCCCGAGCATTGTAAAAGCTTCCTTACATGATTCATCAAAATCAAATAGCACATCCTGAACAAGAAGATGGCATAATGGATGTGAAATCTTACTGAAATCCTTGATGAACCGTCTGTAGAACCCTGCATGGCCATATTATATCTACAGGGAAGTAAAATTGGTTAACTCCCACAAGGACATCCTCTATAACCCCTCTAGTTCTCTGGATAGAACGGTCTGTTATATGTAAGATGACTGAAGTTGGTTGTAAATCTCATAGACCAAGATGTTCATAGACGGAATAGGGAAGGAGGTTCACACTAGCCCCTAAATCTAAGAGGGCCGGGCTAATGGTTTGGTCACTTATAACAATAGAGACGATGGGGACACTTGGGTCCTTATACTTTGGTGGAAGGTCACATGTCAAGAGGGAACTCACTTGGTCAGTTAGGAACACCTTTTGGGTCACATTGGCTTTGGTTTTACGTTTCTGAGTACAAAGGTCCTTAAAAAATTTAGCATAAGTAGGAACTTGTTATATAGCATCTAACAGTGGAAGATTGATTTTGCTGCTTAAATACCTCTAACATCTCCTCCATTCTTTGGTGTGATTTACTAAATGGGGAGGGTTTGTCAAGGCATTGTATTGGCCTTAGTTGGGGCTTCTTGCTGGGTTAGAGGACTAAAGGGAACAGTTTTGGTTGGGGTAGGTTCTCTAACTGTCTCGGGGGAGGTCTTCTCACCCAAGGTGCCTGTGGACAAGTCCCTAACCTGATTGTCAATTTGTTTACCACTCCTCAGGGTAGTTATTGCTTGCACCTGCTCATTGGGGTATTGAGAACCTTCAACTATAAATATGCCACTAGGGTTCTGTTGGGGTTGGCTTGGTAAGGTGCCGACTTGTCTTCTATTTAGGGACTTGGCTAGTTGTCCTAATTGTGTCTCTATTTTAGCAATGGAATGGGTGTGGGAATGCACAAGTTGGGCTTGGGTCCGTAACTCACCTCTCATTTCCTTTTGTTCAGTTTTAATTTATGTTAGGGATGTAATGAGGGTAGACTGGATAGCTAACATTTGGCTCATTTGATCTTCCAAGGTAGGTCACCTTTTAGGTTGGCCAAACTGAGGAGCAGAGGCTGGTTTGTAAGGCAATGGTTGGCTTGGGAGATCCTGTTTAGGGGCCTAATTAAGAGTGGGTCCCGGGTTAGGTTGCCTCCATAAAAAATTAGTGTGATTCTGCCTAATCGCTTAAATATAAAACCTTTGTAAGTGCACAAGGCAATTGTACTACAGTGAGTATTAAATAGGGTTGTCGAACCTCATAGACGGCTTAATATTTTACCAAATTCAAGAGAAAACAGCAGTATTGATTCTAGACTAAGAAAGCAATGAACTTTAAACTAAATTACTGGGATTCAATCAATATGGAGAATATCGAGGCAGAGAATCCACCACTAGACATGCAATTACTACTCTCAATTATTATTAAGTATAAGTTAACATGATATGGTAATTCATGTTCTTGATCGGACACACGAATTACTAATGAATTCACTAACGTTCTTGATCAGACACGAAAGTTCATCCACTATTGTGTAATCAATCCTATCCTTGATCGGGCATAGAATCAATCACAACTTTATTATAATGCAATTAATCTTATCCTTGATCGGGCATAAAATCAATCACAATATCTAATTCCATTCATAATCAATCAAGTCTATGATCAAGCACTCAAAAGAATTCTCATGAAATCGTATTAAGCATAAATCATAATCAACTTTATAAAATTAAACTATCAAGAGTAGCAATACACATCTAGGGCTTCATCAAGCCTTGAATAAAAGTTTAGTTACACATAGAAAGAAAGAAAGGAGAAGCCTGTTTATGTAGATCCATCGTCATGAATCCTTCTTCTTCTGTGCTCCAAAAGACTCCTTCTCTTGCTCCTCTCTAGCCTCTAATAAAGCTCTAGATTCTCCAAGGGTTAGCCCAAAACATTCTTCCATAAGGCCTATTTATAAGTTTGAAGAGAAACCACAAAGTCTCCTTCCAAATCCGAGTCGAAATGGGTCTTATTTTGGTTTTTGCACACGGCGATCGATCGCTCCGTATTGCCGATCGTTTGCTTACCGAACGATCGCCATTCCTTCGTTATTTTCCTCTGATCGATCGCCGTATGATACCGATCGATCGTAGTTACCGTCTTGTGTGGATCAAAAATTTCAGTAGATATGATCGATCGTTTTGCTTTCGATCGATCGTTTTCTTCAATAGACTGTTTTTGCGGCTGAGGCGATCGATCGCATTGATAGCCGATCGATTGTAGTTACTGTTCACAATCTTCAAATAGCTATAACTTTCTATCCCGAACTCCGAATTGCGCATAGTTGGTGGCGTAAGAAAGCTGACTTCTTGAACTTTAACATGAAGCTGAATCAGTCCAATCAGAGATGTGCACACGAAGTTATGATGATTTAACTATTTGAGTTACTTTTCACCTCATTTCTATGTATGATTCTTGTTTCCTACAAAAAAAAAACTATATTAAAGTAGTATTAATTCTAATCAAACACTAGCAGAAATATAAGTTTAGGAGATAATAAAATGCATAATTCATGTGTAGATCACTGCCACCCAGGATTATATGTGTTAGAGTATGGGTTGTTGGTGGCCCTAGGATAGGTTTGTGTGGCATTGACATGCTCCTGTACTAAATCTGGGTATTGCGAGGCTGAAGGACAGTCAACAATGGTATACATGGGGCTTGCACATAAGGTGCAAATGTCTTGAGGGTCAGGTGAAGGCTGAGATAGTAACTGATCAAACCTCTCTGTTAAGGATGCTACCTAATGCTCTAGGCTTCCCGTGGCTTTCAAGTCATACATGCCCCTTGAGGCATTCCTGCTGGGTAAATAACCTTCGGATCTATATAGAGTTGCACTATGAAGGGAATTTTCACTCAGTTCTTCTAGTAATTCCTAGGCATCATCCGGTATTTTCTTCATAAATATACCTCAACTCGAAGCACCAATTATGGTTTTATGCTGATCACACACACCCTCATGGAATCTCTGAAACAAGTTGTCACTTGGGCACATCAAGGTGAGGACAAGACCTTAGTAGGGCTTTCATTCTCTCCAACTCTCGTGGAACTGCTCATTGGGAAGTTGGGTGAATGTTATGATTTCATTTCGGATTTTGTTAGCTCACCCTACAGGGAAGTATTTTTTTAAGAATTCAGCTTGGAGTTCCTCCCATATGGTAATGGAATTATGTTCTAGGGAGTGAAGCCAATCCTTGGCCTTATCCTTCAGGGTGAATGGGAATAACTGAAGGCGTACTTGGTCATCCAACAATGTAAGCTTAAGAGGTGCCTATAAGGGTTTTCGTTCAGCAGGCCATGAGCATTTGAATAATGTTTGGCTTGATTTCGAAGTTGGCCATATTATTAGGCAATAGGATGCAGGATGGGGAGATGTAGGCTGTGGGACGGTAATAGTCTTGTAAGGTGCGAACATGTGGCACTACCGGATTTTAGTTGAGGACATTCCCACCATCATTCCTACAAAAGAATGAAAATGACATTAAAGCGTTACTAAATATTTTCAAACACTAAAATAAACATAAGTTTTGGAAATAATGAAATGCATAGTTTAAGTATATATCACTAGGTGACATCTATCCTTTACCCTCTTTATTTTTATGTCCTTTATTTAATTCTTAACATTGAGGACAATGTTTAGTTTATGTTTCAGGGTGTATAGGACTAACACTATTTATTTAAAAAAATCCATAAAAATTGAAAAAAAAAACAGAAAAAAATAGTTTTTAGGTTATTTTTTTAGTATATCCCATCTATTTATATTTTAATTTTTAGCGAGATTAATTTACATAGAAAATGTGAGTGAATTAATTTGAGGATTGAGACACTTAGATATAAAGTTGTGATTCTTGTACAATCCTCTTGGACTTATGTGCTCATATTTTCCAAAATCACTCATACACATCAATATCAACGAATGTCATATCGGATCGGTAAAATATCGGTCGACCAAAGAGACAAATTATCGAAGATATTGTGTAAGAAATATCGATAGTCTAAAACTAGTTTTTACCATGTATTTTCACAATATAACATCTAAAATGAGTGCTACTAATATCGACAAGCATAAATTTTAAAATATGCATAAAAATACGTATATAATTCAAAATATGTGTTTGCGTTTTAAACCTGTATGCTTTCACTTGGCATAGGATGGCAAACAAATGGGAAAGTTGATTTTTTTTCTTTTTCTAATTTTTTTAAAGTACCGATATATCAAACTGAAATCGATATATGAGTTATATATCGCCGATATTTTAAAAAAGGCAAATTTACCAAATAATAATTAAAATAAAAAAGAAAATTTATTACAAAATTTTGGAAAAGTTTTTACAAAATTCTCAATCCGGTTATCTGACAGCCAAGCAGGCGCCAGCGTGGCACTGGCATTGGCACTGCGCAGTGTTTTATTTTTAAACCCTGACCCGAAAGGCGTCGATTCAACCACGCCTTCAAGAGACCTAGGCTATCTTAGTGCAACAAACTTCAACAATGCATTTCTCTCATTTTTTATTTGTTAATGTCTATTTTTTATTCTTCCTTATTTTTAGTGCTGTTTCTTCTAATGATGATATCACAAAAATGTTGAGCCACCGCATGCTATTTATCGTGGATTTTGTCATATTTTTTCGATAGGATATCAAGATTATTAGGAAGAACAAAAAAATTGACAAAAACGGACTAGAATTCATTTCTACGAAAGTGGCATTTATTTTTATAGTAGTTTATTTCTTAAATATTTTATTTTATTTTGTTTTTCTTTTGTTCAGGGACTAACAAAATATAGGTTTGGGGGTATTTGATAAACGCATAATTTATACACATTATATACTCTAATACCTTAGCTTTCTAGCCCTAATTATAAGTTATTTAGGTTAGTTAGTAATTATTTAGGTTAATTAAATAATTAAGAGGTTTATAATTAAATTAATCTAAATTATTATTTTAGACGTGCTAATTATTTCAATTGATTTATATTTTATACGCGTCTAAGACTGAATTTATTTTTTTGATAGGTTTCAAAGAGCTCGAGTTGTGGATCATGGAATTATTACACACTAATTGGATTTATATGCAAAGAGATCAAGTTGTAGAAGATCCGACGGTTAGAAAGCCAATGGCAGGTTTTAAAATCTTCAAAATACATTAAAGCGGAAAATAAAGTGTAGAGATTATCTAAACCGTTGATTTTTCACTAAAGAGATGTAATACCTGGAATTTTTTATTTATTAAAATGGGAAAATCTTATGCAAGGTAAGCAGGTAATTCTCTTAATTTGATGAATTATGATTGGTGGTTTGAAAAGATTTGAAATAGAATTAAAAACCCGGTTTGAATTTGATTAGAATTGGGACTTTTAAATTGGAAATTTAAGGAATCCGAAGGAAGGAAATTTTGGACGTGATTAGTGGGGTAATTGGCAGTTACTAAACTCATTAGTGACACGTATGGAGATGGGAGAAGATGGTGGAATTGGTTTTCAATTAGGAAGTTACAAATCCTATTTTAAGTAACTACTTGATTTGACTTAATCCCCTAACTAAATGGGATAGGTTACGTCAATTAGTATGGAGAGTCAATTAGAGTTTAATAAAGAGGTTACCCAAGACTTACTAGCCAATTTTGGACGAGATAATCAAGGCAATTGGGCGTCCATTGGAATTGGGAAACTGCTAGAAACGGTGATGGCATTCAAGAGGGAGATCGTGCCTTGATTTGGGGTAGATCGTGGCCTTAGATTAGGTAGCCATCAATGGTGGAAGGTTAAATCTAATTTGGGAAAAAATTGTCTTAATTATGTGTAACCGAATTAGAGTTTTGAAACTCCTTAATTAAAGGAAATCCTAACTAAATGAGGAGTTAATTTGGGGGCACGCCTTGGGCAAGTGGAAGGCTTATTTTTGGTGATCATTCGTGGCCTTTGGATTAGGAGAAAATCGACAGTGGAGATGTGTCATAGGAGAATATGACACTTGCTATTTAAACTCACTAAGTGAGAGACCGCCATCCCTTTGAGAATTTGAGAGACGTGCAAACCAGCAAAGGGGGTCTCGTCCATTCTCCTTTCAGCCTACTACAGTGACCTAAGGGATGGTAGTGCGAGCCGTAGTGCTTGGATCACGAAAGCAAGAGAAGTGATTCGAAAGAGACAACTCGCGTAAAAGAAAAATCGAATTTTTTGTCTTGCGAGGTAGGTGCTCTTTTTCCCATAATTCCATACTATAAATTGTGATATTTCGTGATGAATATGATACTTGAGCGCTGATGTGAATACCTATATGAATGATGATCCGTTTGATATTGGTGTCGTTCAATTCAATGGTTTACCATTTGTATTTTGAACATGATGACTATTACACCCGATCCTAGTCAATTAAATACTTCTCATGCATGGCTGCACTTAGCTCTCACCGTATGCTTGCTGCTTTGGTTGAGATGAGTACATTCTGTTGGACGTTGTACAATTACATGTCCTTATATGGATGTCTTCTTTCCTTAGTTTCGTTGTTATATGATCATGTGGGTCATACCGGATTTCAATCATATGCTGTGATTAATCCTTAAAGTTTGAAACTTGTGGTTAATACGTACTGATATTCAGATGTTTCAGCCTCCAAGATTAGCTTTGGGTCGTCAGTTTTCCTGTCTCACGTTAATTGTCTATTTTGGGTCATATCGGCCAATAATGGGAAGTATTTGTACAAAACTGTTTTGGCATAATGATACATACCTTATGATACTAATTATTAAAGTAACAATTTTTGTGAAAAAGAGTTACTGGAGTTTGAGATTTATTGTACCCTAATTATCTCATGATTTAGTATGGGTATGTCTTGAATTAATAGTCCTAATTACAGTCTACATGTCTAAACCGTATGAATATGTACAATCAGTTTTGGGATTAACAATGTAGTTAAGAATCTAATTAATTGCAGAATAATTGGGAGTTAGTAAATGCCCAGGAGAATGATGTAATAAGTCTAGAATGCATTAATAAGTGTTTAATTGAGTAATAGACTGTATTGATCAAGTAAGTTTATAATTAATGATCTCGGCCAGACTGTGATAGAAAAATTATAATTAAATGTAGAAAACTCGGAAAATTATGCCGTCAATTGGGTTAGAAACTAGAGACATGTAGCTGTCTGTCATAAAAATGTCAGACTAGAATATATTCTGTGCAGACCGTGGTGAGCCAGAGAATGGAGCTGTTGTGCAGATAACAGTATATTTCCGGGTTGTTTAAACTATACCTTATATTAAAACATATGTGATATACCTAATGATAAATTATAGTAACTATATAAAATCCAGAGAGATGAAGTTAGTAATGTCTAGTAATTGATCCAATCCAGAGAGTGAGTCATGTCAGACCGAGTCATTCCTTCGTGGGGCATTGTTCTACCAATATAGTATCTTTGGCGTCGAACTTGAAATCTTTGATTCTCGGTTAGGGTTTAGTTTCCTAGACCCTACCATCTTATACCAACGTCATATAATCCTCAATATTGTCAGAATCGATGACGTCTTGATTGGAGCTATGCATGGTGAAGGTGTTTAATGAGTTATTTCTGATGAGTCTCAGTCTTGAGTCATCTTGTGATTGAACATTGAGAATTCTTTGGTTACTTCTATGTGAGTCAATTCAGACTGTATTTCTTGAATACTCCTATGTGAGTCAATTCAGAATATATTTCTTGAGTACTCCTATGTGAGTCAATTCAGATTGTATTAATGAGATTGTTACTTTACTCCTCTGTGAGTCAAATTTTGGAAGATTGATGTTCGAGTCTCTAGATGAGAGAGCTCTTGATATTTCTAGATTGATTCAGTTCTATGAAAACTATTTCTCCACTAAGAGTTTCGATGAACGCTCTTAGATTGGAATCATAGTATGCTCACGAGCCATTGCTAGATCTTGTGAGATCTCAGATTATATTATTGAACCTCTGTAATTCAGTCGATGACGACAACGCGTGCGCTTTAGACTGTATGATATTACGGAAGGTTTGCAGTCTCAGCCCATTGTGCCCGTAAGCACCGATGGGGCCAGCATCCCTATACGCATGGCCGGGTTCCTCTGTAGAACCTCTAGGATGATCTGGTATTGATGTCCATAGGGGAAGTGGACTGAACAGAGAGCAGAAATTATTATCTCCGACACTCTGTATGTTTGGAGTCAGTATTCATTATTATTTCCTCCCGATGCTTTGTACGTTTGGGATCTGAGTTAATGTTTGTTTATTCTCGACCGTTGATGGTCTTTGATGATGAGTATTGTCCAGGTAAGTGAACTTCGTATTTGCTCAACCTGATCTTTCTAAACGTATCTTTATACCATGTTATCAGCATTTCCTTTATTATTATTATATTATGGGTTTTTCTTGGCTCCTACTGGGTATTTCTTTCGAAATACTCATGCATCTCTCGATGCAAGACTCAAAGTGGAAAGGAACTAACAAGGTACGTGCGAAGGTGCCCGATGGTGGAAAGTTGATAGCAGTGGATTTATTTATCGTTTTTAATTTCTTGTTCATGGATAACTAATCAGCCTGCGTGCTGAATTGCATTTATGATTGCTGATTGTTAAGACTGAATTATTGTAATAGCATAGTTTTATTATTTAAGATTTTTTTGTATAACGGAAATTGGTTAAGCATTCTGGAATGAGAAAGTGGTGTGATCGAGTATTCGGTCGTGTCCCGGGTTTCAGCCTCATGACCTTAAATGAGTTAGTAATTCCGCGCATTATTCGAGGTTTTGAAATTTGGGGCGTGACAAGAGATGACAGGCATTTGTTTTAAAGAAAAAAATCGTCCAAATGAGATCCAGCGAACTAGAGAAAAAAGAACTAAAGAGATGATAGGCGTTTGTTTTGGAATGAAAGAAAAAGAAAGCAATGACCCGAGCCGGTTGCTCGGGTGTTCAGAAGGAAAAAAAACATAGCACCCGAGCTTTTCTTTCATTCCAAAACCCATTGTTTGCTCGAGCGCTTGTGACGAGCTTTTCTTTGCTCGAGCGCATTTGGAGAAGCCAGAACGGCCACTCAAGAAGCGACGGCGAGCTCACGGCAGGTGTGCTCATACGTTGTAGCAAAAGCGCACATGAAGCTAGGTTCATCTTCAAACTGGGAAATCAAAAATAGGAAGGAGAGGCTTCCTCGACTTGGACATTGGCAGCAACCACGATTCACTCGCGCTAGGAAACGACATTCAATTTAGAAGATTGCATAATTGTTTTTGATGTGGAAAGCTACCGACCTAGCAGAAGCGTGTTCAACTGGGGCTCAGTACTTTGCAGAAAAATCTAGGATTTGGATTGGATTCGATTTGGTTCAAAGTGACTAAACGGATAGACTCGAATTTGTACGGGATTTGAAAGAGCTATGATGTACTAACCACGGATTGGCATGGATTTGGATCTAGACGGGAAAATTCAAATGTTCGACTAGAGGAAGGAAAAGGAGGAGTCGGCCATGAGGAAGAAAGGGAGAAAAACGAAGGAGAAAAGTGCTATTTTTTTAACTTGCTACAGTACTACTACAGTGAATTTGCTACAGTAATTCGACTCAATGAAGAAGACAATGAACAATGTTTCTATAACAGTAAATTTGCGACATTGAACACACTATGTCTATTTAATTTCAGCACAATTAGATTCAAATAATGATTTGACCTTCAGCATGACAATTAACATTATAATTAACATTCAAATTCAGCATGACAATTAACATTATGACTAATTGAACATTCATCATTAAGAACCGTGGTCAAATAATCACAGGGAGTTATAAGCATTAACCATTCCTTTCGTTAACAACAAATCAAACAACTTTATAGATCATGACTATATCAAAACATCTTCATTCAATCAAGTAAACATTAAAAACATATCTTCCATAGACATAAAACTATCAATTAAAACTTCACCCCTAGCTAGTGTCCAAGTCGAAGATGCCTCTCCTTCCGATTTTAGATTTTCCCAATTTGAGGATGAACCCAGCTTCCTTCACGCTTCTGCTACAACCCCCATGTCCTCCCGAGCGGCCGAACAGACCTCGACTGCTTCTTTTTTTCTTTTTTTTTTCCTTTTATTTCATTGGGGTTAAAACCCATCTTCTCATCCTCGATTGTCCGATCTCATCTGGATGGTCTTTAGTTTAAAACAAGCGCCACTATCTCTTTAGAAATAATCAACGACTCATATCATCTCTACAATTTATTTTTCACTTTAATATATTTTAAAGCTTTTAAAACCCGTCATTGGCCTTCTAACCGTCAGATCATGTACAACTTGATCTCTTTGCATATAACTCCAATAATGTGCAATAATTCCACAATCCACAACTCGAGCATAAAATATAATTCAATTGAAATAATTAGCATATCTAAAATAATAATTTAGAGTAAATTAATTAGAATTCTAATTCTTCGCTTAACCTAAATAATTATTAATTAACCTAGATAACTTATAATTAGGACTAGAAAACTAAGGTATTATAGTATATAATGTATATAAATTATGCGTTTATCACCGCCTTTCCCTTAAAAGTGAAAGGCACCCGTTCAACTGACGTTTTTCTCTTTATAACAGACCGATAGAGGAAATAAAGGGAATAAAGCCAAGACAATGAAAGGCGTCGGTTGAAATGATAACCATATCGGAAATTATTTTCTAACTTTTTCCAATTGATAATTATTATTTTTTAAAATATTATTTAGTATATTTTGGTGCAAAAAACTACTAGAATTTGACTATTTCCAAAAAATAGGGAATCTAGTGGTTTGGTTTCACTCAATTTTGATGTATGAGTCAAAAGTTATGAGGATCACAATATAGGTAATTTGCATAGACTTTCTGTTTAAGTGCAGAACTAAGGGCCTGTTTGGCAGCAGCTACATACCTGGATTTTAGAATAATCTAGCTTCTCCATGAAAGGAGATTTTCTACAAGAATTAATTTTTCACTTCATTGACTTTTCTCAATAGCATTTTTATAATTTTGTAAATAAGACAGGGGCACATAATAAGAAAAAATGTTATTTTTTCTTTTTATGTGCCCCTGTCTTTTATGTTTATTTACAAAACATATCATCGAGCCCAAAATTCTTATCTAAAAAGAAGGCATGTGGCGGCTAGCTGCTGCCTGCGGCGGCTAGAAACAAGGGAGAAGGGGAAGAAGTGGGAGAAGAAAAGAAGGGAAAGGAGGAGAAGAGGGAGAATGAGCGGTGGCAGCGGCAACGGCGGAGGAAGAGGAGGGGCGCCTTCCTCTTCTTCTTCTTCTTCTTCTTCTGTGCATGTCTTCTCTCTCTCTCTCGAATTCGCTATTGCATCAAAGGCTTACGGGTACTCAATTTATAGTGGTAGAAAATTTCCTACTTTAGGTAGAATTCTTATGACAGAAAAGTCTTAATAGTTTCCTTAAATTAAACTTCCACTTAGAATCTTGTATAAAAAAAACTTCTACTTAGAATGGAACTGTATGGGAAGCAAGCCACCAAAATAAACGTGGATTAAGGACTCTACTAGGCCTTCAAGGTGTCAACCGCTCAGTGCATGGGCATGCACTACAAGGCTTATATTCAAATGGGCTCAAAATTGATCTACATGGTAAAACCCATTTCGCGGTTCAAATAAATACAAAACATAAAATAGGAAAAAAATTAAATGAGATCACTCTCATTTGGCCCGTTCAAGTTGCAGTGGTTAGATCTTGGCTACAAAGATGAGTAATATTGGTCACACCCACTTATTCACTGATTTGATATCCAGCATCGGATAGGAATCCAATGACCCAAAAGACTATTCTCATACCCCTTATATTATATTATACAAGAACGATGTCACGTAAATCAGACTCATAAAATAATTATCAATACCATAAAATTTTACAGGCGTCACACTTTCTATTACTTTTCCAATTCATTTAATGCTTGGAAATATTGGGGTATTGTAATAGCCTACTAAAATTAGCTATCATGCGCCGTAGGACTTCCTCTCCCTAGTCATTGTCCTTCCACCAAAGCCCCTAGAGTTCAGTCATTTCCCTGTTCGACGACCTACAGCCTCCTCTCGCCCTCTTGTTGTGGCTGGTGTCGCCTCTATTAGTGCGCATCTTCACGAGCAAAACATTGTTGTCCAACAACAAATAGGATGCACCACCTTGACAATCTTTCCACCAAACTAAACATCGTCCTTGCTACGAGCAAGGACACCAGTCACCTTGTCATTGAGTTCACCTTTAAGTGTTTGACTTTCTGTCTTTCACTTTTGAAAACTATACTCCAGCTTTGGAGTTGCCTCCTATCCAAAACATGTACAACAATGCCCATGCTATTTCTAGCACCCTCGAGGACGACTACCATCAGCTATTACAGTGAAGCTATAGTGGCCTTAGCATGAACATTAAGACCACCTCAAGGATGAGGTTGTGTCATGTGTGCAAGCGAAGGGTAGTAAAACGTCATCTTTTTTGTATGATTGCTCCCTATCCACATGGCCTAGCTTATGTAATTAGGGAATATTTACTGTAGGGACGTATTGCTAGGCCATTTATGTTTTCTATCTTATCATTTTCTTTGTCTAATCCTCCTCTATCACTAGTTCTCCCCTTACTTGCAGCCATGTGTGTGGCCAATGGCCTTATTAGCCCCTTCCTCTAACTTTTCGATCGAGCTATTGTGTACAATAACGACAAGAAGAATAGAGAGGAGATGGAGGTATTGGAGGATGGTAAGAGGCGGGGGAGACAAGAGGCAAATACAAAGGATTAAGATTGCAGAGGAATCAGAGGATGATGTAAGAGGAGGGAGAGAAAGGAGCAAGAGGAGGCCAAGACGACAGAGACAGCTGGGGAGGACGAGAATGGGAGTAACAAGAGAGAGAAGGGGAAGAAGAGGATTGAGTAAAGGAGGAGCCAAGAGAGGAGGAATAAAAAGACACATGTGGAGCAAGAGGTGGATGAGAGGCAAATGGACAAAGGAGGAAGGATAAATATCAGAGGAGAAGGCATGGGAAGAGGAGAAAGAGGAAGAAGTGCTACAGCGAGAGGAGGCAGAGAGTATAGATAAGAAGCATAGACCAAGATGTTTGGAAAATAAAGCAGAAGAGGATGATGTAGAGACTAGAGAGTAAAGATGAGGGAGAGGTAAAAGCTTTGACTGATATGGAATTAAAAATGAAGAGGAAGTCAAAGTATGCCAAGGAGACATAGGCAGACTGGCAGGGACGGAGGAGGAGGATGAAAAGTAAGAGGAACAGAGGAATAAGAGGAGGTCAACAAGGAGGATGGATGAAAGTAAGAGCAGGCAGTAACAAATACAAGGGAGAGGGGAGCGGAGATACTTCACCTAACCATTTATCCACTACAAGGATTGATGGCCATGTACGTAAATAGTCAAGTTTCTGTAGAACCTGAAGGCGTCAACTCAGCCACCTCCATGGGTGGTGGACGACACTTAGCCAACCTAATGGGTGTAAATAGCAGGATTCTATAGAACCTGCAGCAACTATTCAACCGCTGCGTGGTGGTTGAATGAAGGGAGAAGAGGGAAAACACTCCACCAACCTAATAGTTCAACCCTAGTTTTACCATTTTGTCAACTACACAAATTGATTGTTGGCTGGATACAGAGGGAAAGGCTCGATAAAACCTGGAGAAAGTGAACTAACTTAACCGCCTGCATAAGACCCATTTTGTCAACTATACAAGCTTTTTTTTCGCTACATGTTAATATTACTCAAGCTTCAATGTATGGTGTAAGGCCTAGTGGTAATTTACCCGCTGCAAAAGGTGGAATAAGACATTTTTTCTTTACACTTGCGACTACAGCCCGTGTCATCGTGTGTTTGACTCACTTTTAAGACGCATTGTGAGTCTTTTGCTAGCTAGTCTACGACATCACTCTTCCATAATAAAAAAAAATGGGATTGTTTCTATGAATTTTACTTTTTTCATGAGACAAGAAATAAATAAAAAACGCTCAGAAAGAAGATACATATAGATTAAACTACTATGCACAGGAAAAATTATTGCAAGCTTTTTATTAGAAAAAGACAAGACCATCAATAGAAAACAATTGCAACCCTATTGGCATATTATTTCGACAAAACATTATGATAAAAAAGACTGACAGATCCTACAACTACCAAGAAAATATTCACAATTAATGCAAAACACACCATATGGTGAATAATTCGTATGTTTAAATGCCACAAGATGCATTATGGCTTGAACAACCCCTTCATGCTAGTTGTTGATGTAAAACGTAAAAATTCTATCCTTCTGCCAAGCCCCTTTAGTTAAACTAGTTCAGAAAAAAAATATATGAATGGGTGGATATATTCACATAAGCCCCGATTTGGTTATTTTTCCAAAATGGACATTGTGGTCCCAACCAATTTTCACTTGGTTTAGAGTCCGCAAGATAATACTAATAATAACAGGTTTAATAATACTAATATGAATCTTCCCATATCAAGACAACAGACAAATAGTGTGCACACCATCTGGTGGTTGAGCCAATAATAGTGCTGAAAGGTTCAAGGCCAGCCTTAGCTCCTTGCTGTTTGACTCCACCAAACAAATGCATTCACGGAAAATCTGCAATGCAATCAATTGTGTGTCTGTGCATGTGTGTGTTGCAAATATATCACTAGTAATGTTTGTCTTTACAAGGTACATAATAGGCAGTAATGGCACGGGGAGAGAGAGAGATTTCTTTGCACAGTATCCTCTAACTTCTATCTTCAGCTTCTGCACCTGAAAGAGCAAACTGAAAGAAAACGCTAAGGAAAACAAAACAGGAAAAACCAGAAAAAGAAAAATTGGTCACATAATGCAAAACCCAATATATGGGGAAAATAATACCTAAATTTTACATTCCACGGATGCTAAAATTGTTCAGAAAAAACGTAATAATTCATAAACAATATATGTAAAACGTGATAAATCTATCCTTCTAGCCAAGCCCCTTTAGCTAAACTTGTTCAGAAGAAAGTGATTAGATGGAAATTCACATAAAGCTTTCATGGGCCACAAAAGCATGGGGTAATTTTTTCCTAAACCAAAGGATGTTGTGGCTCAACCAATTTTCACTTTGTTTAGACTCATCATCATCACCATACGCCTTATCCCAGCTATCTGGGGTCGGCGGCATGGATTATATACCGCATTTGACTCTTATCGGAATCAAAATTGTACAAAATCCATACAAAGAAACATAGTGGCAAGTTTTTACGCCGGATGCCCTTCCTGACGCAACCCTCCGAAGAGGGGACAATGATAGTGTTACGTCTTCTTAGATATTAGGATATCTCTTTATTTAATAAGGTCATGTGGGCCGTTGCTTCTAGGGATAGGTTATTTTGGTATTTATGTGTTAAGGCCTATCAGATACAAGCTCAGTGCCTATATGTAGGGGACGTCCTGTCCTATTTGCATTATGAATGAATTAAACCCTAGTTTCTCATATCTTTCTTCTCTATTCTCATCCCCCTTCCCTGCTCTTAGCCGCCGGCTATTGTGCATCCATCTAGGGTGTACAACACTGGTATCAGAGCATTCGATCACTTGCTTCCATCCTCATTGCTCGGAAGAAGGCTTCTGATAACCTGGAGGGTCCCTCAACCCAATCAGATGAGAAGGCGCCGACTGCTCAGGCCCAGGCTGCCCCCTCCGCAGCCATGAATCCTACTCTATTAAAGCTCCTCACGGACTTCATGACAGAGATGTGATCCATGCTTATCAGTCAACAAAACGTGGAGTAGACCATGCTTGAGCGCCTGATAGTCCCTAAACTGGCGCCAACCTCTGACATGGACCAGCAACAAGGGACTTCCTCCACGGCTACACAGGGTGCTCCTCTGTGGACTCCATCGTCCCAGGGTCACTCGTCTATTCCTCCGCATGGGGTCTCTCTGCAGGGCCAGGCGTCCCAGAGTCACTCGTCTATTCCTCCGCATGGGGCTTCTCTGCAAGGCTAGGCCTCTGCTACAACGCAGGGTTCTCCTACGCATCAAGGCCGTGCCTTTCACGCCTCGACAATGTTTGGGCCCTTCGATCCAACGATTATCCTACCGTCAGGGGCCACTGGCAACCACCTGCGTGCTTTCTCCCATCAGACCGCCAGGCCTCACCAAGCACGGATGGATGTGCCACCCTATGGGCCAGCCTTTGGAGGAATGACATACCATGGCTCCACGGACTTCGCGTCAGGTAATCCTCATGCCTCGCTTCATGATGCCTCCGGCCAGCCGTCGGCTGAACCGCGCTTAGCCCGGTTACAGTTTCCTAAGTATAGTGGAGAGGATAGCCCTATTGATTAGATTTATCAAGCTAATAAATTTTTTGAGTATCATGGCACATAATCGGAAATTGATAAACTGCGAATCACCGCTTTCAGATCACAAGAACTGATGAAATTGATTTGATGCATCTTCCCAAAACTCCATTACTGTAGCCGATCCAAAAATTCCATTATTGTAACGCATAACCAAAATCTTGATGTAACTTGCTGAAAAAGCAAGAATTTCAAATATCCTGGAAGAATCTTTACTTGAAAAAAGAAGGGAGAAAATTGAGTACAGAGAACTTTAAGAACCAAATTTCTATCTTAGAGAAAACATTTAGACATATATTGATTTATGAAAAGCATATCATGTATATTAGCAAAATATAGACCAGAAATAACAAAATTTCGAGTATGATATCGGAGAAGATAACTAGTTCCCTTTTTTCTTTTCTCTTTTTAATGGAAGACAATCAAATAACAATCCCAAAGAAATGATTCAGAACCTGAAACCTGTAAAGCGACAATATGATATCCAAGAAGATAACTAGTTTGCTTTTTTTTTCTTTTCTCTTTTTAATGGAAGACAATCAAATAACAATCCCAAAGAAATGATTCAGAACCTGAAACCAGTAAAGCAACAAGTGAGGCTTTTCCAAATCAATCATCACTTACTGACGAGTTATCTTGAGGTCACAAAAGTTACTGAAATACAGATGACAGAACATCTCTGCATCTGCTCAAAACTCCATTCCTACAAACCATTCTCAAAATTCCATTCCTTAACACCTATCCAAATTCTGTACAGAAGATTTCAAAAATTCCAGGATAAACCACCAAGTACATAAACCACTATCAAATAATTCAAAATCAATCACCTGAGGGAATGCTGGAGAAGCGAAATTGGGAATCCGACCTGCTTTCCTCCCGGTTTTCTGCCGATGAGCCTGGATAAGACTTGCTGAGTAAGAAACAAAGAAATGGCCATGAAGAAGCCGGGTTGGAGAACTTCAAAGCTGGGTTTGTTTTCCCCCCAACATTGAGATGCAAAAAAAAAAAGGAAAACGGGAAATCAGATAAAAGAGCATTCATGAAAAAAACGACAGTTTGGTTACCTAATAGACGGTCTTCCCCTCCGGCTCCTTTCTCCTCTTTTCCCCTTCCCTGCCCATGGATGAAATGTAATCTGAATTTCAAATGTTTGCGTGCTTTCCAGTATTTTCTACTATACTCCATTGCCATGGAGAGGATAATGTCAAGGTTTGAATTTGAATCCAAATCTCGGTTGAAGGTGAGCTGCCAAAGGCAACAAATCTAAATTGGTCTCGTTAACGGTCGGAAGGTGATGATGAACCCAGCTAATTTGATGGTCCTTTGAAACGTACGCAGCTTATTCATTCATGAATTGCTAAAGAAGCTGATGAAGTTTTTACAGAAATTTTTTGTCGCAACACACTCCATCGAATTAATGAATGTGCCATGCGGAGCAGGTAAAATAGGAAAGTAACTCCCGCTGTCCCGTAGTAGTTGTCTAGATTAATGAGCCAAAATGATGGAAAATTGTTAATTTGGAAGCTGAAAAAAACCATCTTTTATGCCGAAAAAATGCTATTAGGCCCGAAAAATATTTAGTTACTGAAAATGCTGAAAGTGGTAAGTGATGGCCTTTTTTTAGGCCTGAAAGATGGGTTTTTTCGGCTTTCAAATGCACCCTGATTCTTGAGAATCGGGCTGACAAATCGGTCGTCGTGCCAGTTCCACGAAAAAAAACCAGCTCGCTCTCCTAAATCATGAGGCGAGGCTCGTCCCCCCCGGTGTTCACATGTCATAGCCAATGAGCCCCCCACTCCAACGCTACCCCGTTGAGCCGAGAGAGCCCGTCCCCCCTGTCGCCGCAGCCTCCTTGTTGAGCCCCCCACCTCGATGCTGTCGCCGTCCCGTTGAGCCGAGGGAGCCCGTGCCCCCCCTCCCGGACAACTGCTCTGGTCGTCCAGAACGCCCCCTCACCCTAGTGTTTGTCTACACCCCGACACCCTCACCGCCGCACTGTTGAGCCGAGGGAGCTCCCCTTCATATCTCCCTAATTTTTAGTCTATTTTTGGACATTTTTTTCATCATTATAAGAACAGAGTAATAAAAATAATGAAGAATAAAAAAAATGAACCACAACAGATCAGAAATTAATAAGAAACGCATCGTTGAAGTTTGTCTCGTTAAAAAAATATCGTGTAATCAATTACACGATAACTAGTGCTATCGTGTGTTGGATTACACGATATAATGAGCTATTATGTAATTGATTACACGATAGCACACTGTATCGTGTAATCCCCAATTAAAATAGGATAAACTTTAACAGTTCATATCTCCCTCATTTTTAGTCTATTTTGGACTTTTTTTTCTTCTTTATTTTTTATGCTCTTTCTTATCATAATGATACGAGTAAGAAATGCATTGTTGAAGTTTATTCCATTAAAAAGCTATTATGTATAATCGATTATATGATAGCCGTTTGCATAAATATTCATTTCCAAACACAAATCGGTGTGATTTATTTTCAGTTTTTAAACATATTTCACCTTTTATAAAATCAATGTGATAAATTTTACCCTGAAAAAAGAATCAGACCGGTTTCTTTATAACTTGGAAACCCACCCTATGTTTTTCCGAGAGTTTGTTCATTTTTCTTTAAGCTGATAATCGTGCTAAAAAAAGTCTCACCCAAAATAAAAGAGAGTGGAAATTGAATGATCCCACCACCGAAGGAATGGACTCACTAGAACCACTCATTGCAAGATACCACCGGAGGTACATGGATTTAGCTAAGCTTTGTCACTACATTCTCCCACCACCACCACTCGAACTTCATTCAACATGGCATCCACTTTATCTCCTTTAGCCCTCCTCTCCTCAACCACCACCATCTCCGCCTCCTCCTCCTCCTCACCTCCGCCTCCAGCTAGGCTCCACCTGGGCCCAACCAAGCCTTCCCACCTAGCCTCCTCCCTCCTCCCAGCCGCCCTCGCCGCCCTTACTCTTGCCGCCAGCCCTTCCCTCCCGCCGGCCCGTGCTGACCCCTTCACCATCTACTACGGCACTGCTGCTAGTGCAGCCAACTATGGGGGATACGGTGGGAACTCGAGCAAGAAGGATTCGGCCGAGTATGTGTACGAAGTGCCGGCGGGATGGAAGGAGCGGCTGGTGTCCAAGGTGGAGAAGGGGACCAACGGCACCGATAGCGAGTTCTACAACCCGAAGAAGAGGTCGGAGAAGGAGTACCTGACCTTTCTTGCCGGGTTTCCACGTCTTGCCCCGCGCGATGCGGTGCTTGCCAACCTCGCCCTGTCGGACGTGGCGCTGCAGGACCTCATCTCCAGTGCCGACAGCGTCCGGTCGGAGGAGAGGACGGACGACAAGGGGCAGCTATACTACGTATATGAGATAGATGGGGTTGGGGCGCATAGCCTCATATCGGTGACATGCGCCAAGAACAAGCTTTACGCGCACTTTGTGAATGCGCCGTCACCGGAGTGGAAGAAGGACGAGGAGACGTTGAAGCACATTCATCAGTCCTTCAAGACTGTAGGCTGAGACTGACTTTCCTCTTTTGTTTTTGTTTTTTTTTTTCCTTTTTATCTTTCTATATTAACACAAATAAAGAATGGTATATATTAAGAGATGAGAGCTCAATTTGATGTTATTTTTCCTTTTTTAATATTTATTTGATTTCGGTTTGGGGGCGTTTTGATATCAGCCTGATCTCAAATTTGTTTTTTCTGCCTTTCCGTTTTTTATCTATTTTAATTTTAATGCTCCCTCTGGCCAAAAAATCCTGTTGCATATCGAAAATATCGATTCCATCAATAAACAAGCAGACTTTCCTCCCTCGCGACCAAAAATAAGGAAATAAGGAATTGGGTGAGGGGAACTCTGTTTTTTGTACGGGGGCTTAGAGTCCAATAAATTTCGCCCATTTTCAAAGTAGACATTATTTAGGACGAAAGGAGAAACCAGTAAATAGTGGTACAAAAGAGTAGCAATTAAATGACAAATGGTTATACATCTTAAATTTGTGTATAAATAAGAGTCCTAAACAATTTCCAATTTACTTTGGACAATACTACCGGTATATGAGTGATCATACCCATGAAGAAGCCTTTTAAATTAAGGGGAATTTATATAATAAATCATAAAAAAAATTATAAAAATGACACATTGTAGCAAATAATTGCAAAATAGGGTATCTGACAAGCCACGAAGGTGCCCGCGCGGCGCAGGCGCCTTTCTCTTTTAACCGAAAGGCATCGGTTCAACCGACAAAAAGTCACGCAAGCGCCCGCGCCACGCAGGCGCCTGCGTGGCTTGTCAGATACCCTATTTTGCAATTATTTGCTACAATTTGTCATTTTTATAATTTTTTTTGATGATTTATTATATTATTTTCCCTTAAATTAACTAATAGCCTCGTATTCGTGGTGTGTGCCAAGAACAAGCTTTACGTGCACTTCGTGAATACGCCGACGCGGGAATGGAAGAAGGACGAAGAGGCATTGAAGCACATTCATCAGTCCTTCAATTATATGTAGGCTGATCACTGACTTTCCTTTTTGTTTTTGTTTTTT
Source organism: Houttuynia cordata (assembly GCA_039654745.1). NCBI lineage: Eukaryota > Viridiplantae > Streptophyta > Magnoliopsida > Piperales > Saururaceae > Houttuynia > Houttuynia cordata. The sequence goes on from CM077502.1 coordinate 28,981,529, forward strand.
TCCTTTTTATGTTTCTATAAACAAAAATAAAGAATGGTATATATATATAAAGATGGGAGTTCAGTTTAATGTTATTTTTTCTTTTTTTTAATATGTATTTGTTTTTAGTTTGGGGCATTTTGATATCAGGCAGACGAGAGTGAGAAACATACAAATAGGATAGAGAATGCAAAAAATATTACCATTTGGGTAAAACATAGTGTCATAATTTTAAGTCTTCATACAATCAACTCTACATTATCATAACAATATCATAAAATTGAAAATGGCCAACTGGGTAGAATCCTTCTTTCTGAGTTCATTTTTTGGTCGCAAATTTCCTACTTTGAGTTTTTTTTATTTGTTTTAATACTCCCTCCCTACAAAAAGTCCTATTGCATTTAGAAAATATCGATTCTATTAGTTGATGGCAGATATTTTGAGTTTTTTTATTTGTTTTAATACTCCCTCCCTGCAGAAAGTCCTATTGCATTTGGAAAATACCGATTCTATTAGTTGATGGCAGATATTTTGAGTTTTTTTATTTGTTTTAATACTCCCTCCCTGCAGAAATTCCTATTGCATTTGGAAAATATCGATTCTATTAGTTGATGGCAGACTTTCCTCCCTCATGACGAAAAAAGGAAGTGGATGTGGGGAACTCCATTTTTGTAGGGCCTTAGAGTCCAATAAATTTTTGTTGCGCACCCTCGGAAGGCACACAATGGCCGACAGCAGGACGCAGAGAGGAGAGGAGAAGAGGAGAGAAGAGAAGAGGAGATGAGAATTAGGGTTCTTCCTCCAATTGGGCAAGGACGCCCCCTTACATAGACTAGCCCTGGTGGGCCTATAGTACTTAATGAAAATAAACAACCTAACATAATCAATGACCAAGATTAGCCTATTATTAAGTGACTAATAATCCTAATTAAGGAGACGTAACATTCCACCATGCTCCGCTATAGCCTTGTCCTCAAGGCGCAAATGTAGGAAATTGAGTGTAGAAGTCATCCTTGATCATCCAAGTAACATCATCCAAAGGGTGATTATGTCAGGCCACCAATACCTCAGAAACCAGGCGATCCGAATGACGAACACGACAATGATCCAATATAGAGGAAGGTAACTCCGGTGACTCAACTGGCAAGAGCAAGGGCCCTGGCACATCGGTGGAAAGACGAGAGGAATCCCCCACATTATGATGAAGGCAGAAAACATGGAAGACTGAATGGACCTGGGAAGTAGGAGGAAGCTGCAGACGATAAGCAACAGGGTCAATGCGTTCCACCATTTTGTAGGGCCCATGGAACTGGTGAGTGAGTTTGGCCAATGTTGGTTAAGCCAAAGAGTGCTGGCGGTGGGGCAAGAGATTAACATAAACTAGGTCACGGACAGCAAACTTGCGATTTATACGATGCCGATCATAAACTTGTTTCATCCGATTTTGAATAGCTGTTAAGTTGGCCTTGAGCTGACACAGGACCTCATTACGAGTTTGAAGAGCATAGTCAACCTCACTAACATAAGCACTGAAAGGCAAATAACGAATAACTGTCGGCAAAGGCGCATAGACAACCTCAAAAGGAGTGAAGCTGGTAGAAGTGTGATATGCAGTACTATACGACCACTCAATCCATGGAAGTAGTTGGAGCCAACGACAAGGTTCCTCTCCCACAAAGCAATGTAGGTACTGCTCCAAACAGCTGTTGATCACCTCAGTTTGACCGTCACTTTGAGGATGATAGGCGGTGCTCATATGCAACTTAGTGTCCTGTAAGGAAAATAACTCAAGCCAAAAGTGAGATATGAATATCTTGTCTCAATCAGAAACAATCTTCCGCGGCATACCATGGAGCTTGGCCACTTCTCGAGCATAAAGCTCAGCAACTGTTTTAGCCTTGTAAGGATGGCCAAGTGCGCAAAAATGCACATACATGGAAAGGCAATCGACCACCACAAAGATAACAGATTTACCTTGGACCACCGGAAGAGCCTCAATAAAATCCATGGAAACATCCTCCCACACACGCTTGGGAATAGGGAGGGGCTGCAAAAGACTGGCAAGGGTGGAGGTGGAAGTCTTGGCGCATTGGCAAACATCACAGGCCGCTACGTACAAATGAATGGCCTTTTTAATTCCTCTCCAAATAAAATTCTAGCTTAGACGTTTATATGTGCGAAATGACCCTTCATGACAGCAAAGGGAGTGTCATGAAAGAAAGAGATGATATTTCGCCGCAAAGAAGAATTCGGAGGGACCCATAAGAAGTTCTTCCACATAATACAACCCCCACTGCAAAACAAAAAATGGTAAGCAAGTAGGATGAGCCTGTAATCGAGCCAAAATGTCGGTGGCCTCCAGTTCATCAATATAAGCTTGAAGCAAGTCAACCATAAATGGAAAAGTCATCATGGATAACCTGAAGAAGGTCGTCTCCTCACTCCGCCGAGACAGGGCATCGACCATGGTATTGTCTGCTCCTCTTTTGTAAACCATGTCATAATCAATGCCCATGAATTTGCTCACCCAATGTTGTTGGGTTGGAGTAGAGATACGCTGATCATGAAAATACTTCAATGGTTGATGGTCCGTCCGGATGGTAATGTGCCGCCCCAACAAATATGGGCGCCATTTGGTGATGGCGTGAACAATGGCAAGCATCTCCCATTCATATGCTAACAGACGGAGGGAACAGTCGGATAATACCTTGCTAAAGAAGGCAATGGGCTGCTCCTCCTGAAGGAGAACTGCGCCCAACCCTGTATCTGAAGCATCTGTCTTGACCACCAAGGGTTGGGAAAAATCCGGTAAGGCCAATAACAGCGCTGTAGACATCGTCTGTTTTAATGCGTCAAACCATGTATGTGCCATGGAATTCCACGAAGGCCTTCGGTGACTTAGGAACTGGTCAATCAATCATAGCTTGCACTTTGGCCGGATCAGTAGAAACCCCGTTGGCGGAAATTATATGACCCAAATAATCCACCTGATTGAGGCCAAAAGAACAATTCAAGCACTTTAACAAAAGGGAGTGACCCACGAAAATGCTAAACACTGTCCGGAGGTGACGGAGATGACTTTCTCAAGAGGAGTTGTACACCAAAATATCATCAAAGAAAACCAAAACAAATTGACGTAAGAAAGGCCGAAAGATATCATTAATTAGACTTTAAAATGTGGTTGGTGCATGGTCAAGCTGAATGGCATGACAAGGAATTCAAAGTGGCCATCATGAGTACGGAAGGCTGTTTTGTGAACATCGGCTGGATGTATCCGTATCTTATAGTAACCAGAACGTAAATTAAGCTTAGAGAAATAGTGAGCACTTGATAACTCGTCAAGGAGCTCCTCAATAACGGGAATGAGATACTTATCTTTTATAGTAATGGCATTTAAAACTCGATAGTTCATGCAAAATATCCATGTACCATCCTTTTTTCACACCAATAATACCGGAGATGAATAAGAACTACAACTGGGTCGAATGATACCTGCATCAAGCATCTCAGCCACAAAACATTCAATCTCTGGCTTTTGCACATAAGGGTAACGATAGGGACGGACATTTCCGGGGCTCGACCCTGAAAGAATAGGGATCTGATGATCGTGCCCTCGCTGCGGCAGCAACTGATATATAGTCAAATTATACATTTCATCAGCTCTAAAACTTATGTTTATGCTAATGTTAGAAGATATTTAGTGTTTGCTAATGTTGTTTTTGGTTTTTGTAGGAAAATAAGAATAAGCTGCGTATATGGTGAAATGTGACCCAATGGTTGAATCTTTATTGCTTCGGTTGTATATCTATGATTGAAATGATTCAAGCTTCATGTTGAAGCTCAAGAAGTCAGATTTCCAACGCCACCAACCATGTGCAATTCGGAGTTCGAAGCAAAAAGTTATGACCATTGGAAGATTTTTACGCAAAGAAATACGTGATCAATCGCCAGAACCAGAATGAGTTGACAACAACCGACGCGATCGATCACCCTTGTCTCGATCAATCGTATCTACTGGAATTTTTGTTACATTGTTGGCGACCGATCGACGCCTTGAGCATTTGATCGCCGTATGAAGAAAAGTTTTGAACGATCGTGGGATCAGTGGAAATGTGATGGAAAGACGCGATCAATCGCCGTATACGGAAAACCTAAAAAGAATCTTTTTCAAGTGGTATTTGGAGAGGGGTTTCATGGCTTATGTTACCGTACTATATAAGCTTAGAGAGGGCTTCGAAACAAGCATCGTTTGGGGATGAAAAATTGGAGCGAGAGAATGAGTCTTTTGACGGCCAAAGGAGAAGAATTGAATCATGCAAATGAATATATCAAAACAGGCTTTGATTTTCTCTTTCTCTATGTCTAACTAAACTTCTTATCAAGGCTTGATGAAGCCCTAAGCTTGTATTGCTACTCTTGATTGTTTCATTTAATAAAGTTGATATGATTTCTTTTATCTATGCTTAATGCGATTTCATGATTTTTCATCTAGTGCTTGACCATAGACTTGTATGATTATGAATGAAATTTGATCTTAATAATTTAATCTAACCAAGAACATGCTTATATTAATTCTATGCCCTACTAAGGATAGATTTAGCTATATTAATTTACTTTGAATGAATTCTTTGCGTCACGCCCCAAAATTCCCAGCCTTGTCGGAGTGCGGAAGACATTTTTTTTTCTTTCATGAATATGTTTGAGGCCAGAAATCCTGAGATGTGACCGAATACTCGAACATCCCGTCTAATACATCACTATGAATAGATGTGTACTCGACATAACACAACTAAGTCTTTAAATAACATCATTAACACATATGAAATGAGAACTTAATAATCTTAAATTAATCCATAATACAAGTCATCTAAAATAACTAAAAATCAAAATCATTAAAATGCTTTGGCCAACAAGCCAATAATATTAACACTAAATTTAAAATAATAAAGATAGCTTTATCTTCCACGATTGTCTTTAAGTCTTCCATTATCTGCACTTGCCATAGCTATACTTTCTTCATGCCTGCATCAGAGGATGCATGAGTATTCCGAAGAAATACCCAGTAGAATGCAAAAACCCACAAGAACAGAATATACAATATAGGACAAAGAATAGGGTTTAATATGAGACAGTTGAATAATCAAGAATATTTGAACTGAGCAACAAGAATTCCATTATAAGAGGAAATAACATCATCAATAAAGACTCCTAAACATCCAAAGTGTAAGGAGAGAAATTACTATAATCCAAGACTCCGAACATCAAAGCTTCCTGACTCTCAAGTATAGAGCAAGGACAATAAATTATATGACTCCAAACAAATACCGGTGTAAGGAGAGAATGGTCAAAATACCAAAGGCTCCAGGTATCTAAAGTGCAAGGAGTTACAATTTCTGCTCGCTGAATTTACCGATCTCGAAAGGTAAAATATACCAGAATCATGCTAGAGGTTCTCCCTTCGGAACCTGGCCACGCGTCTAGACATGCTGGCCCCATCTGTGCTTAGGGGCACAATGGGCGGAGACTGCAGACCTTCCGTAATATCATACAGCCTAAACGTACGTATTTGCCTCCCTTCGGGCAATAAGGAATCAAAATTCCATAAATATCGGAGGTCACTCATGACCTAGCAATGGCTCGTGAGCATACTATGATTCTACTGAACAATTAGTGGAGAAATAGGTCAATGTCAAACTGGACAATGTTTCAACAATAGCAGAGGTCTCAACTTGCTGAGAATACGGTGACTCTTACTTCAATGATTGACTCATGGAGTATGAATAGAACAGCAAAGACTCTTAACAACGTATGACTCACATTCTGGAGTATGAAATAGAATAGCAAAGACTCTCAATAATGACCATGTTACACATGCATAGCCCTAGATAAGACTTATGAAGAAAGACTTGATCAAGAATTGCCTTTCAAGACTCCAAGAAAACTCAAGTTATATCATGAAGAATATCAAGTTCTGGTTTCGAAGAAGACTTGATCTCAAACAGACTCAATAACAGGTCAACTGAAGTTTCTCAAACGAATGAAAATACATTGATCAAATACATGATGATAAGACTTCAAGGTTTTAAACTTTGGTCAAAGAGAAATAGATGGTTCGGTTTCCAATTGGAAACACGAATCGAGACAATATCACCAGTGGAACACATAAGACTTGATGAACAGCAAACCACTCACCATTAGCCCATGATATTATAGTATTATACTTAGTCCATCCTACTGTAATACTTACTTAAAGTCTTATATAATACATATAAAGTTCTTAGTATACTTATTATAGCATAGGCTATTGTTTTGATAAAGTTTTCCCAACCTTTACCATAATTACATGTTATATTTTTACATATTAGTCAACTTCCGACCATTACCAACGTCAAAACAGAAGGAATTAGATTCTAAAAATTTTACTGTGATTACTACTATGTGTCTAGTTTACAACCCAATAAACGGCATATTTTTATGATTTTTATATAATTAGTTACGAATATTTTACTGAAGGTCGTCAGTGCAGAAACAGTTTTAGCCGAGACCCTTAATCGTAGTTCTAATCAAATTGTGAGTGTGTTTACCCCATAATCCGTTCAATAATACATAATATACTTGAATATCTTCCGTATCTTACTTATTCCAGAACTTTATTAGGTATGATATGTCATAATATTTACAAGGATTGAGGTGTACTTTCATTATCATAACTCATCTCACATACATACCCCTTTTTCTAGTTGAATTAGGCAAACTGGACAACTAATTAAGGACAATAAAATTTGGACAGCAATGTCAGAGACCAAAAGGGACGTAAAGAAGCTTCAAAGAGGACTCCAAACAATTCAAACTTCCCATCATTGGGCTAGTATGTGTAACAATTAGGAATTGGAACATCAAGGTTCACACGATTGAACAACAACACGTAATAACTGGATAATTCAACAGATTGGTATTTAGCGATTGACTCTCATGAAGATTCACAATCATAAATCAATATATTGACACAAGAAGCACTTGAACAAGATATGAAATTCAGATCTAAGAGTGTGGGAAAAATCATCCTACCTAGTCCAAACGTAGTATCTTCTTGCTTCCTCGCGAAGGCTTTTGATTCCTCTACACGATGTCGCACTTTAACACTTCGATCGTTGACTCTTGAGATGAAAGAAAAGGTATAAAGCTTGCTGGAACAAAGGAGAAGGAGAAGGAGAAAGTCTTGGGACGTTCACAAAGGATTTGGCTTGAAAAATACCAGCCAGCCCTCTCTCTTGTGCTTATATAGACCCAAAACCTACTACAACTAGGATATCTCCAAATCAAGACTCCTTCCTAATCCAAACTCTCACTACCAATTAAAAGCTCTCCCTTGTTAGTAAGGGACGTTCAGCCATGTTAATCCATTGGGTTTTCCTCATTTAATTAGGATTTCAAATCTCTAATAAGATTCGTTCACTATCTTAATCCTAATTACAGCATACTGTCATATGCATAACAGTCCACTTCCGACTCTTCCCACGGTCAGTCCAGTTGGACTTGGAATCTGAAATTTTTATTGGAGTTAGCCTATGAGTCTAGTTTCTAACCCCACTAATTTTATATTTTTCCGATTTTCCTTGAATTAGTTATGATTTAATTACATCTAAATGTCGACACAGAAATAGTACTGGCCGAGGTTACAATCTTAATCATACTTTACATATCTCGTTCCAAACTAAAAAACTACCATATCTAGGCCAACCAACTAGACGTCCCCTTCCTATTGGTCGATTTAAAATGAAATATTTATCTCTTTTTAATTAAGATTTATCTTCCCTAATTATCTCAACCGAACTGATACTTCCCGATCCTCCTCGATACTTACCATATTTATCGCTATTAGGTCAAATCGTAGATTTTGTTCCAAGATTCGCTCCCACCATCCGAAGATCATCTTATGGCAAGGTTACCCACGTTCATAAATCACCCCTGGGCCAGTGCCGCGTGGCTCAGTGCCCAGGTCCTGCGGCTTGGCTTGAGTCCTACGCGCACAGGTCTTTGACGTCCCGCAGTTGCACTACTCGTCATACTAACACGCATGCATCACTAACCACACATCAAGACCAAATTCACTTTACTAATTAAGAGTAATCCACTGAACACATGCCCTAGCACCTGGCCCCTCTCCTGGCATCAGGTGTTCTCAGACCCTGGCGCCAGGCTGGCCTCAGCACCAAGTTGTGTCCTGCGCCAGGACCAACCCTCGCGCCCTAGTTTTCTACTACTATTAGCCAGGCGATTAACAAATTATGTCACATCATTAAATCAAATAACACATCAAAGCACATCACGTAACCAGAAATCAAATCAGGAAATGAAACTTTCCTATTTTAGACCAGTTTCCTAAAATAGATACCTTTAGTTAACATACGAATTTTCTGGGTGTTACACTTTGTCTCCGACCAAAGAACATTGAGTGCATTCAATTGAAAATCATGTGTCCGACCAAGAACACGAGTTTCTTGTCATATCAACTTGTATGAAATAATATTTGAGGGTAGTAATTGTATGTTTAGAGGTGGATTTGTTGTATTTGTATTCTCATCAATTTGATTTCTTGTTAAAGTTTATTTATTTATTTCACTAAAATCCAAATCTTTATTAGAATTAATTTATAATTAGGTTAATCAACCAAGTACTTTGGGTTCGACCTCGTTTCCACTAGACTATAATCAGTCTTGTGCAATTGCGAGTAAAATAGTTAAAAATCAAGACAATCAGCAGCCCCGACTGTTCCCCAAAGAGAGCGACGTGCTCATCGAGGAGAGCCATCAAATTAGCAGGAAGGGCATCTTGAGTCATGGGCGGGTCCATCAACATCTGGAAGCATAAGTCCCTGATAAGAATACCGGAAGAGAGACCCTATTGTTTGTGCCGATTGTAGAGTGCCGGAGTTGGAACCCTGAAGTCGGACCCACTGCACATCGGTACCAAATGACATTACCAAATCTTTGATGTTCGAGACCACATCACTAAGTTCTTGGAGCCATTGAACTCCCAAAACGATATCAGCCCCCTTAGTAGGTAATAAGTGGAGGTCAACAATAAACTCATGGCCTTAGATATGAAGAGGAACACGCGGACATAAACCACGACTACGCATGTGGGTGCCATCACCAATGAGAATATCAAAGGTATATGACTGGGCAATATGGCAACCCAACTGTTGCACAACCTTATCATTAATGAACTTGTGAGTACTTGATCGTTTAAATATAAAACCCTTGCAAGTGCACAAACTCAAGAGAAGAAAAGGATGTTTAATTAATTCTAAAGAAAGCAATGAACTTTAGCTAATCTAACTGAGATTTAATCAATATGGAGAATATCAAGGCAATGAATCCACCACTAGACATACAATTACTACTCTCAATTATTATTAAGCATGAATTCACATGATGTGGTAATTCGTGTTCTTGATCGGACACACGAATTACTAATGAATTCACTAACGTTCTTGATCGGACACGAAAGTTCATCCACTATTGTGTAATTAATCCTATCCTTGATTGGGCATAGAATCAATCATAACTCTATTATAATGTAATTAATCTTATCCTTGATCGGGCATAAAATCAATCACAATATCTAATTCCATTCATAATCAATTAAGTCTATGGTCAAGCACTCAAAAGAATATTCATGAAATCGCATTAAGCATGAATCATAATCAACTTTATAAAATTAAACTAACAAGAGTAGCAATACACATTTAGGGCTTCATCAAGCCTTGACAAGGAATTTAGTTACACATAGAAAGAAAGAAAAGATAAGCCTGTTTATTTAAATCTGTCGTCATGAATCCTTCTTCTTTGCTCCAAAAGACTCCTTCTCTTGCTCCTTTCTAGCCTTCAAAGTATGTTCTCTAGTAGCCAAAACGTTCTCCCTTAAGGCCTATTTATATGTTTGAAGAGAAACCACAAAATCCCCTTCCAAATCTGAGTCAAAATCGCATTTTCCGTATATGGCGATCGATCGGCACTATTCACCGATCGATCGGATACTGTTCATAAAAATTTTCCAGTAAATACGATTGATCAAACGGCAACAATCGATCGCGAAAATTCCTCATTTAGCCGATCGATCAATTACTATTCATCCTGCAGCACAATTTTCCAATGGTCATAACTTTTTGCTCCGAACTCCGAATTATGCGTGGTTGGTGGCGTTGGAAAGCTGACTTCTTGAACGTGAGATTGAATCAATCCAATCAAAGATATATACACGAAGTTATGAAGGTTTAACCATTGAAGTTATGTTTCACCATATTTTTGCATCTTTGCTCTCATTTCCAACAAAAACCAAAAACTATATTAAAGTAGAAATAATTCTAATCAAACACTAGCATAAATATAACTTTAGGAAATAATAAAATGCATATTTCATGTGTAGATCAGTACTCCCACTATCAATCAAAATAGCTACAGGTTGACGTTTCAACTGACCTTGCATGCACATCATGTGTGGTGTGTATGCCCCTGAAAAGGCATGGAATGAAATCTCGAGCGCGGTATCCTCATAGTTGGCACCTGTTGGTAGACCGGTGGTATCATCCCCCTTAGGACAAGACTTCTCCAAAATAAAGGTGGTGGGTGGTGTGCGACATCGGTGCCCCGGGGTGTAGCGTTCATCACAGTTAAAGCAAAGCCCTTTTGCACGCTTCTCATCAATTTGAGCCTAAGAAAGTTGCCGGATAGGATGTTAGAAGACCCCGCTGGTGGCCCCACCCGAGGAGGAACAATCAATGAAGCGGTTGGCTGGTTGGGTGGAGGCACCACAGGGGAACGAGAGAAGGGTCGCACCCCGCGACACTGGAGGTTCAACCGTTCTTTCGCAACACGTGCATGCCCTATAATCTCCCACATAGATTTCGATCAGAACTGACGGATCTCATCAGCAATATCTGCCTGAAGGCCATTCATGAAGGCGCCCACCAATGCTGCTTGGTCCCAATTGGGCAGACGATTGGCAATTCGCATGATAGACACACAAAGTCGATGTCTAGTGTAGGACGGTTAGGAGTTCATTAAAATCAGCATATTCGTTCGGCCTAAATTGTACACAAAGATCATTAATAAAGTCATCCCATGTAGGGTGGGGAAGGTTGTGTTCAAAATATTGAAACCACACTAGTGCGTCCCTTGTCAAATGGAATATCTATGTCAGAAGTAATGCCATGATAATGAAAGAACTTGTTTGCCTGATAAATCCAGTCAATGGGACTCTCATCACCCCCATACTTGGGAAATTTGCGGCGAGCCAATGAGGGTTCAACCGAATGTCTTCCAAATGCATCATTAATGGGGGAATGGTAAATAGTCGTTGAAGCCAATTTGAATCGTAGGGCCGGAGCAGTACCAAAGGGAGGCAATTCAACCCTATTGTGACGAGGCATGGCAGCTGGATTAGGGGAGGCACGCAATTGAGTGCCGACGGCGCCAGGAGGCAAGATGTTCGTAGGATCAAAGGTTCCAAACATCGCGGATGCAGGGGAGACGCGAGGCTGCTGCTGAGGAGAGCCCTGCGTTGTGGCTGATGAATGGCCCTGCAGCGCTTGATGACATTGAGTGTCCATGTCGAAGGATGGTGGCACAGGCACTAGCAGACGCTCAAGGATGGTCTGCTGGTTGAGGCATAGGGAATGCATCTTCGCGGTGAACTCCACGATGGCCTGTAGCATAGCCGAATCCATGGCGGAGGGAGGGGTAGCCTGGGCCGTTGGTGTTTCCTCGTTGGACTGGTTCGAGGGGCCTTCCCGGATCTCCGTTGCCTTCTTCTTAGCCATGACAACAGAAGAAAGGATCTGAGTGCTCTGATACCCGTGTTGTATACTCTCGGAGGGCACACAATGGCTGGTTGCAGGATGCAGAGAGGAGAGGAGAAGAGGAGATGAGAATTAGGGTTTCAATCTTCTTCCTCCAACTGGGCAAGGACACCCCCTTACATAGTAAAGCCTTAGTGGGCCCATAGTACTTAATGAAAATAAACAACCTAACATAATCAATAGCCAATATTAGCCTATTATTAAGTGACTAATAACCCTAATTAAGGAGATGTAACAATTTTAACCATTTTCAAATGCAGATGCATTATTTTGGACAAAGGGAGTACTTCTAGAAACTAGTAGATATGGTGTTAAAAGAGTACCAATAAAATGACAAATGGTTATACATGTTAAATTTGTGCATAAATACACAGTCCTAAACATTCTACAATTTACTTTGCAAAATAATACCAGTATATAAGTGATCATGCCAATGAAGAGGCCTGTTAAATTAACAGTTATATGCAGATAGATTATTTTGGGCTACTTTTAGAAACCAGTAAATAGTGTTGTTAAAAGATTGCCAATTAAATGTCAAATGGTTATACATGATAAATTTAAGCATAAATACTGAGTCCTAAACATGTTCAAATTTACTTTGTAAAATACTACTGGAATATAAGTGATCATGCCAATGAAGAGGCTTGATAAATTAACAGTTATATGAAGCTTAATTAAGACTTTAATTGATAAGAAATACATTCTCTTTCCATATGTTTTTGCCCACATTTTTATTCCAAGGAACACAATATCCTCTACTAAACTGTTGGTATAATTAGCACATTTGCGGCTAATTTGGGTGTAGGAAGGGTAGGAGAAATTATCTAGTGGAACACTTCCAAGGGACATGTGGTAGAGAGGTATGTTAGATGGTTAATACTCACTCCGTTCCAAATTACCGTGTACATTTTAAAAAAATATTATTTTTATTGAACCGTGGGGCCCACAAGAAACTCACGTGACCCTCTCGCTCGCACTCCCGCTCCTCGTCCCGTCTCCTTCCACCTCTTCTTCTCGCCCCGCCTCCCTCTTCATTGCATTTTTCCAAGCAACCCATTTCACTCATCAATTCTATCAAAAAATTCAACCATTCTCACTCAAACTGCAGCCAACAATATGATCAACCACCACAGCCAGCTGCATCAATAGTGTTAGCTGCGCCTGTCGAAGCCAGCTCCCGTTAGCCTGGCCTACCCTCTTCGTCTCCCCCATCCCAGCCAACTTGGTGGGCACCTCGACCTCGGGCATCTCCGTCAAAAGATTGGGTCTTTTCACCTCCACCCGCCGCTGATACGGCTCCAGGAGGTCCGACTCCGAAGGCTTCTCCTTGCAGAGGAAATTTAGCGATGAGGATGCCATATTCATCTACACCAATGACCCTGACAAGACGAATGACAAGTTTGAGTTCACCGGCAATTCAATTCGCACAACTAAGTATTCTCTTATCACCTTCTTGCCCAGAAACCTGTTTGAACAGTTCCATAGATTGGCCTACATCTACTTTCTTGTGATTGCCATACTCAACTAGCTCCCACAGCTTGCTGTGTTTGGTCGCACGGCTTCCATTCCTCCACTTGCATTTGTTCTTCTAGCTAGTTACTGCCATTAAGGATGTGTATGAGGATTATAGGCGGCACCGGACGGATTGAATCGAGAACAACCAAATGGCGTCTGTGTTGGCAAGTTTGAGCTGAAGAAGTGGAAAGACATTCGAGTTGGGGAGATGATTAAGGTCTTTGCTAATGCCACACTCCCCTGTGACATGGTCTTTCTTTTGACCAGCAATCCCACAAGGGTGGCCTATGTACAAACTATCAATCTAGACGGGGAATCCAACTTGATAACGAGGTATGCAAAGCAGGAAACTCTGTCGTGAATGCCAGAGAAGGGAGGGATTGAAGGGCTCATCCGGTGTGATAGAGATTGAGAGGAATAGAGTCTCCCTAAGGCCTTCTCCTCCAGGGGGTCTGGACGGCAGGGAGGAGGAGGAAGGGGAGCTGGACGGCGGGGAGGAGTCATTGACGAGGGACTTGGAGGTGGAGCCATGCAAGGGAACGGCGACTGGAGGAGACATACCAAATTGCTCTAACCTCAAGTCGGCATCAGCTTCGGTGAACAGCATGCTGTGGTTGGTGCAATCGATTTTGAAGTCACGTGATTAGCCAAAATGTACATAGAATTTTGGAAATGTATCAAGGCAATGAATCCACCACTAGACATGCAATTACTACTCTCAATTATTATTAAGCATACATTGACATAATATGGTAATTCGTGTTCTTGATCGGACACACGAATTACTAATGAATTCACTAACATTCTTAATCGGACACGAAAGTTCATCTACTATTGTGTAATCAATCTTATCCTTGATCGGGCATAGAATCAATCACAACTCTATTATAATGCAATTAATCTTATATTTGATCGGGCATAAAATCAATCACAATATCTAATTCTATTCATAATCAATCAAGTCTATGATCAAGCACTCAAAAGAATACTCATGAAATCGCATTGAGCATAAATCATAATCAACTATATAAAATTAAACTATCAAGAGTAGCAATACACATCTAGGGCTTCATCTAGCTTTGAATAAAAGTTTAGTTACACATAGAAAGAAAGAAAAGAGAAGCATGTTTATGTAGATCCATCGTCATGAATCCTTCTTCTTCCTCTTTGCTCCAAAAGACTTCTTCTCTTGCTCCTCTCTAGCCACCAAAATATGTTCTCTAGTCTATTCTCCAAGGTAGCCCAAAACGTTCTCCCATAAGGCCTATTTATAAGTTTGAAGAGAAACCACGAAGTCCCCTTCCAAATCTGAGTCGAAATACGTCTTATTTCAGTTTTCCGCACACGGCGATCGATCGCTCCGTATTGCCGATCGTTCGCCTACAGATCGATCATAATTCCTTCATTATTTTCCTCCGATCGATCGCTTTGGCGATCGACGCCGTATGATACTGATCGATCATAGTTACTGTCTTGTGCGAATCAAAAATTCCAGTAGATACGATCGATCGTTTTGGTTTCGATTCATCGTTTCCTTCAATAATACTGTTTTGCGGCTCATGCGATCGATCGTTTTGGTTATTGTTCATGAATTTCAAATGGCTATAACTTTTTGCTCCGAACTCTGAATTGTGCGCGGTTGGTGGTGTTGGAAAGCTGACTTCTTGAACTTTAACATGAAGCTTGAATCAGTTCCATTAGAGATGTGCACACGAAGTTATAATAATTTAACCATTTGAGTTACTTTTTGGCCTCGTTTCTATGTATTACTCTTGTTTCCTACAAAAACGAAAAACTATATTAAAGTAGTATTTATTCTAATCAAACACTAGCATAATGATAACTTTAAGAGATAATAAAATGCATATTTCATGTGTAGATCAAATAATATAGTCGATATGCCCTTGTGATTGTCCTAGGATATCACTTACATGAATTGTGATTGCTACATGTTGGAAGAGTCGCATGCTTCATAATGGTTTTGCATGTGTTAAGATATATTGCATGCTTAGTGTTGGTTATAGTTCTTAAATATTGAGATATGTTGTGTGAATGATTTAATGATATGTATGTTGATCAAGGAAGAGCAAGGTAAGTCCCATTTTAAGTGTTAGAAACCTCTAATAAGAAATTAATTTTTGGTCTTCGATCTTGTGTTTGTGGTTGTTGTGTTTTGTGTGAACTTTGTTTGCTCGAGTGCTGGAAGTTCACTGACACTCGAAAGTTGCGTTTTGAGGAGTTAATGAGTAGATAGATGAGTTAAGATTCATCTACTTTCATTAACTATAGAAGCTAGGCGATGGATCATTCTTTTTGAATCAGAGTGCGCAGTGGAAGTGTGGTTAGCTTAAGGATCGTCAACTAGGGATCAATGAACAGATAGATGAGTTAAATTGAAACATCATGAAATTCTAATTCATCTTCTTTCATTGATTGTAGACGTCGAATATGGTTAATTCTGGAGCAAGAATAGGCCTACCAAACAGGACTACATTCTCAAACCAGGAAGAAGAGGTGGATAAAAAGGGGTACATGATGCAACAATTCGCTACTGCAAGTGCGATCGGACTAGTCTCTATCTTGGAAGTGCTAAACGCTGAACCCTCTGTAGTGGCCAAAGCAACTGAAGTGGCCTCTATCCTAGATGAGGATCTCAAAAGAATCCAAGAAAGGAGGATCAACTTAGGCAAAGGTCAAAATAACAACTTCAAGCGCCGTAACAACAAGAGAGTCAGAGGCAATGAGGAGAATAACAACCAGATCTATAAACAACGGAAGCAACTGCAACAATAAAATGTGCAAAACTTGCCAAATCGTATTGCCCAACAATTCAACCATACCGGGAATAAGTGTGGAGTTTGTGGACAATAGGATCACATTAGGAGGCCATGCCCACGTGATACGGGAAGCTGCTATGCATGCAAAGAAAAATGGCATATTGCTCCCTATTGCACAAATAAGGTAAGTCGATGCAAATTTTGTGGACAACAAAAGCATAATGAGAAACCGTGCCCAAATGATACTAGAAGGTGCTACATATGCCGAGAGTTTGGACACGTCTCAACCTACTGCCCAGATAAGGAAAGGATGACAAGATCCAAACCAAATGAGAAAGTTCAAGCGCAGGTTTCTTCAATATCGTCAGAGGACGTAAAGGTATCAAACAAGGTCATTGAAGGTGCTCTTCTTGTCCTCAATAGAACAGCTTGAATATTATTTGACCTAGGAGCATCTTGTTCTTTTATCGTATCTGTCCTTATATTAAGTTTAGGGGAGCCGTTCCCTAGACTTAATTTTGAATTGTGGTTATGGTTCTTGTTGGGAGTATCGTAATAACAACTTAAGGGCTAGAGGACACCTTAGTAAGAAGTTGGGAATAAGGTCTGATTGTTGTATTGATATTGTTTGACTTCTGCAATTTTGACTTTTTGCTTGGTTGGAGTGGTTAACCCAGCATTTGGTGAGTGGAATTTGTCATAAAAAAAACCTACCTTAGAATACTAGAAGAACAAGAACAAATAGTTTGAAAGAGAAAAGAAAACTATATCTTGAGTTGTTTGGAAATTAGTTTCGGCATTTCGAGGAAGAAATATTTTCTAAGGAGGGGAGGATGTAATACCTGAAAAATTTGTATGCTTATTAAAATTAATATTTTAAGAGATTGATCTAAAAGTATGAAATTTTGATGCTTGTTTTTATTTTATTTTGGTCTATGTTTAAAGAGCATGAAAAGAGCTTTCCAACGCCACCGACGGCGCTCAATTCGGAGTTCGGAATAAAAAGTTATGTTAGTTTGCATTTTGATAAGTAGTCGGGGTACACAATTGATCGCCGGGATATGTGATTGATCTGGCGGGGTACGCGGTTAATCATCTGGGTATGCGATAGATCGCAATGATGGAAATTGAATACGGAAATTGCGATTTTGTTAGGATTTTTTTGAGAAGAGGATACCAAATCTTAACCAAACTTAAAGAAGATGTTTATCTAAGGATTTTGGAGCATTCTTATTAGTGGAAAGAGTCCATAATTTAGGAGGAATATTTTTAGAAGAGATTTCCCAAAACTCTATATAAACCCTTGTAGTGTTGGCTTGTGCTATTGAAATCCTAGCCCTAGAACGTCTAGAGACCTTTTTTTTCTCCTTCCCACGTTCACCCTTCTCCTATAAGGCTTCTTCTTGTGGGAGATTTCCAAGAGCTTGGAGCGGGAGCTTTGGAAGAAGCGGAGGAGACGAACAACGCGTAAAAAGCGGAATTTTTGGTGAATTAGGAGTAGGATGGTTTTTTCCTATTCTATTCCTATTCTTTTTCTTCTCATCTATGAATATTGATTCATTCATTCTTATTATTGATATATATACTGATTTAGATGGAATTTGGTTCACGATTGGTTATACTAATCTTATTGTTGGTTATGTTCTTCGCTATGTTCATGTTATATCCATACTATGTTCTTAGATGGGAATACTATCAATGTTTGATATCTACTGATTGTATTGAGGTCTGAAGTTCTAATCTTTCTATGTTAGTTCCTTGATTTCGTTGGTTCAAGTAGTCGCAAGTGCTGTCATAATTTAATTGTCCATATTCCAAAGGGTAGTTACTTAAAACTGCTAGGTATGATAAAAGATATGATAAAAGAGGGTACTTTAGTAATTCTAGATAATTCTAAGGTCTGTAATTGGTTTAGGAGGAGAGTAATAATGTCTGTTAATAATATATTATAATCTATAAAGTGTTACTAAGGAAAATAATCGAGTTTAATTAAGAATCTTAATCTTGGCTAGAACTATTTTTGTGCTGACAGTCTGTAGTAAATAATTTATAACTAATTTAAATAAAATCAGAAAAATATAAAATCAGTGGGATTATAAACTAGACTCAGAGAACTATCTATAGTAAAAGTTTCAAGATTAAATTCAATCTATAATAATACTGAGAGGCGTCGGAAGTCAACTGTTATGTAAAAATAGAACATTGTAATTAAGGTAAAAGTTAGGAAAACATTATCAAAGCAATGACATATGCTATAATAAGTATACTAAGAACTTTATATATATCATATAAGATTTTTCAGTAACTATTGCAGTAGAATGGACTATGTATAAGAATTAATATCATGGGATAATGAAGGGTGGCTTGGTATTTGATAAGTCGTGTGCTTCACTTGTAGTGTCGACTCGATTCGACTTTCCAATTGGAACTCAAATCATCATTCTTCATCTTCTAAAATAGTGATCTTTGAAGTCTAGACCCAGTGTGTCATAACTCAGTTGAGGATTAATATCGAGTATATAATTCGCGGTGTCTTGAGAATCCAAATGTCTTTAGTACTTTGTTTGTGTGTCGATTCAGTTTGAGTCTCTAATTGGAATATGCAATTCTCAACCCTATCTGTCCGTATTCTGATATTGAGTTTGAATAAGTGTTTCTTGGACATAGGTGGTGTATAATTAAGACTATACACTAATACTTATTAACACTACTGATATTGTATAATATGAACCAAAAAGTGTTATTACTATTCACTATATTTCTTAATATGGATTATCATAGTAAAGTTGGATAAGTAAAAAGACTAATCATATGGGGCAAGTCTAAGTGAGTAAATAAGCCAAGATTTCTGTTTTTCAGATAAGCGTTTGTGTCGATTTGAAATTCCACTTGGAAATCAAATCATCAAGGACCTATCCTTAAATCTTGACTTTGGATATATATTCATATTATAAACCCAATTGTTTTCTAGAATATTCCTATCTAAGGTTATGCATGAACATATGTGTCTCAAAGTATTGGTTCTTTTATTTCTAGTCCTATGGTGAGTTTTGTTATTATTTGAGATGTGAATCTCCTTGTTATTCTAGAAAGTGAGTCATATGTTGTTGAGATCCTTACTATTCTATTCATACTCCTGAAAGTGAGTTATATGTTGTTGAGAGTCTTTACTATTCTATTCATACTCCAGAGAGTGAGTCATATATTGTCGAGAGACCTTGAAGTTTTATTTATACACTATGAGTGAATCATTGTGGTAAGGGTTACCTTATTCTCAGAAAGTTGAGACCTCTGCTTTTGATTGAATCATTGTCCGATTTGAAATTGACCTATTTCTCCACTAATCGTTCGGTGGAATCATAGTATGCTCACGAGCCATTGCTAGGTCCAGTGTGACCTCCGATATTTATGGAACTTAGGTTCCTCATTGTCCCAAGGGAGGCAAATACATACGTTTAGGCTGCATGATATTACGGTAGGTCTGCAGTCTCCACTCATTGTGCCCGTAAGCACAGATGGGGCCAGCATCCTTAGACGCATGGCCGGGTTCCGAAGGGAGAACCTCTAGGATGATCTGGTAAGTATCCACGTAGTTGGTGCACAGCGAGCAGAAATTGAATCTCTTTGCACTTTCAATGTTGAGAGGTCTATGATTGTTGATTCTTCTTCCTATACCGGTGACTTGTTAGGAGTCGTATACTTTATTATCCTTTCTCTATACTTGAGAGCCAGGAATTTTTTTCGTGTTGACTGACCTTTCTTTTTCAGGCGTATAGACCTTTGGTTCAGTCCAGATGTTGTTGAATATCCATAATCCTTTGTTGTCTTTATTTCTCTTCTTTCTGCTTGATTCATTTTCAGTGGGTTTTTACATCCTACTGAGTATTTCTATGAAATACTCATGCATCCTCTGATGCAGGCGCGAAAGATAACTAAGACAGGACGGGTGCAGGAGCAGGAAGGTGACGCTGAAGCTCGAGGATGATTGGAGAGTTTTTAATTACTTGCTTAGTTTGATAACTTGATGTCATTACTGGCTGTTGTGTGCCATAGTTTTAATGATTTCTTTTGATTGACAATTTAAGTTTTTTTCTGTAATAATAACTAAATAGAATTCTTTCGATACATTTACAAGGTTTTATTTTGAGATTGGATGATGAGTTTCCTTGTTCATGAGAGTTCCTGGTAATATTGATTACACATCCTTTTGTGATGATGTAATTGGCTGATTAGTTCAACTATCCGAGTCGCATCCCAGAGTACCTACCTCACCAAAGATGGTATTTTTGAAGACTTCTACACTCCGATCGAGGTTAGGAATTTTGGGGCATGACAAGTTGAATCTAGAAAAGCATCTGTGAGTTCAAGGACAACCATCCACCCAATGACAAGTTATGTTCGTTGGATGACTTGTCAGGGAAACTGGCAGTGAATAGAAATAAAATAGTATATAAAGAGAGCAACTAGAGAGGTAGCATTAGTAAATTATCTGAGAATATCATTAATAGTGATTTCATAATTCTCACAAGGTGTATAGTGGGTTTATAGTAGTAGGTTTATTTTAATAGAATATTTATTTATTTAAATGAATTAAAGTAATAGGTTTTTAATTATTGATATGTTCAAAATTGATACCAAAAAATAATAATGCCTCAACGATTATATTATGTTTCGAATGATCATGGGCTCAAGATTTGGCTCACGTGATTTCTGTTTTGAATATAATGTTTTAAGTCTTTCGTCGACAAAAATTTTGTCCGATTTACAAGAATTTTGTGTATTTGAATTGTGGCATTACAAATCCACAAATTCACCACTGACCAGGTAACATGTAATACTTGCCCGAAGAAGGTAGGTACAATGTAGAACTGAATTTCTAAGCCAAAGTGAATCCCAAGTTGGAAAAAGACATCTATGGCTGAGAATAAGCAAAACCGTACTTCGGATAGAGGAATAATAAGTGAAATAAACTTGGAGTTAAAATATCTCACCCCCGTATACATCTACACTGACCGTCTGGAAATACACAGACGATATATCTACACTGACCGTCTAAAGGTGTAGTAGGCTGGCTAAGCCCTAGGGTGCCTTTTTTTTTTTTTTGGCTACTACCGTCCTATGGGCAACTCACACACACCACAAACCCACTCCCTACCTAGACCCACACATTCACTCCCTATGGCCCTTACCCCCTTTCCAAATATGCCAAGTTGAGATTTGAACCCAAAAACTCCTCCATTCAACTGGAGCATGATAACTCGCTATGTGCCTTGGGGGCAACTACTTAATCCAAGGGAAATGTACCTATAATATATAAAAAATGGAAATGCACCTACTCCCTCCATCTAAAATTCATTTTGGTTTTCTAATCCGAACATTTTAGTTCATATTGGTTTCGCAATTCAAACATGTACTTTTGGACAGAGAGAGTACGATTTTCGAACCTGGGTACAGGCCGCAACTGGGTAACTGAACCAAAATTCGATTTCAGTAAACCGAACCGTGGACCGGTCTACCACAAGACTCCCATTTTAGGGCAGCAGCTTCTCTCCTCCAGTGCCGTCCGCTGAACTTGACCACGCCTGAGTACGCGACGGCGACGGCGACGGCGACACCGGCCGGGAGAAGTTCTTCCTGACTCCTTCCATCCCTGGTACTGTCTTTACATTGCTTACTCGTTCTTCTCCATGTTCGTATTTTCTTCTGTTCATATGGGAACAATGTGAGGTCTTTTGCATGTCTTGCAGTGCTGGAAATGCATTTTACGATTTTATATTTGTTTTGTAAATGGAATCGTTGTGTTTGCACCCTTTTATTGATGAATGTTGTTAGTTTATTGA
This sequence comes from Houttuynia cordata, assembly GCA_039654745.1. Lineage (NCBI taxonomy): Eukaryota > Viridiplantae > Streptophyta > Magnoliopsida > Piperales > Saururaceae > Houttuynia > Houttuynia cordata. The sequence goes on from CM077502.1 coordinate 29,003,503, forward strand.
GAAAGAATGAAACTTGGTACTCCCTTCGTCCAATAAGCCTCGCTGCATTTGAAAACGAATGGAAAAAACGGAATTTTTACACCTTCTGTGTTTTGGGTCGTGAGGGAGCAGAGGAGCAAAGTCAGTCATGTAATGATGGACCCGTGTTTTTCTGATGCAGACAGGCTTCATTGGAAGGAGGGAGTACGTAGGAGATTAGTGACAGTGGCCTTGTTTCATTTACATGCCAACATTACTGCGAAATTTTAATTCATTTGATGCTATGCTTGGTCAGTGTGATTTGTGAAACAGGGTTTGGATTTGATGCTAGAAAGGGGTAATTTTTTTTTTTAAAAAAAAAAAGAAATTGCAGTCTCAGCAAATCCAAATAGCTGAGACTGCAATTTGGCTGTGATGCTCCCTCCGTGGCATATCAATGGCTCCATTTGGAAAATTTTGTCCCATATTAAGAGATCCATTTGGCTGTGGCCCCCATCATTCAATCGAAACATAATACACAATCTAAGTTTTTCCATTCTCTTAGCTGTGGGTCCTACAATTCAATAAAAATCACAATTTTTCCCAATGAAATTAGTAATATGGAATGGAGGGAGTACTTGGATAAATCATGTTTAGCAACCTAGGTGTTTACCGAGTCACTTTTTGGGAGCATCACAGTTTAAATTGTCATTTCAATGGTTAATACAAAAAGTAAGAAGCGGAAAAAAGAAGTGAAGTCTTTGTATTTCTTATAGTGAATTTCTATTTTGAAAAGATTATTTCATAGTTATCTTTTGTTGTACTTGGAAAAAAGATATGACAAGAGAATGAAGTTATAATGGTGCTCATGCTCAAAAGAAGTACTCATGGGCCATCTCGATTTGGCTGTATGCTGTTCAATTATGCTGTGATTGGAAAATATTTATGTCAGTAGTTTTTTTCTCAATGCTTAATCTTTGGATTCTTAATTGACTACTATCCGATCTTCGTTGCTGCTTTTGTTCTCTTTCAGTTTGTCAACTTGTTTTTCTACATTTGAGGTGACTTATTTGATCTAGTGTTGAAATAATTAATAAATATGTCTATTTTTTGGCGTACATCTTTTTACTACTGTTTTTTTCGATGCTAAGGTTTTTTGTTTGCTTGTTTTCTTAATCAGCAACACATTATTTTTTCTGTTTCCAGTAGCTGGAGATGTCTCTTCTTTGAATAAAAGGAAAGCATTAAAGGCATAGAGAATTGTATCATAAGGACACTTGGAGATTTTTTCTATCAATTGCGAAAGACAAGAAGTATGCTTCGATTAGCTCGGCGCCTTTTTACGCCTGCAACTAAGTTGTATTCTGATCTGTCTGCCATACATAACAGTCTCCATCCCCTCAAGGTTGACTACTCCAAATCCATGGTGCTTTATGTTTATTCTGATCAAGGTTACTAATGCATCATTTTCTATCATTACATTATGACATCCATGAACTGAAGCATCTATCTTAAACACTTCTTTTAAAGCTGATGCAACCTGGCTACTTATGAACTTTTATTTTTTTATGGTTGTGATGTTTGTTTTGAACAGCTTGGCAATCTCTCAATTGATCTTAGAGCGATTTCTTCCTCAATTCTGACTCCTCAAGACAGCTCATTCCCTCCTGAGTTGCTGTCAGAGAAGAAAGTACTAACCCCTGATCGCACTCCTGGTATGGGAAATATATTTGGTACATATGGTTTAAGTTCATCTCTGACTTGAATCTTGAAATATATTTTTGGAATATGTTATGTCGCGGTGTATCCATCTGATTCTGTCCAAATACACATATGGACAGGTTTTTTGTAGTTCATTGTCCATCTATGAATGGTTAATTGCTCACTATTGGCTGCTTTGTAATGCTTTAAACTAAAGATGGCTGGTGACTCTGTTATTTATTCATCATGATTCTGTTATTTGTTTATTATCTATCTTTCCTTGTTCTTTTCCAACTTTTAGTTTAGAAATGATGTCTTAATGAATGGTCCTCTGTTGACGTTGTTGTAGGACTGTATGAGGATCTCGTAACAAGAGTTACAAACTTCAATAATGAGGACAAAGGATTCATGGTATTGGCTGGTGATGTTTTTGACGTTCCCATTAGAAAAGATATTGTGCATCGTGTTGTGCGTTGGCAACTTGCAAAACGACAACAGGTTATACAAACTTCAATGATCACAACTTTTTGTTAGCTATGTTATCTTTAGCCTTTTTCTTTCTGTAGTTTTTAGGTGTTAGTTCTGTTGACTGTATTTAATTATTAGTTGCAACATTTTCGGAATGTTTACAGACATTTTCTTTCGCATTGGAAATATGGTTAAAAGTTACTGGCTAAATGAACTTGTGAAACTGAAACTATGTTGTTGTGAAATGGAGTTCTTGGTTCTCTGAAATATAAAATTCCTCTTCCTTTTTTTTACTGTTTTTAAGTATGATATCAGCTGGTGTAGACAAAGCAAACCTCATAACTGGAAGCAGCTTTTCTTGGTGATCGAAACTTATTGTCTGAAGAATCTCATAAGGTGTTAGATCCGTGGAATCTGTCTTTTATCTTTAATAACACAAGACAGCACACAAGGATGCTCTCTTATTTCGTGTTCCCTGCAGAATTTTAGATTTTTTGCCCGTTCACATGTCTTTCGTGTCATTTTTTATTTCTTTTGTGATCATTCACGTATGTCTTTCCCATTCTCCAAACCGTTCACTACAAAACTATTTCAGTGAGAGGATATAGCATCATTCTAATTTGCATTTTAAGTTGCAGTGGGATTGACACATTGTCATTTTTATTCTTCTACTCCATTTTTGAGTCATAACCATTATAGAATTTGCCAGGTTGTTGATTGTACATCCTCCTTATTCTTTAGAGAGCACTTAATGGACTAGATTGCATGCATGATTATGTCTATCTCTATTTCACTTGTTTCTTCCTTTTTTTTTTTCTCCAAATGAGTCTACATCAGAAAAAAATTTAAATTCTTTTTTTTGGTGGGGGGGGGGGGGGGGGGGGGGGTGGGGGGGAGGGGGGGATGGGTAAACTAGAAAATATGATTCAATCCCATCTGTTGATAGCTACACTACTATCTTTAGTTGATGCCTAAGATTTATTTTGTAAAACAGTTCCTCGACATTATTAAGTTACTGTCTGTTATGACTGAGAAATTGTGAAAAGAAAACACGATGATATATCTTGAACCATGCATATGCACGGAAAAGAGTTATGAATGCAGCGGAAAGGGTATGGTGATCCCAAACTGTGTGGGAAGATGGTTTCATGGTGTCTAAAGTGTTAATTTTCGTTTTCTTTATGCTATGTTCTGTCAATAATTTTGAATAGATTCCAAATTTTGTTAGTTTTAAAAGTTATTTAGTTACTATGCTATATTGAGCAGCTACTACATGCTATATATGACTTCGTTTTATCGTTGTAAACAATTTAGTTAGCATAAATGTTAGTAGGACATTTTGTCATTGTACTTTCATGTTGTTGAAAACACTTTATTTCATTGTGGATATGTATTTTGTTTCTGTACTTATGCACTGTTAATGTTCAGGGAACACATTCAACAAAGACAATAAGTGAAGTAAGTGGAACGGGTAGGAAACCATACAAACAAAAAGGCACTGGGAGAGCAAGGCATGGAACACTACGTGGGCCTCAGGTTACATTGCAGGCTTTTATTTTATTTCTCGTCATGGATTTCACTTAAGCATGTCAGTTAAGAGTAGTGAGATTAGTTATTACCAGTTACCATTTTCTTTTCATGTTTTGCTGCTACTTTTTACGCAATTGTAGGTTATTTAAGAGTAAATCAACAGTCTGTTTCAAAATAAAGCTCTAGTTTTTTTTTATTTGTGGCCTTTAATTATTTTCTGCTGAAAATTTCTGATGCTTGGTCAATGATGTCAGTCTCTTTTTCTGTGATTTTGTCTGCTATCTGTTTAAATTCTTACTCATAGAAACCTCGATTGTGTGGTCAATGCAAAAATTTATGTTAGTTTGGAATCTTACCTGTCTGTCGTACATAGTCACTTTTGATCGGGCTATTGCCAAGTTTTCAAACTAATGCAGAAGGTATTTTAAATGTATGAGCAGTTCAGGGGTGGAGCGGCAATGCATGGGCCGAAACCACGAAGTCATGCAATAAAGTTAAACAAGAAGGTTCGGCGCTTGGGATTAAAAATTGCGTTATCTGCTCGTACAGCAGAAGGAAAGGCAAGGAAATAGCTCTTTTGCGTTCTCATGCTTTTTTGTTTCATTATATATATATATGTATATATATATATATTTAAATTTTGGTTGAGCATTTGTTATTGTAAGATCTGGCAGTTACCTTATTTTGTATGTGTTGCTTGAAAGAATAGGACTTACATTGTAGATAGTGTAATATGATAATCAAAAAAAGAAATCATATGCAAAGAAATATCAGAACCATTATTGACTTTGCTTTAGTTGGTTGATTGGTGAGTCATCAACTGAGCAGGGCTTGTTACTAACGTAGTTTATGCTATTATATGCAAACTATATATTGTTATTAATAAATTTTTAGTTAATTCAAGGTAAGAAATTTTTTTATGGTTTCAAAATTACTATGAATAGATGAAGCATCATGAAGTCTTCTGAAATTATTGTGTAAAACTTGTTACATTCATCATGAACTGATGACTCCATTAAAAAAATTGGAATCTATATCTATACTTATGTTAGAAGTAAAAGGGTGAGAACAGATAATTTTGTGTGATGCCAGAATTGCCCTCACTAGTTCATGAGATATTTTTCTATGAAATATATATGATAGTACTAGAGTGAATATAATTGTGGATCCACCTAGATCGATACCTTCTTAAGGTCTTCTCACCCTCGCTCTTTGTCTTTCGGTGTTATCTCCTACAAATCCTCCCTGGATTTTAACTAATGCCTATTCTTCCAATCAAGTCACTGTCAATATAAGGAGTCAATGCCCTTTATGATACCAATTAGTGTGGTGTGAAAGTCCCCAATTTGTACCAATAAAGGTAGGAAAAGGACAGGGGAAAGGTTGTTGGCTTGCTTAATTACAATTTACAATCCTACATATTAAAAGTTGGAACTTAATATCAATTCACTTAAAAGAATGTGAGGCCCTCCTCCCCCTTAATTTTCTTAATTACAAAAGACCCAGTTCACCCATCTGTCAGACCAAATCATGTTTCTGCATGGCTAAATCAACAGTTTACATCACGCACTCCCATAATCCATATTCTCTTTGGAGCATCCACTTCAACTTCACGTATAATATAAAGAATAATTCTCAGTTCGTTAAGGGAAAATTTCCAACTAGAATGTCTTATTCTTCTGAATAATACATATTTGTAGCAATGAAATTATATGTGAATTCCAATCTGGCGGATCAAATCTTATATCTGCACGGCTAAATCAATAGTTCAGGTCACACACTTGCATAATCCATGTTCTCTTTGGAGACTTTACTTAAACTATACGTATAAGATAAAGAATACTTTGCAGTTAGTTGAGGGAAATTTCCAACTATAATGATCTTATTCAATTTAATAATACATTTTTTGTAGCAATGAAATCCTTTTGTTCCTCCAATATTTGATTGATTACAAATATCTATAATCTGTTCTGTTTTTCTATGAAGGGCCTGAACCTTGTGTCATTTATAAATGCATTAACATAAATACGACAGTGAGGAGAGGTAATACAAAAGCATGTAAACTATAAAAACAGGTCAGACTGTGACATTCTTAAAATAAAATTTAAAATATTTTTATAATCTATACAGTAGTCGGAATAATTGCAAAAACTGACAGAAAGTTGATCCTCTTTTGATTATGAGAGCTCTCCCCTTCAGCTTATAGACCTTTTGAAATTTGGGGGGCGATTATCCCCTTCTTCCTATTATTATATAATAAAGCTTAGGGTATTGAGTGTGCCCATGGTAATGAATATCAAGTTGGGAGGGATGGATCTTCCAAACTATGGGAGGAGAATTTTTAAGCATCAAGTTTATTTGTAAGAATCCAAAGCAATTATTTTGGAGGCCCAACAAAAAAGGCATCCCATAGTCATAATGACCGCTAAAGTTACATTAAGTAGCCCAAGCTTTGTTTGAAGGAAAGGAGGGGTTGGCTGCCCTTATGAATTGTAAAGGACGGCTAGACTGAAGGGTAGAGGTGTCACCATCTGAAATCCTTATGTTCGGTTCTGCTAGACTGAAGGGGAGAGGTGTCATCATCAGAAATCTTTTATGTCAGGTTCTTGTATTATTTAGGCTGTTGAATAGATCATAATGCTCTTTATAGGTTTATATGGGATATTTGTTATTCATATGACTCTATATAGCTATTTTGATGTAGTATTCGCAAATCCAATTGATTGGGTAATTATTCTTATGAAAATTGAATAGTTTGATTATTCATTGCATTACGCCACCAATCTGTAGGGGCGTTTCAATATGATATCCTCGGCAAATTCAGACCCGATTCAACGCGAATCTAACCAGTCCGATTGTTTTTGTGTTTGGATGCTAAGATTCAATGGAATGAAAAATTATGTCGGAAGGATGATTCAGGTCCAAATCCTCCTGAATCACTGAATCTCCTCATGTGTTCAGACAAATTCAGATTCCCAGAATTTTCTATCCAAACATAAAGGCATGTTATTGCTAATTTTGCCAGAATTTATTCCACTGGAATCTAATTTCGATTCCTTTGCATTCCGTATCCAAACAGCCCCATAATTTGTTATAACCACGGAAATACAATGATATGGGTGTGGTATTTGCATATCCAATTGAGTGGTTGATTGTTCTTGTGAAAATTGAATAGTTTTTACGATTAGCAAAAAGCCTACGACAAAGTGTCGAGACAGTTCATTTAGAGTGTTTTGAAGAAGGGAGTTATAAGAGGGTATATAGATATCATAAAAGATACGTATGAGGGGGTTGTGAGTAGTGTGCGGACATTTGTAGGGAAACCAAAGCGTTCTCGGTTATGGTAGGTCTCCGTCAAGGGTCAGCCTTAAGTCGTTATCTTTTCGCTTTAGTTATGAATGAGTTAACTAGACATTTGCAAGATAGTATACCTTGATGTATGCTTTTTGAAGATGATGTAGTTTTAATTTATGAGAGTAAAGTAGGTTTGAATACAAAACTAGAATTATGGAGGGAAGCTCTAGAATCAAAATGCTTCAAAATAAGTAGGACTAAGACAGAGTGCATGGAGTTTAATTTTAAAGAAGGTAGAACCTTAGATGAATTTGATGGGTAAGAAGTGCTAAGATGTGATTAATTCCGTTAGTTAGGATTCATTATCCATAAAGAAAGGGATATTGTTAGTGATGTGGTGCATAGGATAAATGCGGGGTGGGCAAAGTGGAGGACAGCACAACGAGTTTTGTGTGATAGACGTGTTCTAAAAAGGCTTAAAGGCAAGTTCTATAGGATAGGCATTAGACCTGCAATACTTTATGGAGCGGAGTGTTGGGCACCAAAGAGAAGTCATATAGATAAGTTGAATGTAGCTGAAATGAGAATGCTAAGGTAGATGAGTGAGATAACTAGGAGAGATAAGATTAAAAATGAATATATTCGTGAGAGTTTAGGGGTAGCTCCTTTAGGGAGAAGCTGAGGGAATGTAGGTTGCGTTGGTATGGGCATACGAGTAGATGCCCGTGTGAGAAGATTAGAAGGGATGTATGTAAATGGTGCTAAAAGAGGAAGATGAAGACCTAAGAGAACTTGGATGAAGTTAATAAAAAGGACATGACTTTACAAAAGAGCTGACATAAAACAGTCTTGAATGGAGGCCTAAGATCTATGTCGCCGACTCCAAATAGGTGGGAAAATGCGCTACTTGGTTATGATTATGATTGTTTTATGCCTCTATCCTTTTATGTGGTAAATGTCCGAAAAATAAATCTTTTCCTTTAATGAAAATTTTGTTCTGTATTTGATCGAGTATCTTTTTATAATAATTGTAATAGATTTAACACTGTAATTTATTTAGTATTTGATAGGGTTTGATTATTGGGTTCCATTTTCCTGCCCTTTGGTTCAACTAGATCATGTTTTAAAATGATGATCGGTGTGAAAGTAAATGTAAGTTGAGTACTTTGAATAGGCTAGTAAGGTTTGTCTTCGGACATATATATAATGTAAATTCCCTAGATTGGCCTTATATGCAAATGAAGATGCTATAAGCCACAAAGCAACAATTATGTTCTTCTTTTGATTTGATGCAACAAATCTTAGTATGAGTATAGGATTATTGATTTTTTTTATTATTTCCTTTCGTTCTTGCTTAGAATTGATCTTACAAGTACACAGGAAACCATAGTGACAACTGACAAGTTAGGGATTTGGGTTCAATTCTGACAGGTATTATTTCATTTTGGTTGGGAAAATTCAGTGAAAGTTTAAGAACATATAGCTGAGGTGGCCATAGGGTGAGTCTCAAAGATTAACAAATTACTGAAACCCTCGATCTAAAAACTAACTTGTTAATGCAACACTGACCCAAAAATCCGCCGGTACAAAAAAGTTGGACCAAACCTGAAATGGTGATACCTGGTGGGGGGGCAATGCTTGGTACACTTAAATCCTTTTAGGTAAGATTCATATATTCTCTGAGAATAAATGAAGGAAATTATGCAATTTGACAGCTTATAGTTTATGATGACCTGATGGTTCCTACTCACAAGACTAAGAACATTGTAAATTACGTTGCACAAATGGAGGATACCAAGAAGCTCCTGCTAGTGGATGGGGGTCCGATTGATGAGAAGCTGAAATTGGCGACACAAAACTTGCACTACGTCAATGTTTTGCCATCAATTGTAAGTCAGTCAATCTATCTCAGCTTCATATAGTTCTATTTTTAATTTTACTCGGGTTTGAAAATGACATACTTTGATCTTCACTTTTTCTTTACACTAGACTTAATCTTTGTTTCATTGTAGCCGTGAACAGAATTTGTATTGTCATGGTGAAAACCTTCCAAAGTTTTTGACTTCTTAGAGATGATATTTTATGACAATGCTTTTCTTGCTCGTGCAGGGTTTGAACGTTTACAGTATCCTGCAGCATGATACACTAATTATGTCGAGAGATGCTGTTAAGCGGATTGTTGATAGGATGCATACACCCATCAATCGATAGGGACAAGGGCCAAAGATTTATTGTAAACCTGAAGTTTCGATATAAACTTCAAGCCATTTTTTAGCAAAGTTGTGACAGGAGAGTAGTTTTGTGCATTTCATGCTCTTGGCATGTTGGATGTCGCTGAGGCATGATGACGGGCGTTATTTATCTTTGGTGAAACAACTGTTTACATAAAGAGTATGAAACTTCTGTTCTTTTGTATAAGTTCAGGAGTTTTTAGCATTTTGGTTGGTTTATGCTCGTTACAGTTTATTTTTTACCTTTGAAACTTCCTGTTTAGACTAAGTGAATTCATTTTATCTCTAATTGTGTCCCTGAATAAAAAAATTGTGCAAGGTGAAACACTAATTGCATGTGCTAGCTCACCATAGATCATGCATGGGGCTTGCACAGAGGAAAAGTAGCGTATATGGCATTTTCCCATTGAAAATGTTGCGAATGCTCGCTGCCACATTGATGTGAGCATTCTGCGACTGTAATATTATCATCTGTTGCAGGTATATTTTTTTCTTCTCATTTTGTTGTACAGTATTTAGCAGCCTAGCACTATTCTACCATCTATGTGGACAGAATTTTCTTGGACTTGTATAAAGATGGTGAGGCTTGTCTAACATGTGAGTAGTTGAGGAAAACAGATTTTATATTTTTGGGTTTCCCATTACTGGCTATACCCTCATAGCGCACAATGTTTTTAAACCGATCAGGCAATCAATCCAGATTAGTGGCCAGTTGCCCGATTGGCATATCTATAGAATTATATGCGTACTGGCATTCTAATACATGAAAAATGTTATAAGCATGAACCAACAGGGTGTTGGTCTGATGGCTATGGCATTACCTTGAAGTAGAGGTCCTGCATTTGAACTCTCTCTATGCACCACCCAAGGGGCGGTGGGGATACAATGCTCTAAAGTCTTTAGGGGTAGGCTGGTTACCCTACCCCTAAAGACTTGAATGTTATATGTAATAAAAACATAATACACCCTGTGTCCAAAAAATTCTGGCCCTATTTGGAAATGAGTAAATTTAATGGACTCTAAGTCCCGTGCAAAAATAGAGTTCCCTCCACCCACTTCCGTGTTTTTGGACGTAAGGGAACATTTAGTCACGGTTTTGTTTTTTCCCTAATGAGGCCACTTTACTTTTGGAAGGAGGGAGTATAATTAAACAAACAACACACTCATTAGATTGGAATAAGTTTAAAGCATATAAGTAATACATAACTACATTTAAACACAACCACTATAATACAGCCATAATCATCAAGATTCATACTCCTTTCTACATTTCTCCCTCTGTAAATACCTGTCTGCATTCGAGAAAAAATGAAGTGATTTTAGATCATTTTGGTTTTCTATAATGCGAACAGGTACTTTGGATGTAGGGAGCAGTGTTATGGTCAGTTTAAAAACAGTGTGTGGCCGGGTCAGTTCAAGCGGCCCAACAGAACCAGATGGCTCAGCCGAAAAAATATTTGAAGCTACGATTTAAGGGGCCGTTTGGGGCGTGATTAGAAGCAAATATCTAGAGTGGATTTTGGATGTTCATTGTAGCATTCATATTTTTTTCATATACAACGTAAAATACACCTGAGGTATTTCAGCGGGATAGCAGCAACATCTACGCCCCAAACGGCCCCGGTCGAAACAACATATCGAAATGACCAATTTAACCTCACGTAGTCGACGATCTGCCCACTGGAGTTCCCCGTGTCTCTCGGTTCGTTCCCCAGACACTAGAAAGTGAACTTCTGCAGCGCAAGTATCGCCGATTAATCGCCGGATTCAGATGGCCGAAGAAATCGCTCAGGCTAAGTCGCCGGAGCAACTACGAGCGGACGTCTCGGGTTCTCTTCTTTTCAGTCTCTTTTTTTCTTAGTTTTTTTTGCTCTTTTTTGTGGTAATTGTAACTTTAACTCGATCTTTTTTGATGTTCAACTTCTATGGAAGATTTTTATGTTGTTTTTCTGTTCGTTACTTGTGCTACTAGACGGTTGTTTTGTACTTCTCTTGGACGGGTGTAGCTAAATTGCGTGAACATTTGAATTCGGAATATGGTTTACCCTATTTTATAGTACTACTTTATTTTGAGAGTTGTAGTTGTCGACTGGAAGGGGGAGGTAAAGGTTATGTTTAGTTGGCTGATGCTTACTAGCCCAGAAGAGTGACACGGCTGGGGGTGCACGCTTCATGTTTGTAACTCACAAGTAGGCGACATAAATTTGATGAGAGGGTATTCTCAATTCACATTTCTCTTGAATGGTGTAACTAAATTGTGTCAATGTTTGGGTATGTTGACATCCGTGTGCTTGACTAGAGTTTGAAGATGAAGATGAGAAGTTTGTAGTGTGGCTTCCATCTTCAGGTCCGATCACGTAGCGAGGAAAATAAAGGAGTGAATTTCTTTTTCGTATTTGCAATAAACTGATTTCTTCTTTGTGAATCACTTTTTTTCTTGGAAGCTTTATTCCCTTTTCTTTCTGCCGTAGGGAAGTTGTTGATAGAATGCCAAGGTCTAGAAGATTAGAATTTCCATTTATTACGATGGACGAAAACTTCAATGAATAGAAATATCAATGGAAAGAAACCTTAACCGAAACTCCGTCAAGAGTTCATGTCTTATCGTGCACTGAAACACTGGTTTCTCTTTATCCAAGTAGATGGAAACTTAAATTTGCATGAACGCAAAATACTTTTAAATTGGCTTTTGGATATTCTCAAAATTTTTAGATTGATATCCTTGCTGAAATTGAACGCAGATGGAGGTGGATGGTGCAAAAGAAATTGAAGAAGTGAGACCATTTGTTGATGGAAAAGAATTAAATGCCGATAGTGCCAAATATGGAAGGGAAGATTGCCACAATAGCAAAGACGAATGTGAACCATAAATAGGGATGAGGTTCGAGACTGTTGATGAAGCATATGAATTTTACAACCGGTATTCCGTGTAACAAAGGTTTCAATATTCCAGCTAAAAAAGCTTTTTACATTCTTGTTTTTTTATGAAGCTTATGTAATTTACCATAGGTATGCTTATGATAGATGTTTTGGTATTGCGAAAAGGCATAAAAGAAAGAGAGAGGGCGTAAAATATGAGGTCACAGTCAACTGTTGTAAACAAGGTAAGGCTAAAGAGATGCAAGGCCTCCATAGGAAAAGGCCCAAAATGTCATACAAAACGAATTGTCAAGCAAAGATGGTTGTGAGGTTACACTGAGATGGCTTGTGGTATCTAGAAAGTGTTGTATTGGAGCATAATCACTGTTGTACACCAAATATGGCCCGTTTATTTTACTCACACAAAAAAGTGTCTAGCTGTACAGAAGCAATTAGAATACAGTGACCGAGAAGGGGTCCAGCCATGTCAGTCATTTCAAAATCTACTTCAACACGACAGGGGACATGAAGATTTATTGTCCACAGAGAGAAATTGTAGAAATTATTTGACAAAACTGAGACACGGGGAAGTGGAGGAGGGTGATGCTCAGGCAATAGTTGATTATTTTAGTCAAAGGATGAAAGAGAATCTGTTCTTCTTTTATTACATAGATGTTGATGAGTTGGGGCGGTTAAAATAGATCTTTTGGGCTGGTGCAAGGTCGAGTGCATAATACTCTTATTTTAACGATGTGATTATTTTTTACACTACTTACTTGACGAGAAATTATGATATGCCCTTTTCTCCTTTTCTTGGTGTTAACCATCATGGGTCTTCGGTGTTATTGGGAGCCGGATTGCTCTCAAACGAACTACAGAAAGTTATGTGTGGTTGTTCAGAAGTTGGTTAGGGTATCCCCGAAGGCCATAATAACAGATGAGTACAAGGCCATAGGTAATGCTATAGCTGAGGTGTTCCCAAACAGTAAGCATAGGCTTTGCATTTGTCATATTTTAAATAAAGTGCCTAAAAAGTAGGTGGTTATGCTAGGTACACAGAAATAAGATCAGGGCTTTATGATGTAGCGCATGATTCTTTGCATAGTACACAATTTGAGGATGGATGAAATGGGATGATTGATGAATTTGGCTAGAGGAAAATACATGGCTACAGTCATTGTATGAGGAAAGGCATAGATGGGTTCCTGCATTTGTGAATGATACATTTTGGGCAGGCATGTCAAGCACGCAATGGTCAGAGAGCATGAATGCTGTTTTTGATAAGTATGTGTTATCAAGGACATGCTTAAAAGAATTTGTGGCTGCATATGACCATGCATTGAAGGCAAAGTATGACTAAGGAAACTATAGACGACTTTGGGTCAAATGAGAAACCACCATGCATATGACTCGAAGTAAATTGGAAGCTCAAATTGCCCAAGTATACACATTAAATATGTTCAAAAAATTCCAAGCTAAGTTACAGAAGGGCTTGGATTGCTCATTTTTGCTAGTGAAGACAGAGGGAGCCATATGTGCCTATGAAGTCGGTGAAGATATACATGAGGAGACTTATGGTTATGAGGTTTATTTTAAGGAAGCCGAGTCGGAAATCCATTGTATTTGTAAGAAATTTGAATTCAGCGGAATCTTGTGTGCTTATGTGGTAATGGTGCTCAGGGCACAAAGGATTAAGCAGATTCCGGAGAGATATATATGTCATAGGTTGAGAAAAGACTTCAAGCATAACTGCGACATAAAACTTCCAAGGACTATCAATGCTCCACCAAATAATAAACTGGATAGATATGATAATTTGTACAGTCTTGCCTTCAGTCCTTCCTAAGATTGTTGAAATAGGGGCAACCACGAGTAGTGGGTACAAGTTTGTGAAAAACGCTCTTAAGAAAATGAGTTTTAAGGTTGAAGAACACTGTTTGAATTGTAAGCGGGATGGATTAAAAAGTAGTTGGATGGGATTGTCACAGACACAAACATTGCGGAAAATGATGATGCAAACTGTATACCTTCTAAAGTTATGTCACTGTCAAAGAGGAAAATAAGTGCTTCTGAGAAGGTATAAGGCTTAGATAATGAAGGTTCATTATAGTACATTAGGAAGTTGCATGCTTACATTCCCCTTAATTCTTGCTGAATAATATGCTCTATGTTTTTGCAGGCCACTCAAATAAGAGGTTCTTCATCTGAGATCATGCTATTTTCTACTCCTATTGGTGCACAAGAAAGGTTTGCACCTTACGGGACTGGCCTACAGGTCATCTGTCTTGCAGGATTCTCGTTGCAATTGCAGCAGCAACCATGTAACGCCACTGGTTCCCACATCAACAATCAAAAAGCTAGGAACTTGGGTGATTGACACACCTTTTTTAGAATGTCGATGTAATGCACTCTACTAATATGTTTATAGATGGAATGTTAATGGGATGATTAGAATTTCAGAATGCCTTAATGTGATGGGGAAATTTTTTAGCTTCAAGTTTGATCTTATGAGACGTGTAATGCACACTTTTCACAGGTATGATTGTTGTCTTTCTGAAGATGAGCCTGCTTGTATGCAGGACCGTTGACTCATGAGAGATACACTTGTTTTTGAACTTCTTGGGTTTATTTTCTTTCTAAAGCTGTGGGGGGGTTCTTTGACTTTGAAGTAGAAGCAAGTTAAAGGCCTCTTTTATCCTAGTATGTTAGTTGCCATGCAGTCATCTCACCTAAACAATCCTCTAGCTAACAGACTTTCACAAACTTTATCTGAGCTTAGCCTTCACGCATAATGTACTGTTTCAAGAGCTTTCACCATATGTAGAATTTCTCCTGTCATTTTGTGCTTCCAAGGGCGGTTATTGTTATGGGTTTTGAATTTGATTAGTGGGAGCAACCATATTGTTCACCTTGTGGAGCTGCCCCATAGTGTATGCTACTATATTGATTGGAAACATACTGAGGGCAACTGTCCCGCTGTGATTTAGCTGGCTGCATACCTGCATAAGCCAGTTCATCACAATGTTATTCATTCAAATTGACAAAACACTGAAATGATCAGAGCCTTGTTTTTGTGCAGCCCAAGTTATAAAGAGAGACTAGCCCAGAAGAGTGACAAGGCTGGGGGTGCACGCTTCATGTTTGTAACTCACAAGTATGGCAGATTAATTTTATTGTCTTGATCAGTAATCTAGCTGTTAAGATTTCTATAGTTCTAACCTTTTGTTGCGGTTTGTTTAATAGGACCAATGCTGAATATCATGAGAAGTGGTCCAGGCGATTGGGTTGGAGGTTTTTTGGTACAAAACATGAAGGAACAAACTTCCGTAAGGAATAAACTTCTTTATGTCAATATTGTAGTATTTTTTTAAAAAGAAATGGGTGGTGATGAAGCAATTTTAAACTGTATCAACTCTCTCTATTTCTAGTGTGAAGATGCAACTACACTCTCTGTGGTCTACTTCAATTTAAACCTCAGAAGTAATGAACAAAACACCAGCAATGGATGTTTAGAATTTCCATTATTTTATGCTCTTGGGATGAACTTACACTAGAGTTTTTGTCATTGTCAATTTTACCAAATAATTTTCAATCTTCTTGGTTTTTCTAAAAAGTACTAAGTGCTTTAATTTAGGGGGCACTTGAAAAATTTTCGAGCATATTGCTACTAAAACATCGCATAGATGAAATTCTTTATGACCAACGAATGAATTGTGAATTGCACTGTATGTGTTTTAACCTGCGTGGTGTTGGGGTTTTAATTTTTAGGTAATTCCGAGTTGACAAAGTCCTCTTTTATTGAGTCATGTTTTAATTAACGAACAAGCTGGATGGGTCAAACCCTTCTAACCTAAGGGTCTGTGTATTAAAGCTACTTTTCACTATTTCTCCTCTCATAGATGCGCATGTAGTCCATTTTATGTGTAAATATTCTCTGGATTGTTGAGTTCTTCCTCTTTAAGTTTATGTTGTCTCTTCCGGTATTTATTAGGATATTATGATACGCATACACAGAGATTGTTGTGGGACAGGATGTCAGGACGTGTGGAACTTGAGTGACCATATCTATCCTGGTAATTTTATGCCCAACAAATGTCTAATTTCCTTTATGCGAGCGGTCTATTTTATAGCAGCTTACTTCTTTGGTTGATTTCGCTGGGCAGGCAGACCAACTGGAGCGAAGTTTGACCGGTTAGTCGTCCACATTGACTAGTATGCATGCATTATTTAATTTATGTCAATGCAAGAATATGACCATTCTGAAAGTTGTATCTACTTCTTTTAGGGTGTTCATGCGTTTTTTATTTACCTATGTGTTTCTTGTCCTTTAAGGTTTTTTTACTTTGGAATTGTGCTTATCTGCTTTGCTTTTGGAGAATGCAAGGAAATTTCTCAGTTTTACAATGAGATTCTCCCTTATTGAGCTTGGGGATGACCATTTTCTTCAGATCATTGTCAACCTGGTGAAATTGAAACTGATTATGTTGAAGCTGATTAGCCAATTGCAGAAATTGAAATTGCTGATGTTGAAGCTGACGAGCCAATTGCAGACATTGAAGATAAGGTTGGTTTGTGAATCTCAAAATTGCACATAATGACTGGTATATATTTTATTTTCTTCTATATCTCTGAATTCGTATTGCCATTTAGCTTATTTTCTATCCTATATGTCACTTAGAGGCACCTTTTGACCACTTCCTATTTCAGCTCTCATTGAAACAGATTAGATTTTTTGTATAAAAAAAAACTGAAACAGATTGGATTTTTGTAAATTAGCGAGTTGTAATATAGATGGTTACCATGGTAATCACATTAGATATAAGTTCAAACTACGTAAGTTAACAAGTCATTGAGGTTAAAGTTGAAAGATAAGTAACTTGCCAATCTTTTTCTCACATGACCCTGGTGGCTTTCTTTGATTAAGGATGTCAAGAGTTTATGATGCCATGATTAGGTTAACAGCTAGTCTCATTATCTTTTGTACATAGTTTGAATTAGGACATCAGGAATGCATTATGCGTTGCATATGGATGTACATTAAACTGTTATCGTTTGCATTCTTTCCTAAGGGATCATGATCTACTCTCATGATCCACATGGTCCTCTTCACGTTCTGGGCTCCTGAAGCTAATGGCTAGAATGACTGTAGTCGTAATTTCTGCTCACCTACACCTTACACCACAAGCACTAAAAGGTTCCATAAATACCAGCTGCTGTCGTGTATTTACCTGTATCAATCATGCTAACATACATGATACTTCTCTTGTTATTCAACTATGGTGAGGCGGAAAATGTAGGCGTTTTGGCGGACTTGATGAAATTCGGAGCTCATAATGAAACAACAAACAGAAAAAAGGAAAAGAAAAGAAAGAATAGTACTGGGTGAAAGAGTGGATTCCTTTATGTTGTCAGAAGGGTGGCTGGACAATGTATCCCTCACTCTGCCTGATGCCTACATTGTAGAGTCATTCTTTTTTGTCAAAATGGCATATTTCGTCTCACCTAATACTTCTCTTTTTTGTTCTTTTGTCTGTTGTTTCATCATGTGCCCTACCTCAATTAAGAAAGAATCCCATGAGAAGCCGTCATTTGGTGGCAGCGATTCCAGCACATATGTTTAATGATATGTGCTGGTCGTGTCCATGGTTCCTTTAAGTGCTTGAAATTGTGCAAGATGCAGTCTCGACAGTGAAAATGGTTTTGCTGCCTGTTAGAGACGATGTTAAATGAGGAGCTTACTCCTCTCCCAGCCATCACCTTTCAGGAGCGTGACTATGAAGAGAAGCCATGTGGAACCAGAATCTTAACTTGTAATTGGGACGAGAAGAAGGGCCATGTTGAGGCATCCAAGGCTGCTGCTGGTTGGAGGGCTACCTTTTCCTTTTGCAGACCTAATACCAGTATGTCATGAAATATCTTATAAGTGTAGACACATGATGTACTTCAATTTTTTCTTAGTTCACAACCTAAATGTTGTATCTTAAGACTCTGGCTATTCTCAATTAGCCAAAATGCTTATTCTCACTATTGACTTCTGTATGATCAGTACATCCTCTTGTTGTCAGAGTATCCTGCATGGATAAATTTGGAGATGTAAGTGCATTAAATATCTGCTTCTCTTCTTAGTGGAGTGGGACCAGGCCAATTTCCATCAGCTCAGTACATTGTATGTCTTCCAGCACCATTGGTGGCATAACTCCACCTATAACTAACTCTCTATTCAACCACTTTCTGAGTTGATTTGCTGGTTCACTCGAGCCTTTTGAGGATCCTTTTCCCCGGGTCAGTTGTAGCTCACTCTATGATTGGCCTGTTCAGTAGTTGAATAGGTTCAGAATGGGAACATCCCTCCCATCCATTGTGCAATCCAAAATCACCTCTTGGGGTAGTTGCAATCCCCCAATTCTGAAGAGAAGAGGGTAGTGCGGAAGAAAATCCTATGCACCTGCCTGGCATGGCGAGGGGGGGGGGGGGGGGGGGAGCCTTTTCCACAGCTTTCAACAAGAAAAAGGTCAACTGACCTAGAAGCCCTTTTTCGTAGGCTTAATTCCTGTCCTATGAGGATTTACTGCCTATAAAAAATCCTCACCTTTTTGCTACTCCCTAAATAGCCTCTCAATAATCTGAAGCCAGAAAGTGGTGAAGATCGTGATGAAAAATCTTGAGGTTGGGTAAACAGACCACCATTTTCATATATATTTGCTGCTTATTAAATGCTTGTTCAAGTTATATTCTTTGTAGTAAGCTTGTTCATTTTATGTGACTGGGTGCTTCATTTTATGTGACTGGGTGCTTTGCAGAATGAGACAAGTGATGTGTGACAAAGATGAGACCA
This sequence comes from Houttuynia cordata, assembly GCA_039654745.1. Lineage (NCBI taxonomy): Eukaryota > Viridiplantae > Streptophyta > Magnoliopsida > Piperales > Saururaceae > Houttuynia > Houttuynia cordata. The sequence continues at coordinate 29,022,379 of CM077502.1, forward strand.
TACATTTTCTGAGAAAGGAGATTCAATCTGTGGTGGAGAGCTTAAAAGGAGTACAGGTTCCAATGGCTGATCTCCTTATTGAGCGAAAGGAAACAAAGAAAGCTGAGAAAGAGGTAAACAATATCATAAAGGACCTAAAGGATCAAGTTGTTGAATTGGAAAGACTAATGAATGACATGAAGTCTTTTGCTCCGAAGAGAATGCTTGAAATGGCGAATAAGCTTCAGAATCTGGAAGAAAGGTTGCAGAAATCAAAAGAGGTAACATCATGTGTCCAATTTTTCGTAATTGGAGGGGCAAACTTGTGTAGTTTACCTTTTCATTGTAAGTAATATTTTTTGTTCTGAGATGACCTGTTATCTTAGGGCAAGCGTGCTGTCAATTTAGCTTGTGGTTCTGTATTGATTTAGATCTAGTATTTTAACTGAGATGTGTACTCAGCCTCTCAAATTTGCTTTGAGATACCTGCCTACCAGAGCCATCATTAAAATTTTAGAAATCCGTACAACTCCGCTTCTTCATAGCTCAGAAAGGGGTGGATAATTAATGCCACCATTTTCTGTAATGAGCTTTATTGTTGAAATGCATTGTATCTTTTACGGAGTTGCCTTCCTACGAGAGGACAGCAGTGAAATTCTTTTCAAAACACTCACCTTCTAGTTCTTCAAACATTGCACATGGATTGATGGTTGGAATCAGACATTCTTTGATGAACTTTATTTATAGCTTCTAACGAGAATATTCTGCCATTCTGTAGGAGCATCAATTTTAGCTGAGTACATTTAAGATGCTTTTGTCACAAAGCTGCAGAATCTATTAGCCTGATCTAAAGATTTGAGGAGGCTGAAGCAACTATTGCTGAGGCAGATGTCATGGTTAATGCTTTACTAACTGCCAATGAGGCTGCTAAGTTAGAAATTGAGAAGTACATGAAAATAGAATGTCTTTAGAAAGTTAAAGGGACTGTTTAAACATGGACGTTGAAAGCTTGCAATCCCGTATGGACACGATGGATCAGAAGTACAATCATCTAGAAAGACAATATAACTCCAACATGGCCGAGACAAGAAATTTTGCATCTGTTTGAAGATCTATTTGAAGAGGTAGATTCTACATTCAAGCAAGATTTAGCATCCATTTTTGAAATTCATGTTTTTAGGTTTCAGTTGATGAACTATTTGAATTTTGCAGGGAAGCTGAGTTCCAGAATAACTTTATCGAGAAGAAAATTGTGGATCTTCAGATGCAAGAAGATTCCATGTTGTCATTATCGAAGTTTATGGAATGCGGCTTTCTGCTTTGATGAAAAACGTGGATGGGAACTACAGGCATGATTTGACAACTCTTCTCAGCCAGGAGATTACTGTGGGAAATTGAAGAAATTTTGAGATATTCAGTTTTCAGAGGGTTCAATATTCTAAGTAATGAATTTTATAGAGGATCAACCGATCCAGCTGAATGGCTTCCAAGTGATAAAGATGTACCAAATTGCCAGGTTGAGTTCATGATGGTAAAAATGTTAGCTAAAGACTTTCATTTTTTTATCTTGGCATCAGAACTGAAAAAAAGGATTTTGGGACTTCGAAGCAAATTGAAGATGGAAGAGGCTGAACTGAATGATATTCAGCTTTCAGTGTCTAGTCTTCTTAATGATTTAGATTGCGGAAGAGGCTGAACAGTGCGCAAAAGTCATTACTGCTCAGGAGGAAAACAGCATAGCAAAGATCAATTTTGAGCACTTGAAGCAAAAACAATCAAGGGTATATGAAGAAATTCAGAAAAAAGTGTCAAACATTGAATGTTCAAATCAACTACAGGATAGAATTGGTGCCCTGGAAGCTTGCATGACCCATTTTGGCATAAATTTGACGTAAAAATGTCAAGTTTATTTGGACTAGGGTCATCTGATTCTACTATTTGTAAAGAGAGTGACTCTTTGGTGGAAGAAATTAACCTCAGTAAGCAAAAGAATGATGATACATTGCCATTCTTGTGCCTAGCAGACGTGGCACTGCTCTGAATTAATTCATATCTTGGATTTAATCTTCGATAAATTGTTCCACATTGTAAGTGAGATCCACTGCAACAATATGTTGGATAACTTACTGAGAGACATTTGCAATTACAGACAATTGACCTGCAAGTTTATTGCTGAATCTGAGTGCTTGGAGAAACAGGGAGAAGAGCTTCTCTCTGAGTATTCATGTCTCCAAAGTGATTTAATGCGGAAGAAGAATTAGTGAAGGGTCTATTGTTTGATTTGAGTCTTTTACAGGACTCAACTTCTAAGGTGAAGGGCCAAAGAGACGATTTAGAAGAAATAGTGATCTGTTTGGAGTCTTCAGAGGAAGATCTTGTTATTAAGTCCAATGAGCTGGGTGCAGGCCCCCTTCATGCACAGGAACTGCAGGAAAAGTTGAATGCAATTGCTGCTCTGCAGTTGGGCCTTGGAACAGCACAAGGATCACTACACATTTAGTGAGAGAAAAATCTTGAAATGAAAGCTGAAACGGAAGACCTCTTGTTGAATAGAGAAACTATTCAGGAGGAGTTGGTGGAGAAGAGAAAAATGGTTGACCAATTAGAAGAAGACTCTCAAAATTGAGTTCTTTTCTTGAATATCTGAAATGTGATTTTATCAAGATTAATCAAGAAAAAGTGTACCTGGAATCTGAGACAACTGCATTGACTTAGGAATTGGAGATGGCACAAGTTCTTGCTGAAGAATGCGAAGCTGTTGCTACAGAAGCTCGACAAGTAAGCATATTCACTTTTAAGTTTCTCTCTCTCCCTCTCTCTCTCTTCTCTCTTTATATTAGTCCAGTCAGGAAAGAACAGCAGTGATGAGGCAAAAGAGAAGGTTAGCAGCAGTGCTGCATTTGTTAAGGTTGGCATCATTGGTGCACCGTATCTGAGGAAGGTTTATCTCAATATGTACAAAAGCAACCAGGAGCTCTCTAATGCCCTTGAGAAAATGTTCAGCTCTTTCACTATTGGTAAGTGAATACTAGGGGTGCATTTGGAAAGCTGATAAACCAATATTTCAGCCCTGAAAGGTGAAAATTTTCACCTTTCAGGGTGAAAACTGTTTGAAAGCTGAAAGGGTGAAAAATGGTCGGTGACGGTGATAGGTGAAAATTTTCACTCTTTCACCTTTCAGGCATGAAAAGTTTTTGTTTGCTCAAAGGCCGAAAATTGGCCCTGAAAGGTGAAAGGTGACAAATTTTTCACCTTTCACCCTGAAAGGCTGTCAGGCTGACGAATCGATCGTCGCACTTCTTCAACGAAAAAAAAATCAACTATCGCCATGAAGTTCGTCCCCCCGGTGAGTACCCCCACCCCGATGGTGCTCCATTGAGCTGAGAGAGTTTGTGCCCCCTGTCTCCGCCGCCGCCACTGATTGAGGCCCTCACCTTGTCGCCGCCGCCCCGTTGAGCTGAGGGAACTCATGCCCACCCCTCCCGGGCAACTGCTCGGGTCGTCCAAAGCCAGTCACCCCGGTATTTGCCCCGACGCCTCCGCCATCGCACCGTTAAGCCGAGGGACCTCCCCTCCCCCCGTCATATCTCTATCATTTTTAGTCCGTTTTTGACATTTTTTCATTATTATAAGAAAGAACACTAAAAATGAGGAAGAATGAAAAAAAATGGGTTAAAAAGGATTAGAAATGAGTAAAATACGCATCGTTGTCCCATAAAAAAGTTATCGCATAATCGATTACTCGATAGCCAGTACTATTGTGTAACTAGTTACTCGATAGCCAGTACTACAGTGTAACTAGTTACTCGATAGGCAGTACTATCGTGTAACCAATTACTCGATAACTAGTTTTATAGTGTAACCAGTTACTCGATAGGCAGTACTATTGTGTAACCAGTTACTCGATAGCCAGTACTTTCGTGTAACCAGTTACTCGATAGCCACTAATATCATGTAACTAGTTATTCGATAGGCAGTAGTATAACTAGTTACTCGATAGCCAGTAATATAGTGTAACCAGTTACTCGATAGCCAGTACTATCGTGTAACCAGTTACTCGATAGCCAGTACTATAGTATAACTAGTTACTCGATAGGCAGTACTATTGTGTAACCAGTTACTCGATAACCAGTTTTATAGTGTAACCAGTTACTCGATAGGCAGTATTATAGTGTAATCAGTTACTCGATAGCCAGTACTATCGTGTAACCAGTTACTTGATAGCCAATATTATTGTGTAAACTTCAACAGTTAATATCTCCCTTATTTTTAGTCCATTTTTGACAATTTTTTTTGTTATTCCTTATTTTTTATGCTCTTTCTAATTATCATGATATCTTAATGACCTTGATATTTTATTTAAAAAATCTAACAAAATCCACCATAAATAGTACGTGGTGGCTCAATATCTTTATGATATCATCATTATAAGAAAGAACACTAAAAATGAGGAAGAATAAAAAAAAAGGCCAAAACGGATAAGAAATGAGTATGAAACGCATCGTTAAAGTTTGTCCCATTAAAAAGTTATCGTGTAATCGATTACACGATAACTCTTCCTGTCGTGTAATCGATTACACGATACCCTCTGCTGACGAATATTCTTATCAGTGTGATTTATTTTTAGTTCCCAAACATATTTCACCTTTCACAAATTAGGCCTGAAAATTTTCACCCTGACGCCTGATTACTTTTGGCTTCCAAACGAGTTTCACCAATCAGTAAAAAACACCCTTGATCATTTTCAGGCTGATACAAATTTTCACCTTTCACCTATTAGCTTCCAAACGCACCCTAGGGGTGTGCGTTTGGTTTCTGTTTGCTGAAAAAAATCAGCGTCTTTCAGCCTGATTGGACTGAAAGGCGTTTGGTTGCTTATTTTCCTTATAGGAGCTGCTGATGGTGATAGGTGAAAAAAATCACCTATTTTCACCTATTACCTGTTAGTGTGTTTGGTTACTGATTTGCTCAATTTTCACTCATAACGGTGAAAACTGAAAAAATATCAATAAATCACTTTTGAAAGAGGTAAAAATGTTGATTCTCATTCAAATGAGCATCAGTTTGAAATTTTTTTCCTCGTCACCTCCACCACCACCACCGCCTACGGCTGGCACTACCCACCTCCCACCACCATCGCCGTTGCCACCCACTGCCGTGGGCACCACCCACCACCGTTGCCACCGTCTAAAACATAAATTTTTCACTGGCATTACAAAACACAAATCACACATGATTTTTTTTTAAGTTCCCAAATGCAAGTCACCAATCAAAAGTCAGGCTGATAGTGGAAGACTGAAAATATGATTAATTTCAGGTTCCTAAATGGGTTTTCCATAATCAGAAAAATCACCTACAAATCACCTTAATTTTTTCAAGCTGATAATTTTTTTTTACCTTTCACTATCACTATCCAAACATCCCCTAGTAATCATATGACCTTTGTGTCCAATACTGATGTTTACCCATGTAGTGATTTTTTTCATGGTTTTTTTTCCCAAAATTGTCTTTTGTATCTACTTTTGATCTGAATTATCATGCCCTCAATTATAGGTAACTGTGGATCTGAAGGCATGAATTGGAGAGACTTCATGAATGAAAGCAAATTGATGGATCTCCTCAATGGTTCTGACTGTATGCCCACATATGAAGATAAAGATGGCGTTTGGATTCTCGTTGGAAATGTTCCATGGGAGTAAGCATTTTTGAAAGTTTAATGAGATCATATCATTTACTAATTCGCATAAAGTATTCAAGAGCATATAGGATCTCATGTAATTGGGATTGGATTAGACTTTAGAGCTTGGCACATGGGAGTTAGAAGTTATGTGGATATACTGTAATATCTGTCATAAACATGCATATTGGTATTGATTTGGGGATCTGATATTGTATTTAATTAGGTTTTAAATCAAATTATGTTTTTATGCAGGATGGTCATCTATTCATGCAAGAGCCTCCGCATAATGGAAGGATCAGAAGCCATTGGACTTGATTAGTTATTTTCTTATGTGCTCAATTATTAGTTAATGATGATGACATGTGTATGTTAATGATTCCAATGCCAATTTCAACATTCGTCCGGCAAAAGTATTTAAGAGCCAGCTAATTGTGTTTTTGTGTGGGGGACATCCTTCAAGCAAATGAAAAACAGCTCATTAAGGCCTATCATTTTCTTAGCTGAAAGCGAAAAATACAATCATTCCATTTCTAATTGCATATTAGCTAGCTTTCCCAATCCAGACTGTATATTCTTAATTGATCTTACCATCAATTTTAACTTATGAAAAATAATTAGGGTTTACCTCTTGACCTTTACAATTAATTCTCTATTTATTGTTTGTCCTCTTTTACTAAAAAATATATCTAACATAACTCTTGATGCTAAATTATTATTTTTTCCTGTGAAAAATCCACTTTCACTATTCATTTCCGGATTTTTCACTGTGGATGTGTGAAACACGTCCTACGGTGTTTCAACATCCAAAGTGAAAAATTCTGAAATAAATAGTGAAAGTGGATTTTTCACTTTGGATGTTTTGGATTTTTCAATATCCAAACGGCCCCTAATTGATGCATATTTAATTATGCGTGAGATATAGTGTTTGTGTGGATGAGCTGGTAAGCTCTAGAGTATGAGGATAGATCTTAACTGGTGGATAATGGGAGGTCAGCCCATGGAGGCTATGGACACCTAGCATGAGGGTAGCCCATAATGAGGTTTCCTCCTAAATGACCTAAAGGAGGCCAAAATGGTGAATTGGATGGAGGCTCAAGGAAGGTCAAGATGAACCTTTAAGGCAAGGTTTTCAAAACCGGACCGGCCATCGACCCGGATCGATGGCCGGTCCGGTTGGACCGCGGTTTGACCGCGGTCAAACCGGATTGACCCGGTTTGGGGGTGAGACTGAAAGTTATATAATAAATATAATTTTTGGTAGAGCAATAACATGAAACCACCCGTAGCCCGGGTGGTTGAGGCGTAAGTATTCCTCAGGGGGTCCCCCCTCCAGCAGACGTTTTTTTCAAAAAAAAAAAAAAAAAAGATTTCGACCGGTCCGGACCGGTCCGGTTTAGGAGAGAACCGGCCGGTTGAACCGGCCGGTTTTTTTACCGGCCGGTTTAGTAAACCGGGGTGAACCGGCCGGACCGAACCGGTTTTCCGGCCGGTTCCGGTTCTCCGCGGTCGGACCGGCCGGTCCGGTCCGGTTTTGAAAACCATGCTTTAAGGTCCTCCCTTGGTGAAATGGTTTGTTCTAATACTACCTTTCTTATATGAATCATTTAGTTCTAATATCACTGGATAAATAATTATGAGCATTTATTTATTAAATATGCTCAAATGTGATTACTGTTACTCCCTCCGTTCCAAAATACTATGTATATTTAAAAATATTATTATTTCAAAATAATGTATACATTTTGCCAAATCAAGTGGCTTCCTCTTTCCAAAATTTTAAGAGACTTAGAAGGATTGACTAGAACTTTGTTCATGAACGAACATATGAGTTGGACGGGATATAAGGGAGAGGAGTTATGTGATTTCTTTTTGGTTTTCATGGTCTAATAAAAATGAGAATTTTCTAAAATATACATAGTATTTTGGAACGGAGGGAGTATTTCTTAATATAATTCATGCTTAGTATTGTAATACTCATGCATGCTTATGGATGTAGGTCTTCAATTTTGGGAAGCGAAGGCAACTACAATAGCTGTAAGAAGATCTTAATTCTAATGTATGCTTGGTAGATATTGAGTGTTGTAATTGTAACTATTACTTTGGATTGTAAATTAAGACACTTGGCAAAGATGTGACTTTGAGACGTGTACTATGTAATAAAGTATTGTCTTGTTATGTGTTTCTTTTAAATTCGAGTAAGAGGCCAGGACTAATTTACTGCTGCATCATTTCGATCATAAATAATTTTTTATTTGTTTTTAAACAAATATCAAAACTCATGGTCTGTGACACGATTGCTCTTGCAGAATTCTGTAGTGGTCTGTAGACACGAACAAAAACTTGATTAGTTAATATTAAAATTTTGTATTAAAACCTTAATGAATAGAGCATAGGAAAACAAATTTAAGGAAGCAAATATCAACGAAAAAGAATGTTGAGAGAGGAAGTTATGGCCTTAGAAAACGTATCATGTCTAATGGGGCCGACTAAAAAAAATTCGTCAAAAGTAAATCATATGGTGTATATTCTTAGATAGGCCTCATCGTTATGAACAAATTGGCATCGCAAACGCATGGATCCAAGGTAAACGTGAAAAATCACAAAGTTTTGAAGTTTTAAATGGGCGAGAGAGATTTTTTTTGAAAGCTACACACATGGCGCAACATTACTACACCATGTAGCACTGCAGCATAAGGGCTGGTGGCATGGCTTGCTTCTTGGCTTAGCTTGTCATTTGGCGGGAAAAAGTTTTAGCCATCTGATGAAATCAAATCGGATGAACACAAATATATATAAGTTGGGCTTATGTCATGAATACAGATTAAATATTAGCCGTCCAAAATAGATTCAAAACTGGAAGTGTATCTATTTCTTTCTTTGTATCCTTAATCTTCTACAGAGTGTCATGAATTGGTTCTGGCAAGCCTCCTTCGTCATTAAGACCATTGATAACATTTTTACTATCCCCTTCAATGTAAATAGCCTTGTAGAAGCAGTTATGATCAAATTTCCTTTTGGCCACTTGAGTAGCCATAAAGCACACATTTGCTTTGTACATTCCAGATAAATGAGTATTTTTTTCTTGCTTCTTGAATGAATTTATAAATCGAATTATATTCTCACAATCATATCCACGGGGCAACAGCAACAATATATTTCCCTTTGGAACATGGACTAGTGAATAGCTTGGGACAAAGACTGGCAGATAGCTTTCGTCTGCTGGTGGATAGTTTTCCTGAGAAACATTGGCTGGTGAATACCTTAGGACATAGACTGATAGATAGCTATCCTGAGAAAAATAACCTGGTGAATAACTTAGGATATCAGCTGGCGGTGAATAGCTTGGGAAATATTATTGTGGATATCTACCTTGGGAATTATATACAAGAAAAAACTTCTGGTTTGGGAAAGCTACGCTGGTGGCTCAACATAAATACGTCATCTGACAGTGCGACATGAGGTGTAATGGCTTCGCTTATTGGCTAGGAAGCACGGATATGAATACGGCAACACGATACGGACACGGGGATAATGTATTTTACCAAAAAGTAGGATATGACATGGCTAATAAAATATTATTTATATAAACTTTAATTATATTTTTTGGTATTATATATTACTATATTTTTTCCTCTTAAACCTTATAAAAATTACAATTATAAACTTAAAATTATTTTTTATTCATTATTTCTAACCGGCAAGAATGTCACAAAAAAATAATATCGCGACCCACTACACTCTGGCAAAAAAAAATACTACCTTCACCATTAGGCTATAAAAGCCATTAATGATAATATAAACATGCAAAAAATATATATTTTATATTGGATACAGCAGGACACGCATTCAGGCGTGTCGCTCCCATATCCGTGTCCGATACGTAAGTTTTAATCGTCTGATAAATTTAAATCAGACAAACAAAGAATATAAGTTGGACTTATGTGTTAAGCACGTATTAAACCTAAGCTATCCAAAATGGGTTCAAAACACTTAATGTATCTATTTCTTTCTTTGTATCGATCCTTAGAACATCTCCAACAGTTGGCACCCCCAATGGAAAGAAATGGCAGACCCACTGTCTCCAACGGGGTAGGCATTGGTCTGCCATTTACTACGCGGAAAATGGAAGACCACTTCCATCTGTTATAAATGGCAGATGGGTAATGGTCTTCCATTTCCTTCTTTATATGTTTTTACTCACTTAAACTCTTAATTAAAGAGAATGATTCCATTTTGGTAGACTAATATGGTAAGTGGCCTGTTGGAATACACTCACTCTTCAAAATTCTACACATGCATGAGGTTTTGTTAAATATGTCATATCAACATCTTTTGAAGTATCTTATTGGGGATGCTCTTAAATATCCTATCGAATGTCAGAAATTTGTTCAGGCTAGCATCCTTTGTCATTAAGATCATTGATAACACTTTTGCTATCCCCTTCGATGTAGATAGCCTTATAAAGGCGGTTGCAATAAATTTCCTTTTGGCCGCTGAATAGCAATCAAGCACGCATTTGCTTCGTGCACTAAAGATAAATGACCATTTATATTTTTAGCTTCTACAATGAATTTATAGAATGAATATATGATCACAATAATATCCTCAGGCAATAACAACTAATGTTCCTAACTTTTAAATTTTTTTTGCCATTAATCGTGAAGGAGGCATCAAAGTTTAGCTTCAGATCCACAAAGCCAGGGAAGCCCACATGTTTTCTAGCCAATGATCTGTGCTACTACTTGTCTTTCAAGCGTAGTTTGTCACTCCTGAATAGCTTCTGTAGGCTGGTGGATAGTTTCCCTTGGGAACATGGATTGGTGAATGGCTTGGGACAAATGCTGGCAGATAGTTTTCGTTGGCGAGTGGATAGTTTCCCTTAGAAACATCGGCTGGTGAATACCTTACCACATCAGCTGGTAGATAGCTATCCTGGGAAACATAATCCGGTGAATATCTTGGGATATCAATTGGTAGTGAATAGCCTTAGAAATATGATGTTGGATAGCTACCCTTGTAATAATACACGGCTGAATAACTTTTTTATAAATGCGCAGTTGCTAAATAGGTTCCCTGTGTATTTTATCCCATTAGTTGGTGATGGCAACGATGGGACTATAAAGGGGGCCGTTTGGGGAGTGAAAAATCAGTTCCATCCACGTGGATTAATAAAGTGGATAATCCACTAACTATCTGCCAGCATTTGTCCGAAGCCATTCACCAATCTACCAGCTGATGTGGGCAGCCCCGCAGTAATGATAGGGATGAAAGAGATGAGGTTGATGTGGTACTAGTATGTAGGATTGTGAGATATGATGTGCAAATTTCTTCATATGTGAAGTGTCGAAAAATACAATGTTTAAGGCAAATTATATACTCCCTCCATCCGGACTATTATTAACACAAGGTTTTTCAAAACGAACTAAATTTGGTTCATTTGGTGTGACTGACATGTGAAAACTTGTCCCCATAAAAAAGTCACGACTGACATAACCTAGTGACCGCAGGGGATTCTTTAGTTTTTGGTGTAATTGTTGCAAATTATCCATCAAGGTTTCACGACTAAGGGGCCGTTTGGATCGTGAAAAATGAGAAGTGGATTTTTGGGAGTGGATGTTTCTCATTTTTCACAATCCAAACAGGCCCTAAAACATCGGTAGTTAGCTTAGTCTATATATCTTTTTGGCAACCACCATAGCAATACTTTTTCTTGAGCATTCAATCACAAGTATGCCACATGGTTTTTTATGGAGTATTTGTCATCGCAATTTCCCTCCCCTCTTTTTGCTTTCTTTTGCCAGTTTCCGTTGTAGAAGCTAAGATAATAGGGTTGATTAGGTACAATTCAATCGGTTAAAGTGGGGGGGGGGGGGGGGTGAAAAATCAGCTCCATCCACTTGGGTACATTTGGAAAATTCCACCTCAAGAGTGGATAAATAGGATAATCCACTAACCAGCTAAAACACCTCATGAGGATTGGCATGACAATTTTACGCCCCAAATGACCCCTTAATATGGTGGAAATTGGCATGACAATTTTCGGTAAACATTCTACCCCTTTGGCTTCAGAAATCGATATATAGTGCTGGCCTTATCGAAACCATGGGGAAAACAGTACGTAGCAGCCTTCAAGTGGTCCTCACAAGCTTTTTTATTTTCTCAAAACGATCCGGGAAATAAGTATGTAGCAGCCTTCAAGTGGTCCTGATAGAATGGAGTCTATCCTAATAGTATATAACGTGATTCTCATCACATTTAATCCAATAGATGCCGTCTTCCTTACTTCTCTCAAACTAGCACAAGAAACATTTGGTAGAATGGAACTGAGGGTTTAAAAAACGTGCTCATACTCGCTGCATATTTAAGGCTCCATATGTTCCGTCCTTTTTTGACGGGGAATATTCCTCCCGCTTTATTACCACGGCCAACCGCACGGGCTAGTGTGGTAAAAGGAAATGCAATGCGAGGCCGACAGCATTTCCATGAGTGGCCCGTGAGGTTGGCCGTGGTAAAAAAACGGGAGAATAAGCATTTTTCAAAATGCTGGTGTAAAATGCTTCCATCCTATCCACACAGCAGTTTACAGACTTGGCCTTGGCTGCATGCGTGTATTTTTTGTCACATCTACGTATTTATCATCAATGTGGAACACATGCTTCTAATTTATAGATGTTTGTTTTCTGGCAAACGACAATATTTTATCATGTGTCTTTTTGTTTCATCACTTGAGGTGTAGCTGCCTATATATTGAAGGCTGCATGGCTTCGTCCTAAGCACACAATACCTTACAAGCTTTGGCGTATCATCTAGTTTTCTCAAGCTACTTCAATGGTTCTCTCTCTCTCTCTCTCTCTCTCTCACACACACATACACACACACACTCTTCTGTTGTTGATGAGTATTTCACTTCCAACCTGAGTGCAGGATCACGTTGTGAAGATGGGGCCATGGGGTGGGAATGGGGGAGCACGATCATGGGAGTTTTATGGTATGATGCGAAAGATAATAGTGGAATATGGTGACGTGCTTAGCTCATTACAATTTGGATTAGAAATAGATGGGTCAACCATATGGTCTGGGAGATATGGAGGCTTGAAAGGAGGAAGTAGCCAGGTAAATACATCCATTGCCTCGTACATAAAATTGGAATCCAGCCCTAATAAATCATTATTAACGTATTTTAGATATATAAAACTAATAATGAGCTTACTTTTTGTGATGAAGATTGTCATAGTATATGTAACTCAAACCCTAAATGTGTATTGTTTGATGCATCTTATGATAATATACAATATCCATTGATTTCAGGAAATAACACTTGATCCCGAAGAGTATCTTGTTACAATTAGAGGAACGATTGGGCAGGGGACTAGCACACCAACTATTGTAACATCTGTCACTTTCATAAGCAATAAAGGGAACAGCTATGGACCATTTGGCAAAGAAACTGCTAATACGTTCTTTCCCCCGGAGCAAGGAGGGAATATTGTTGGCTTTTTTGGGAGATATGGGTGGCTTGTGGATGCGATTGGATTCACTAAAACCATTACACCCGCATTTCCTGTTGCTTGGGTGGTATTGTAACATATCCATCTCTTCTGTTTAAATTTTCGTATTGTATTTCTGTAACGTAATACCTATCATTCAAAAATTTCATTGAAAAACTTATTTCGTTCTCTGCATTACTAACTGAACTTGTTTGTAAAGCTGTTGTTTCAGTAACATAATAAAATTCATGACAAAATATATACTAGTCTCTCCATCCGATATTAATAGCGCCGCTTTACATAAAAATAAGTCTCATATTAATAGCTACATTTAATGTCATCCTTGTCAAAATAATTAATAGATAGTATAAAATGTGGTAGTGCATAGAGTGAAAAGGGAATTTCTAAAGTATCACATTTTTTTTAATTGATAATATGGGATAGAGGGAGTATAAAAGTTTCCTCAAAAGGAATGAAGTGGTTTACTCAAATACACACACAAATTCATTCACAACGCACACAACAGTACAAACACACTCTCTCTCTCTCTTTCTCTCTCTACTTACTTTTTTCATGATGAAGCTGACACTGCTAGAGTTTTCGTACAGGGAGAAACTATGAAGTTCGGACCATGGGGAGATGAAGGAGGAAGAGCATTTCAGTGGAATGGTCCTATCCATAAGATTAAAGTGACATATGGGGACATTCTGGAATCAGTAACATTTGGTTATACAAAAGACGGGGCCACTATGTGGTCTGGCAGATACGGTTCTGTTCTCAACGAAAACCAAACAGAAGAGGTTAATATGATGCTGCATACAGCTCGTCTCATATTATTAGCCTCTTTGGTTTTTCAAAATTAACTAAACTCATTTCATCTTATAAAACTATATTAGAATATTAGAATGAGACATGACTATGATAAATAGGCGCCCAATCAACTTGCATGGTTACCTTATGCGAGATAAGTCGGTCTTATGTCAACTTGTCTCAAACAATCCTTAAATCTATTGCTTGTTTACAATGTCATGTTATATGGTGATTTAGCTTGCGACCAAGGAATTAACCGTGATTCCGCTTTATAATTTTAAATTTCAGGAAATAACAATTGTGGATCCTGATGAATATCTGGTAACAATTAGCGGAACAATTGGGATTTATGCTGCGACAATTAGGATCATATCATCGTTGACTTTCATTACCAATAAGAAAAGCTATGGACCATATGGCAAAGAAACAGGAGGTCGTTTTGCGGGACCAGAAGATAAAGGGAGGGTTGTAGGCTTTTTTGGTAGATATGGAGATGTTCTGGATGCAATTGGCTATAGTACTGTGGTTCCCTAAACGAAGTCCTCTTAAAAATTGAGATAGAAGGAGGTGATGTGAAGGTCGTAGTGCAAAGTCTTCTGGACTAAAGTCAGTCAAGTATTGTGTTTTATGGAGTCTCATCGAATAAAGTCAGTCAAGTATTGAGTCTTATGAAATAAAGTCAGTAAAGTATTAAGTTTTATGGAGTCTTATGGAATAAAGTCTGTCAAGTATTGAGTCTTATGGAATAAAGTCAGTCATGTATTGTGTCTTATGTAATAAAGTCAGTTAAGTATTGAGTGTTATGGAATAAGTACTGTTATACAATATGTGGTTACGGTGTATTGTTGGAAATTCCTGTCTTTTTTTATTACATTTGTCATCTTCGTGATGGAATAAGTAGTGTTATGGAATAAGTAGTGTTATACAATATGTGGTTACGGTGTACTGTTGGAAATTCCTGTCTTTTTTATTACATTTGTCATCTTCGTGATGGAATAAGTAGTGTTATGGAATTAAGTACGGAACTTCCTCTCATACACCCATTAAACCGAGGAATGAGACTTTTCAGCACCGAAATTTTCTCAACTACATGCACAATATAATGCCATAAAAACTTTGAAAACCACCCATACAATCTTTTGTATCACATCCCAATGTTGGGGGCCATCATAATGAAGGTACATCTACACCTGCCCATGTAGTATCTTCCCAATCAGACCCGAGCCTGTTGAAAATGTTGACTTGATATAAACCAACATAAGGGTTAGGTGATCGATCGCCTTGTAGACGCAATCGATAGCCAAGAGACACAATCGATCGTCTGTGAAAACAATCGATCTTAAGTATTGTGATTTTCTTAAAACGGGGCTTGATCGATCGACCGGCGGTTACATAGTCCATTTTGTGCAGTTTTCTTCAAAAAGCTGCGTCCTTTCTTTCTGAAAGAACCCAAGAGAGTCTTCACATATAAATACTGAACGAGAAATCACAGAAAGATATATAGAAAAACACAATCTCTTTTTCTCTCTAGATTTCTTCAATCATTGAGCAATAACATCTCCTCTGATCGAGTTCCAATTGGTTTGATTTGAAGTGCACATTTAAACCAACAGTGTGGTTTGTTGTATCTCCGGAACGGAGTGCCAGTGATTGTCTGTGCACGGAGTGGCGGCGTATCTGTTTCAAGGATAGCGTTTAGTGTGCCTCGAATCGAATCTTCTCTGTTTATTTATGGTATTTTGTGGAATTTTGTCAAACCGGTTGGTGGTACTCTTGCCCTATTATTATTAATTTTTCCAACAATCTTGAAACAAATACTTTTTTGTTGATTGAGTACTACAGTAATTATGGGTGTTGAAAAATCTTTGAAACCTGAAAAGTTTGATGGAAAGAATTTCATGAGATGGCAAACAAAGATGAAATTCTGGTTAACAAAATTGAATGTGTTTTATGTTATTACTGATGTTGTTGGTGAGAAACCTGTTTCATCTGAATCTGATAAAACTGCTAGTTCTTCTAAAGTTACTGAAAGAGCTAAATCTCGTAAAAGTAACAAGTTTAAACAAGATGATGAACTATGTCATGGACAAATTCTGAGTGTTTTGAGTGATGAATTGTATGATTTGCATGTGAATACTAAGTCTGCTAAAGAATTATAGGATACCCATGATAAGAAATTTGGGAAGGAGCATGAAGGGGAAGAGAAGTATGTCTGGGCAAGTATTTTGACCATAGGATGATTGATAACAAGCCTGTTAGAGACCAGGTAGTCAAAATATATAATTTGGTTGCTAAGATCATTGGGAAAAGAATTCCTGTTAACGAGAGGCTCCAAGTTCCTGAGTTTATCGACAAACTACCGCCATCATGGCAGAATTTTCAAATAAATTTGAAGCACAAACGAGGCGCAATGTCCATTGATGATCTAATGGTGGCTATACAAATTGAAGAGAAGAGAAGCATAGGGGCACGATGAAAATTTTACAAGGCTCCTCTTTTGGGGCCAATGATAGTGCTAAAACTAATGTTGTCGAAGGGAAACCCAAGTCTTATGGCTATAAGAAGAAGAACAAAAATTTTAAGAATCGGTCTTTCCAAGCTGGTTCAAATATCCAAAAGGACAGAAGTCGAAGGTTTATTGGGTTTGTGGAAAGCTTGGACATTTTGCAAACAAGTGTAAGGAGAAGAAGAGCCAGGACCATAGTCATGGTGGGGCTTTGTCGTTCGCTCAAGCTAACATGGTTATTTCAGATGACGGGTTAGTGTTAACTAAATCTGAAATTAACTTGGCATATGAACCTACCGATTGGTGGGTTGATACAGGGGCTACTGTTCACATCGGTATTGATGTTTCTTCTTTTTCTTTCTATCAAGAAGTAAAGGAAAGGACAATGATGATGAGGAACTCCTCTGAAGCTAGAGTTTATGGAGTTGGAACTGTGGACATCTGGTTTACATCGGGGAACACATTGACTCTCCATAATGTGTTGCACGTGCCAGTGTGAGGAAGAACATTGTTAGTGAAGTACTTCTTAGTCGAGAGGGATATAAACTAGTATTTGAATCAAACAAAGTTGTAATAATTAGACATGGTATTTTTATTGGTAAAGGCTATATGTGTGATGGTCTATTTAAACTCAATTTAGTCTCATGCAATAATTCTTTATTTCATGTTAATGACTCTATGGTTTGTTATGTTGATATGTGGCATATGAGGCTAGAACATGTGAATTCACAAACTATTAAGAGAATGATGAATCTTGATTTGATTTCAAAATTGAGTGGTGAATCTCTTGATAAATGTGAAATTTGTATTCAAGCGAAACGACCTAGGAAACCATATAGATCCGTTGATCGGTCATCATGTTTGCTTGATTTAATTCATTCGGATATTTGTGGATTGTGGATTATTAACTAGGGGTGGAATGAGATATTTCATCACATTCATAGATGATTATTCTAAATTTTGTCATGTTTATTTACTAAAGTCTAAAGATGAGATTTTTGAGAAGTTTAAAATTTATAAAATAGTGGTTGAGAATCAAACTAAGAGGCAGATCAAAAGACTTAGGTTTGATCGAGGTGGGGAATATTGTTCCCTTGAATTTTGCAAGTTTTGTGAAGATGAAGGAATAATACATGAAACCACAACCCCTTACTCTCCTTAGTCTAATGGTGTGGCAGAAAGAAAGAATAGAACTTTTATAGACATTATAAATTCCTTGCTTTCATCTTCGGGTTTACCGAAGAATTTATGGGCAGAAGCGATTCTTTCTGTATGTGCAATCCTAAACCATGTGTCTCATAAATAACAAAATATAACCCCTTATGAACTAATGAAAGGAAGAAAATCAAGCTTAAAGTTTATCAAGGTTTGGGGATGCTTGTGAAAGTAAAAATCCCAAGCGTGAAGATGGATAAGCTAGGTTCAAAAACTTATGATGCAATTTTTATTGGTTATGCACAAAACAGCAAAACATATCAGTTTTGAGTAATTAGGCCTGATCGACAGGATTATACACCTAATACTATTAAGGAGTCCGATGATGCAATATTCTTTGAGAATGTATTTTCAATGAAGGAAAATAGTATGGTTGTTGTGCATAAAGAAAATAGTTCCTCATCTTCTATTTCCAGAATTGAAGATTCGGGTACTAATGTGGAGGTTAGGAGATCTAAGAGAACCAGAACAGAGAAGAACTTTGGAATGACTATTATACTTTTATGGTAGAGAATGAGGATCCTTTGACCTATAGTGACGCCCTGTTGTGATAGCTAATCAGCACTTGATAAGGTTAAGAGTAAGAATCATAATAAGAGGTCCTCTAGGCATAATGAACTAGGGTATAAAATCTTGCACAAGTTGACTATTTTTGGAGTCATTACTTTAAGTTTCATACGATCAGCGGATAATTTTTTTGATTCGTTTGCCAAAGGGTTGTCGACAGGGCAAATCGTTAACTCATCTAGGGGAATGGGGTTGAAAGCCTATAATTAAGTCATCGTTAGTAGCAACCCAATCTCTCTGCATAGAGATCACACAACAAAGATTTAATGAATAAAAACAAGCTAATGCATGACTTGGAGAGCACTATTTAAATATATTGTATGCTCATTCCCGTGTTATGATGAGAGTGCTCAACTGCATATGAAACAAGTTAACGAAAGTCTTAATGAAGTCAAGGCTTATATCACAGGGTATTATTATGCAGATTACTCTTGGAGACTGTCACCTATAAGAGTGCCACTGAGGTCATAGTTAAGGAGAATGTGAGCTTGTTCTCTAATGTGCAACTCATGAAAAGATGCAAGGCGCATGGCCGTAACATGCTACCCTGAATGATCTTGAAAAGGGAGTTACTCTAAGTGTTAGGTTTGTCAAAGTTGTTGCTTCAAGGTTCAAGTTCAAGACTTTGTCGCTTTGAACTTGTGGGAGTGGCGGCTTATTAAACTAGGTATAGGTTCAAACCCGCAAGGTACCTATCGTTGAAAACTTAGAGTACTATTGCTCAATGTCTAATTCTGATTATCATATGAATTCTAGTAGGTAGACTAGTTTAATATCAAGTCATGGTGGGGATTGTTGAAAATGTTGACTTGATATAAACCAACATAAGGGTTAGGCGATCGATCACCTTGTGGACGCGATCGATCGCCAAGACATGCGATCGATCGTCTATGAAAATGATCGATCATAAGTACTATGATTTTCTTAAAACGAGGCACATTTGATCGCCTTAGGATGCGATCAATCACACCGGCGGTTGCAAAGTCCATTTTGTGCAGTTTGCTTCAAAAAGTTGCATCCTTTTTTTTTGAAAGAACCCAAGAGAGTATTCCCATACAAGGTTTTAAAAACCGGACCGGTGACCGACCCAGAATTTCTGCTGGGTAGGTCCAACCGGGTTCAACCGGGGTCAACCCGGGTTGACCCAGTGACATCATCACAAATTTTAAAAAAAGAAAGAAAAAAAGAGGGGGGCGGCTCCCTCCGGCGGCGGCCAGAGGTAGGGGGAGGCTCCACTGTAGGAGGGGCCCTCTCCCCACCGCGTCTCGAGGCAGAGCCAGAGCCCAGGCTCTGGTTTGCCTCTAAGCAAAGCCCTCAGCGCGCTCTGGTTCGAGGTGGGGCAGCCCCACATCGAGGCATAGCCAGAGCCCCCTCTGGTTTGCCTCGAAGCAAGGGGCGGGGGCTCTGGTTTGCCTCGAGCTCTGCCTCGAGACGAGGCGGGGCAGCCCCGCCTCGAAGAAGAGCCCTCGGAGGGAGCTCTGCCTGGATGGGGTAGCTCCGCCTCGAGGCAAAGCCAGAGCCCCCCTTCGAGGCGGGGCAGCCCCGCCTCGAGGCAGAACTAGAGCCCCCGCTGGGGGCTTTGGTTTGTCTCGAGGCGGGGCAGCTCCGCCTCGAGGCAGAGCCAGAGCCCCCTCTGGTTTGCGCTCTGCCTCAAGACGAGGCGAGGGCCCCCTACGGCGGCGGCTAGAGGGAGCCAGTAGGAGGAGGGCCGCCAGAAGGGAGGGAGAAGGGGGGAGGGGGTCGCCGGGAGGAGGAGGGTGATCTATACATGAAATATGCATTTTATTATCTCCTAAACTTATATTTATGCTAGTGTTTGATTAGAATTACTACTACTTTAATATAGTTTTTGGTTTTTGTAGGAAACAAGAGTAATATACAAAAATGAGGTGAAAACGGACTTCAATGGTTAAATCTTCATAACTTCGTGTACAGATGTTGAATTTGACTGATTCATATCTCATGTTAAAGTTCAAGAAGTCAGCTTTCCAACGCCACCGACCGCGCGTAATTCGGAGTTCGGACCGAAAAGTTATGACCATTAGAAAATCGTGCTGCAAAATGAATAAAGCGATCGATCGGCCAGAAAAGCGATCGATCGCCGTATACGCAGAATTGAAATAAGGCCTATTTTGACTTGGATTTGGAAGGGGATTTGAGGGTTTTCCTTCACCCCTATATATATGCCTTAAGGGAGAACGTATGGGGTATGCAAGAATAGAGTTTTGAGTTCTTTTGGAGTCCTTGGAGGCTAGAGGAAAGGAAGAAGAAGAAGAAGAAGAAGATGAAGAACTTGTTGATGGATTCTCTTCCCATGCTTGGCTAGACTCTCTTCCAAGGCGTAGATGAAACCCAACTGATTGGTTGTATTGTTTCTTTCTCTCATATTATGTTTTTATTCTAGTTGGTGTATGAATCTTTGTTATGCAATAAAAGTTAATTCATTAGAGTTTATTCTTTGTACTCGAGAGAGACAAGAGTGGATCTTTGTGGATTTCAATCTGAAAGAGCACTTGCGTGTCCGAGAGGAACGTAAGGGCTCTGAAGTGTTACATATTAATAAAGTCTCATTGGTTTATACTCGAGAGAGATAGATCACAGTTCCATGTTTTAATAGATTTATGTGTTACATCCGAGAGGAGGGCACTATAATTTGAATTGACAAGTGTATGTCCGAGAGGAATACACTAGCCAACTGGAAATCTGAATTCAAAAGAGAGAGAGAGACGATACACTAGTCTATTGTGGTGGATTCAAAGCCTTGGTACTTCTCCTATTGATTAATCTCAGCTTAGTTTAATTAAAGTTCATTGCTTTTCTCTAGATTAATTAAAAACTGCTGCTTTTCTCTTGAATTTGGTAAAAGATTAATCCGTCCCTGAGGTTCGACAACCCTTTCCATACTCACCGTAGTACAATTGCCTTGTGCACTTGCAAGGGTTTATATTTAAACGATCAAGTTTTTGGCGCCGTTGCCGGGGACGGCACAATAGTTTACCAGATTCTTAACATAATTAGTGTTAGAGTAGTTTAGTGAGTCTTAATTTAGATTATTTGTCAGTAGCTTAATTTGTGTTGTTCTTTCTTTTTTGCGAGGTTAAGAGAAGACGTGGAATTCTCGCCAACGTGGAAGGGCCACCCCTTCCCCTAGTTTGCATTCTCTTATCCTTCTCATTTTAGATTAATTTGTGTATTTGGTGTTTTCTTTTCTTTCTGTGATAGTATGTTGTGCTAGTTGTGGATATCTAGGGTTGTTTATCTTATTTGTGGATGTGTGATATTGTGGTTTGGGTGCTGATAAATACATGGTGAAGAAATGTCTTCACCTTTCTATGGATTTAGCCATGAGAACCCATATAGGAGCTTTAATGATTATTGTTCTTCACACACACATACTACACCTCCCTATGAAGTGCCCTACCACCCACGACCCTTATATGCTGATACTTACAACCGTGGGTGGGATAATCACTCTAATTTTTGGAGTGGCACATCTTCCCTACAATATACAACTCCTTATATGTCGGAACCATGTGCCCTCTGTTTAAGTCCTATTCATACCCCAGTGGAGTGCCATTTGGCCCATGAGTACCCTGATTTTATACGCAAGTATGTTAATGAGGCCCAAAGTCTTCATAGGTGGGAGGATCATCCTAACAACCCTTGGGAGCAACCCAACCCTGGGCCCACTCTTCATCAGGCCCCTAGACATGATTTCCTAAGCCATCAATTACCTTACCAATTAGCCTCTACTCCTCAGTTTGGCCAACCGACCTTGGAAGACCAGATGAGTCAAATGAGCCAAATGCTCCTCTCACACTTAACCGAGATTAAAATTGAATGTGAGGAGATGAGAGATGAAATACGGACCCATGCCCAGATTGTACATTCTCACACACAGGCTCTTGCCAACATTGAAATACAGTTAGAACAGCTAACACAGGCCATGAATATGAATGAAGAATGCATTTTACCTGTCGAGCCCCAATATCCGACGGGCAAATTTTTTAATGAAGGGATCTGTTTTTCCCCTGACTATGATGTTACATCCCTTCAGAATGCTCAAAGGTTTGACAATGAGCTTGAGTGGGTTTTACATAATGATCAAGAGGGTGTAGAAATTAAAGAAGAAGTGAGTGTGTTAATAGAACCAAATTGTCAACCTTCTTCTATATCTGAGGAGTGGCAGTCTACAACACTATCAACAGAACCTTCTATGCCTAGAACACCATTCATACCTTGTCTAGATCAATCTAACTCTTTGTTTAATGAACATAACTTAGACTGTTTCATAGATAGTTTAGTTGATTCACTAATTGAGGAAGCTTTTCCAATTGGGTTACTAGAAGAGGCCCCTAAGGCCAAAATGGTTGTTGTGGGGGAGGAGGTTCCCTTTATATTAAAATTCTCTAATGACCTTCTTTCATGGTTAATGCAGGGACCCCTCTTTCCAAAGCTTCCCTACCCACCACTCCATCCTTTTATTCCACGATGTGCTCCATACTTAGGCAACAAGGATAGGAGTGTATGGTGCAATCATTTAATTGATTCAGGTTGATGACTTGATAATCTGGACCCTACAGAGGATCGTGACTACGTCTGGCTGAAGACGTTAAACTTAGCGCTTGGTGGGAGGCAACCCACGTCTTTAGGTGTATTCTCTCCTTTCTCTAATTTTCTTTCTTATATGCTCATTGTCATGCTATATTTTGTTCACATTGAGGACAATGTTCATAATAGGTTTGGGGGAGGGAATATTACTTATAAAAAAAAATTAAAAAAATTGAAAAAATCATAAAAATTTGGTTAGTTTTTAGGTTGTTTGTTAGTACTTTTTCTTAGGTTTTGATAGTTTATCCCGTAATAATACATGTTACAATTCTTAGGAGATTAATTTACATTGGAAGTGTGAGTAAGTATACTGGAGGATAGATACACTTAACTGAGCATATCTTTCTATTACAGTCCTCTTGGAACAAGTGCTTGAACTAAGAAAATTCACTTACACACACTAGTACATAAAGTAATACCATCTAGAGATTTGTTGAATACTAATCTACAGTGGGATGTCTTTAGTCATAGTCATTGGATGATGTATAGTTGTCTGTTGAGCTTAAAAGATCATGATAGACCATTTACTTGGCTATGGCAAGGGATTGGAACCGGAAATAGGTTGAGAGTATAATACAGCCTGGACAAAATAAAGATGTGCTGAAATATATGTGCTGAAAATGAAAATGCGAAAAAAAATGAAAACAAAATGAAAGAAAAGGGGCTGCTTGACTTTATAGGATTAACTTAGGCTGATGCTCGGGCCCGAAGCGGTCTCTTAAAACCTAATGCCCTAAGCCAACTGGCTGGGAGTCATTGGCCTGAGTCATTGCTAAACCTAAGCATCTTGAAGTCAGGCCTTACACAGTCCTAGCGAAAAAAAAAGAAAGAAAAAAAAAAGAGAAAAAAAAAAGTCTGTGGTGTATTATCCTCTCAAATCTAGAATGTTGGACCCGAAGGAGGCGCGCAGATCTGTGCTATCATGAACCTAAAGATTACGATGACTATGTAGATTCTGATGTTCTTTGGTTAATGGGTAACACTGGATCTGTATAAACAGAAATTTAGATTGTATTGCTACAATGTTCTACACTTTCTACTATTTATGTTATCATGCTATATAATATTTGAGCAGAAATTTCCAAGATGAAAGTGTGGAATAAAACCACTTACTTGAGGGCTTCTATATTCCTGTTGATTATGAACCAAGTACATGTGGTTGATTTTCTTAAGCATTGTAGTATGTATTTATCGGGATAATAGGTTTGCTTGTTTTACAATGTTTTAATTTTTGCTTTGTTTCTTCACTTAGGTTAATTAGTTTAATAAATACATGTTTGTGGGTAGCATGGCTGCAAACCCTCACGAGACAACACTCGTCCTACTAGGGACACCTAGAGGTTTAACGGCTTGTTGCATACGCTCAATGCAATCGTGTTCCCTACGAAAGTGGTGTTTACTTTTATGCATTAGTTCTTTAGTTTGTTTGATTTGATTTGATTTTGTTTTGTTTTGCTAGGGACTAGCAAAATCTAGGTTTGGGGGTGTGATCTATACATGAAATATGCATTTTATTATCTCCTAAACTTATATTTATGCTAGTGTTTGATTAGAATTACTACTACTTTAATATAGTTTTTGGTTTTTGTAGGAAACAAGAGTAATATACAAAAATGAGGTGAAAACGGACTTCAATGGTTAAATCTTCATAACTTCGTGTACAGATGTTGAATTTGACTGATTCATATCTCATGTTAAAGTTCAAGAAGTCAGCTTTCCAACGCCACCGACCGCGCGTAATTCGGAGTTCGGACCGAAAAGTTATGACCATTAGAAAATCGTGCTGCAAAATGAATAAAGCGATCGATCGGCCAGAAAAGCGATCGATCGCCGTATACGCAGAATTGAAATAAGGCCTATTTTGACTTGGATTTGGAAGGGGATTTGAGGGTTTTCCTTCACCCCTATATATATGCCTTAAGGGAGAACGTATGGGGTATGCAAGAATAGAGTTTTGAGTTCTTTTGGAGTCCTTGGAGGCTAGAGGAAAGGAAGAAGAAGAAGAAGAAGAAGATGAAGAACTTGTTGATGGATTCTCTTCCCATGCTTGGCTAGACTCTCTTCCAAGGCGTAGATGAAACCCAACTGATTGGTTGTATTGTTTCTTTCTCTCATATTATGTTTTTATTCTAGTTGGTGTATGAATCTTTGTTATGCAATAAAAGTTAATTCATTAGAGTTTATTCTTTGTACTCGAGAGAGACAAGAGTGGATCTTTGTGGATTTCAATCTGAAAGAGCACTTGCGTGTCCGAGAGGAACGTAAGGGCTCTGAAGTGTTACATATTAATAAAGTCTCATTGGTTTATACTCGAGAGAGATAGATCACAGTTCCATGTTTTAATAGATTTATGTGTTACATCCGAGAGGAGGGCACTATAATTTGAATTGACAAGTGTATGTCCGAGAGGAATACACTAGCCAACTGGAAATCTGAATTCAAAAGAGAGAGAGAGACGATACACTAGTCTATTGTGGTGGATTCAAAGCCTTGGTACTTCTCCTATTGATTAATCTCAGCTTAGTTTAATTAAAGTTCATTGCTTTTCTCTAGATTAATTAAAAACTGCTGCTTTTCTCTTGAATTTGGTAAAAGATTAATCCGTCCCTGAGGTTCGACAACCCTTTCCATACTCACCGTAGTACAATTGCCTTGTGCACTTGCAAGGGTTTATATTTAAACGATCAGAGGGCCGCCAGAAGGGAGGGAGAAGAGGGGTGGGGGTGAAATCCGGACCGGACTGGTTGGCTGGGTTTCCGGTTCGACCGGTCGGGTTGCCATGACCCAGCCGGGTCAACTGACCCAGCCAACCCAGTCGACTCGGACCGAAGACAAGTCCGGCTCCGGTCGAACCGGTCGGACCAGCCGGTCCGGTCCAGTTTTTAAAACCATGTTCCCATATAAATACTGAACCGAAAATCACAGAAAGATATAGAAAAACATACAATCTCTTTTTCTCTCTAGATTTTTTCAATCATTGAGCAATAGTATCTCCTCTGATACTATTGCTCAATGATTTGAAGTGCACATTTAAACTAACAGTGTGGTTCGTTGTATCTCGGGAACGGAACGCCAGTGATTGCCTGTGCACAGAGGGCGTCGTATCTGTTTCAAGGATAGCGTTTAGTGCATCTCGAACCGAATCATCTCTGCTTATTTCTGGTATTTTGTGGTGTTTCGTCAAACCGGTTGGTGGTACTCTTGCTCTATTATTATTAATTTTTCCAACAGAGCCTAGCCCACACCCCACGAGTGCTAGCCGCCAGCTTCACCCTACTGGACCAAGAGAAGTTGTAACCACCTCGAACTTGCAAATGCAGGTAGGTTCTTCATCGCAGGTGGTTACTCATACTGGTGCCTCACATCTGGTCACTACACAATAAACTAAGAAGGCTCCTCTTACTCCTTCATCAGATCAAAGTCAGTTTTGTTCGGATAAATCTCCTACGTAGGTTCATGTCGCCCAGCAGTAGGTCTATGAGAACCTTGTATTCTCTAATATTCCCAACGAAAGTGGGAGTCCTAATAGAGATCTTAATTTATTGGTTGATTTAAGTCCTAGTTTTGAGGCTTTGCCAAGTAAAAATTCACCATTGAATATTATTGATTCTATGGAGAAGTCCATTAGACTCGTAACCATTGCTGATATGAAAGGAGTCGACTCATTTGATAATGAGGCTGAGAGCATTTCGTGCTCTAGTTCTTCCCGAGGGACCAAGAAACACAGTGTGAGGAACATGCAGACTCGCAGCAGAGGCGAATGTGTACCATCTGAATCAAATACCAGAATGGGAAAATCCAAACCTCTGAAACCCAAATAATTGGTTTTCTATGCAACCTTCAAAAGTTAAATTTTTTTAGATAGTATAGTTTTTTTTCTCCTTTTTAATTTTGCTCTCCTTTCGCAGGAAGTTGTTTTCCAGTCTTTTTTTTCTTAGTTTCTGTGGCCGAAGGCTTGTTTTGTAACTCTATATCTTTGTTTGCCTTTCTTTTATGGTTAATAAATTTATTAATTATCCAAAAAAATTAAAGCGGTTGAATTTAGTAAAGTTTGCATTTTTTTTGTCTTCTTTCTTTGATGCTCAGAATGATGATTTTGATTTGCGTAGTTTCCTGTCAAGCAGTAATCATCACATGATGTTTGTTGTTCTTCGTGTAATTTGGGAGTTAAGTGTCGATTTGTTATATAGGGACTGTTATTAGCCTAGCTAGGGAGAAGTTATTGGGTACAAGCGCCAACCCACATCAGTTTTATAGCCGCCAACTAGAAACAAACGCGTGGCCATTGGGGTCCACAATCCCAGACGGCTATCATGACCGAACGACGTTAACTTCTCAAACGGATGCTCTGTTCTTCTCTCCTCCCCTTCATACCTCATTAAATGCTCTCTGTTCCCTCCCTCTCTCTTCATTTAATGTCTTTCCTTCCAGGCAGCTTCCACAACACTCGGGCTAACCACAGTTGTTCCTTCTCTTCCCTCCCTCTCTCTTCATTTAATGACTCCTCCCGTATCTCTCTTAAAAAAATGGCGCCATTTTTTGAAGGTTTAGCCCCTTCTTTTACATAGAAGGTTTTTTTGGATAATTTTTTAGAGGGACTCCATTTCATTAGTTTCTCTACATACTCTGTTGCAACAGCTCCTCAGCTCCTTAATGTGTAAGGTACATTTCCAACCTGCAAAATTAAATTTTGTTATAGAAAAAATTTAAGGTTTTGGTTATTAAACTTAGCTACCCATTTTATTGCATATAATTTTTTTCTTTTAAAGCATAATAATATATAAAGTAACATGTTTTCTAATGACTTAATTGTGACATATAGTTTTATGTATGAAGAAGTTGAGGTGTAAGTGGAGAAATAATAATATTTTGGTCTATGGGCATTATTTCTTTAAAGGGTGGGATTTATAAAGTATGAATTTTATTTAAATCTCTGGTATTTATATTATATGAAATATTTTTTCATACCCAAACTTGAAATGTAAGGAATATTTTTCAGTCATTATTAGCTGATGTAGAAATCAATCATTCAATAGTTTTAACTACACTAAAAAAAATAGTAATATTGTTGGTTAAAAATAAATATAAAAATTTCTAATGCTTCTAATGTCTGAAATAGTGTATAATGGATTGTTTCTGAGATGTTACATATGAGAAATACTGTGTAATTTGTGAAATTATTTCAACTTTCATGTAGCTTAACATTTATTCTATTTTTCCAACCTCAGGTATTACTTGATATTTTCTAGAGAAGTAGTGCGATGGCCAGCAATCTAGACAAAGATACTATGCAAGAAGGTAAGCATGTATAGACTCTTCTAGATTCTCGTACAAGTAGAATGAAAAAATAGTAATGTTGAAGGATAACACATTGAATATTTTGCATATTAGTGAGAAGTAAAAAAACAAAAAGGAATGTTAGAAACTAGAAATTAAGTGCATCTACTTTCTTGAATAAATTGGTAAAATACCTAAAAAGAGACATTTCAACATTGCGTAAAAGTCCTCAACATTGTTTCTAACACGTTCAATATAAGAAACCTTAGTTGTGAAATGTTTCTTGTATGCTAATTGTTAGAAACAAAAAAGCAACAATTACCAAAAATTGGGAATCTTTAGACATTTCCTTTGAATAACAACTAAACGGTGAAACCTTCTATTCTGCATATTAATGAGTACAAAAAAGTGTTTATCTAATGGAGAAGTGGAATTTTAATTTCAAGTTTCAATATTATTTGTAATATTGCTCCTTATCTTAGGTGATCTTTTGGAACATTTGTAGCAATTTTCAGATCTCAAGGTAATAATGGTAGCTTGAGTAAACAAAAACAACAAACAGAGAGAGAAAGAGGGGGAGAGAGAGAGAAATGGTGGAAGTTTGACACAGCAAAGGCTGCCGCAGCTAAAATAGAAGGATTTTTTTGAGATAAATTACCCAAAAACCAAATGATAATTCGTGAATAAATCCTACTCCGTCCATTCGGCAGTATTAGTAACATTTAGTTATCCTAAGTGAAGTAAAATCAGTTGGTTCAGTTTGGAGAACTAAATGTTACTACTAGTTTCGAACGGAGAGAGTATATTTGAAACTAAAAGAATTAGATCTGGAGCAAGTGGGAGTGGAATCACTCAAACATTCCATCGAACGAAGAGATGAAGCATGCTAGTGTAAGTTGTAGGGGTATAAATTTAGGAGCTCAGATTCAGAACTTTCAAATTTGTTCAGTTAAATAAAAGAAAACAAGCAACTCAACAAATCAGCTGAAAATCAAACGCATACTAATAGTAACAAACTTCTCCGATGACATGAAATGACTAAACAGTTGAAAAGCCACAGATTTTCACAAATGAAAAAAAAAACTACCATTTTTCAAAGTCCATTGTTAGTAGAGTACATGTTGTTGCCAAGATGAAGTCTCCCAACTTTCGGCTCCCAATTCTCACCAAAATCACCAAATAGAGAATCTGAAACCATTAGAACAAGTATGATATATATGTATATAGGCGCGGAGCCAAAATTTTCTTAAGGACGAGGCACAAAATAAATAAAAAAATATAACTTTTTCCCTCTAAAAAATTTTACCAAAAAATTAATGTAAAAAAATATATATCAAAAAATACAAGTTGTATATTAACTCTGATAAGCTTTCATGTTTCGGAAGTGTTGCATAATTGATAAAAACAAAATGAGTTGGCAATTGGCAGGGGTCTCTGATCTTCTTACTGGACCCTTCCCTCTCCTTAAATGAGCAAACTAAAATTCGTAAGTACCTCTTTCACGAGCCTCATTGTAGTAATGCATTAATAAAAACCTACAAATCTTTTTATCAAATTTTTTTATATAATGTATAGATATGTGCTTAAATCACCAATAAACATTATAATCTTTAACTCCTAACATCTACCCTGATCTAATTAAAGAGGTGTAATTCATTACATTAATCACCTCCAAAATACTTACTGATGAATAAAAAAATTCATTCAACATATAGGTTTAGTATTTTATCAAACATCTAGAAAGCAAATGCTCATCCAACAATTCACAAGCATTTGCCAGTACCGAATAGATCTTACTATAGAAAATTAAAACAAACACAATTGGCAGCGCCTCAATTAAATACAACAAGTTCTAACTCCAAACTTTGATCTTTTCCCTAGCTCTCAATAAAATACTAGAAAAGGAAGTAGAAAATTAACCTCTACCCATCTAAATTAAGTGTTGCATTACTATATTATTACTACGACAAGTTCTTTCTCAGTTTCTAAGACCTCAGATTGGGGAGTTGCTTTGTGAGGGTGGACTTCATTATATATCTTAGTACTAATTGAGATCAACAACCAAATACTAATTGAGTATTATATAAATATTCTAAAGCAAACTCAAACTCACAACATGTAAGGGGTAGTTGGTGACAATAATTCCGGATGGAGGGAGCAAAAAGAAAAACATAGCTCTGTTGACTAAATCACAATAAAAACAAAGCTTTTGTAGAGAAAGTAAAAAAGCATACTTCATGGGTGGTGGGAGGGATGTCGGACGGTAGGAAGGGCATTGCCGATGAGGGACCTCGCTGGTGAGTTCTGTAAATGGTACCTTCCAGATGAAGAGAAGGACGTCGCTAATGAGGGTTGGTAGACGAGAAAGATGGAGGGGAGTCTTGCTGTGGAAGCTGCTTGGAAGGGGAGGAGAGAAGAACTGAAGTTGCCTGGTAAGGCATTAAATGAAAAGAGAGGGAGGGAACTGACATTATTTAATGATGAGAGGGGGAGAGGGAAAGGGAAGGCAGAGACCCTCATGTGAGAAGGGGAGGAGAGAATAACAGAGCTCTTCCATTTGAGAAGTTAACGCCATTAGATCATGTTATCCATCTCGGATTGTGGACCCCAATGGCCACGCGCCTGTTTCTGGTTGGCGGCCATAAAACTGACATGGACTGGCGTTTGTACCCAATAACTTCTCATAGCTAGGAGGCTTTTTTTTTGTGAAGCTCTGATTTTTCTTCTTCAGAATGTAGTAATTCAGCTTGCTCTATTAGTAGAGTGCCTAGTCTATGATTTTTTATGACTCCATTCTATTTGCAGGCATGTAGGCAGAATGTGTTTGGACTTTGGATAATTACTTATACTCGTTTGCTGAAAAATTTGGTTGAGTACTGATGCCGAACGTTCCAAATTATTGTTAGGGGAATTTATTAAATAAATCACAAAAAAATCCATTCGGGAACACTGTTCAAATTAATTTTCGAATAGGGTATCTGACCTGAATAGGGAACAATTTTTTTTTAAACGCCTTTCAGCTGCTCTAGGTTCTTTGTGTGAAAGTCGGACATCCTTGGACAGGATCATCTAGGGCGAGCAGCTTTAGGGGCTGACAACCCCAACCTTCTTACATTTTCTATGTGAAAATCGGACCATGATACGCCTTCGTGGCCTTGACTGTGTCCCTTCTTTGTGGCAACACTTGTGTTTTCTCTTTGATGGAGGTATTCACCATTTATGTCGATGCATGTTTATTATGAATGCTATGCATGATTGTGTATCATGTGTTTGACGCATTTGTCATGCAGGGTGAATGAGATGTGACATGAACGCATGATCAGAAAGTAAATGATTGAGACAATGTTATGCAGGTCTATGTGACATGAATGCATGATCAGATAGTATGTGATTGAGATACTATTATGCAGGTCTATGTGACATGAATGCATGATCAAATAGTATGTGATTGAGATACTATTATGCAGGTTGATGTTATATGAATGCATGATCAGAAAATATGTGATTGAGATACTATTATGCAGCTTTATGTGATATGAGTGCATGATTAGAAAATAATGTATCATGTCAATTATGGATCTTAATTTCTATATCGTCATACCGTGATGTTTTCTGATTATCACTGATTATATCAAAACCATGATTGAGTTTTTATACTCACCCCTCTTTCCTTGTTTTGTTTTGGGGCTGTGTGGCATGACACATAGATGGATAGGACCCCCTGTATGAGGAACGATCGGGGAGAGTATGGGATTAGGCAAGGAAGCCTCTGGACTTATTTTGTTTCTTTTCTATTTCTCTTTGTTTGAGTATGGAACATTGTGTATGTTGGTAATTGTGTTCAGACATATTCTAGACTTTTTATATTTGACCCCTATGTGTGTGTGGCTCAGGATGTTAGTATGTAGGTTTAAGACTTGTAGACTAATTTAGAGTTAAACTCCACTTTTGGTCCTACTTATCTACTCTTGTTCAAAGCTATGCGTAACCCTTTTACTTAGACCACCCGTTGGTGGGGCATAAGTCTTCCGCTATCTCTTTATCCATTTTCTAATACCGTCGCCCCCTGCGCTGGACCGGCTCTTGCACCGGGTTCAGTTCGGGTCGGGCAGTGCCGGGGCATGACACAAAACGTTCTCCGGCCAAATAAAGTACTATGTTCATATATTACTAGATGGGACGACCAGATGACCACTCTCGTTCAAGGGGAGCCTGCGATGACAGATCGAGATGCAGATAAGGCATATATGAGGTGGTACTTGAGGATCACTAGGGGACTTATCATGCCACCCATGTATGAAGTAGAGATGTTATATCAACCGAGGGGCGACAGTGAGCGAGCGTTGGTTACTATCTCTGACTTCGTACTTGATTTAATTCACTAATGTTGTGTGCTTGTATATAACATATATTCTTTTTCCTTTCTAGCTTACTTGTGTGAGACAGACA